>JAMAFK010000004.1:600000-905997 GCA_023627375.1 Penicillium paneum
CCACATTTCAACAAGACGCCGACGAGGCGCTTCGTCCGCCTTATTGAACCGATTACAGGCCCACTTGCAGCGCACACGATCAGCAGTTAAGTCCGGTGTGAATGCGTGGTATAGCTCCCCGCGAAGCATCTTTTCTTTCTCAGTAGGCTCCGACATGGCTGTGATGGTCATAGCTAGTATCTCGAAGAGAGGAGAAGAAGAGAGGAGAAACAGCGAAGCCAGGCACCAGCTTGCAATTTAAGCCACGTACCTACTCAGTCGAGGTATTAGCGCTAAAGCCAAGGCCATGTGGGCCCGGGGTGAAATGTCCACCAGCGTCATGTCGGGGGAAAAATCCGCGGGTGCCGATGCAAAACAATACAATCTTCTTCGGATTGTTCTCAGACAATGAAACTACCCCCTCACCAACACACCACTATTTAAATTCCACTAATTCCCTCGAAATGCCTGATCTTTGAACCAAATAAACACATCAAGAAGCGGCCCCTTTCTTCTTAAGCAACTCTCCATTTCTTTGACAATGCTCGCAACAACCTCCGGCGCAGAGCCAAACAAAGCCCCGAACTTCACCCACATTACGAAACACATTTCATCACCCGGACCTCCAATCCACGACCGCACCAACAGCAATATATCACTTCCTTCTTCCTCCGATACCTCAACCGACACGCCCGATGCCGACACCTCAATCTACCCGGACGGCAAGATGTCGCTGGCGGGAATTTCGCTGCGCGCAATGCTCCTCGGCACCAGCCTCGGGCTATCAGCAAGCATGGCATTGTTCCTAGGTACCGTGTACCCAAGTGCCTTGTGGCGCGTGCCGTTCTTCGTCGCCTCACTGAGCCTGTTCCACTTCCTGGAGTTCTACGTGACGGCGCAATACAACACGCGGTATGCGACTATCTCCGCGTTCCTGCTGTCATCGAACGGATGGGCGTATAATGTTGCGCACGGGTCTGCCATCGTGGAGTGCATTGTGTCGCATGTTTTCTGGCCCGGGCAGACTGCTGTTGGGCGGATGGTCACTGTGACGGAACCGTTTTTCGGAAGCTCGGTCTCGCTTCTGCTTGTCGCTGGCTTTGCGCTTCTCTTGGTCGGACAGGTTGTTCGGACTATTGCTATGGCGCAGGCTGCTAGTAACTTCAATCACCATGTGCAGAGTCGGCATCAGGAGGGTCACGTTTTGGTTAATACTGGGCTTTATCGGTATCTGCGGCATCCAAGCTACTTTGGATTCTTCTGGTGGGGTCTGGGAACACAGCTGGTGCTGGGGAATATGGTTTGTTTTGTTGGATATGCCCTAGTGTTGTGGAAGTTCTTCTCGAGTCGGATCAAGCGTAAGTTGTCTGTCGGTTTTTGCGCATTGGACCTCTTGCTAACTGAATTACGCGATTGTAGGCGAAGAAGCTTACTTGATCTCCTTCTTTGGCGACGAGTATGTTCAGTACAGAAAGGCTACCGCGGTTGGAATCCCGGGAATTTAGTTGCGAACCATTACATTATCAAAGATAGAGTCGAATAAACACCAAGAACATACTAATCAGTGTATATGAAATGTACAGAACTAGACTTGATCGATTAGAAGTCTGGTGTACGGTGTAAGGTGTTATCGCACCCGTTGAAGTCGTAGCTTCAATATTGCAAGCTATTTAAATTGACCTCATTATAGCTTACTTTCGGGCGCGACCCCTCCAACGGCGCCACTCATGTAGGGTCCAGTATCATCAGATTCGCCCGGGGCGGTCTCGGCACCGAAAAGGACAAGCTCGCGCCCACCTTCAGTAGTCCACCATGTGATACAGCAGTAAGATCGATCAACATCCATCTCACCGCCGGCTATGGCTTCCCAGAAACGAGCGATACAAGTATGTCGCATATCGCGGTCAGAAATTGAGTTGATCAATTGTGCTGCTAAAGGAAGCCATTCTTTCAAATCATCGACTAGGAGGAATGAAAGGGAATCGATGAGAGCAAGGGTCAGGACAGTCTGCTCAGAGACGGGCGGATTCTGGCTCAGGTCTGGATTTAGACCCTGCGCAGGGATCGGTGTAGCGGAAGCTTTCAAAGCACGATCATAAACAACTTCCAGCAAGATTGAAGGGAGAACGGGCTGGCTATTCGCCAGAGGAGAGGGAGGTGCTGTAATTTGGATGACAGTCTTGAACGCAAGGCGAAATTGGCGCGCTGAAAGGTTAGTGGGGAAAACCTGTCGACGATTAGCATCTACTTTCGTATAATATCCTGGATGAAACTCACGGCGAAAAGGTTGTCTATATAAAAAGGCAAGTGTTTGGCAGCTAATCCCGAGTTGTGGGGAATAGCGAAGACAACAAGCACTAGGCTGTGAGCAGCTTCGAAAATCTCCAACAGAAGACTGTTAGCACCGGCTGCGAGATATGGGAAAGCGGCGGATAATAACAGTTCCTCGTTTATCTCTGGGGATAGGACAAGAGGGAAATGCTCTGCCACATTCAAGAAGAAAAGATCCAGACATCGTTCAATTGGGTGAGCAGGAATTTGTCCAATATCGCTTGGCTTAATGCTTCGCAAAAAGTTCTCGGCAAGAGCGGGATATTGTGAAAGGATATCTATGGCCGCCAACATAACGAACGTCTGCTGCGATGAAGCATTCTGGCCAATCCGAGAAGAGATGAAATACATGTTGCGAAGTATGTGGAGACATTGCATCGATATGTACGGGGCACCTGGTGCATAGTTAGTAAAAAATAAACAACACGACTCGTCTGTAACTCACTACTGTTGGCGGCAAGAGCTGGGTCATTGATAGTTCTCCCCAGTACAGCCCGAAGGGTGATAACTACCGAATATAAGCAATTTCGCAATAGCTTCCAGAGGGCAGGAAGTGTAATTTCCCGGGATTCAGCGTCCAGGAACTCTGCTTCTTCCGCAACATCAATCTCAGACAATTTATTCTGCCGCCATTGAACCATGAGTGTCCGAACAAAATCCGCTAGGTAATCAACAGCCTGCGCAACAATTCGCGGATCCCGGGCGTTATCAACAGAATGCGCGATCAGACGAGACAAAGGCCCCAGAGTGGACACAAGCGGGCGAGCAGCTACCGCCGAGACAATAGCAAATGTGGGGGAGTTGGCCGACCAGCGAAACTGCTTCCCCGAAGCCGCAATAACATCCTGATCAATAGATCCCAAGAAATAGCCACCATCGAGGCCTTCCGAAGACAAGTATGATGACTGAATCATCGCCGGGAGCAGACGATCATAGTCCAGTGTGCTTCTCGTGGAATCTGACAGCAGCTCAAAAGTGTAGTTCAAGACCATAGTGATGCACTGTCCATCAATGCCAATCTCAGGGCCAAGCTCCTCCAGCGCTAATTGCGCCGCTCTCGCAAGCGCCGACTCGAGTTTCACCCGAATATGCCGTGGTAAGCCCCGTCGGTTTTGTCCCTCGAATCCCATCAAGATCCCGCCCAGCAGCAGCGTATGCCTCCACCGCGGTGACTTATCATCGGCGCCCTCAGCGACCGCCTTGACCCACGCCTCGTACTCGATCTTTCTATTCCGCCCGTACGGAATCCGAGGTTCGTCGGTAGTATCATTCTGCAAGACAGCGATGGCGGCGGTGTTGAAGACGCTAAGGATTTTGCGACATGATTGGAGGTCGACGGGGTGGCTCCAGAGCGAAGGCGCAGTAAGGAGTTGTGATGAAAGGAGTGTCAGGTTCAGAGGATTCCCTAACATTGAAAGGAAACTGGTAGCCGTTGGAAGAAGACTGACAATTGGCCTGTTGTTAGTCTAACATTGACCTCATTGGGGTATGTGGCACTTACGATGCGGCGTCTTCGAAGCTAGAAGTCGCCTGCAGCGACCGTAGCAGCGTAGCCAGGGATCTTTCAGTGGCCATTTCAACACTGGAGGTGATAGGGATGCTCCCAGACAAGAGGCTCTACATCGCTCAGTGGGTGATGAAGCCGAGGTCCGGGTCCAGAGCCAAATACGGGGGTATCCATCCACGAAAGGCTGACCAATGATACGGAGCTAAACAGTGCAAACAAGCATCGTCATCTCCGAGAGTCTCTTGATGCGTTTCTGCTGATACAAGTGCAACACTCATATGGTCAAAGTGACTGTCCCCTGCTCACGTGTCATGCTTTGACGATTGATTGCTGAACCGACGCAGCTATTTCCCCATGGCCAACAATCGCGTCCCGATTAACTACGAAGTACCTTCCTTTCCGTCATTGTACGATCCCCTGCCGGTGCATCATCAACAAGCATACTACCTATACTACACGAAGGATATTTGGCGCTTTACATTTTTCTGGACACTGATATTCTACGGAGCGACACATCTCACTGTTGCTGGGTGCGCAGTTCTAACTCATTTCCGTAACTGGAATGTGATATGGATTGTGCCGTTGGTGTACATCTTTATTGGAGCGCTGGAGTCGCTTATAGCCGGGAGTATCATTGGACTTGTGTAAGTTTGTTTCTTGACACTTGGCCACCCGAATGATTAGGTAGCTGATGCTTCTACGGTGGATAGCCTCGGCGCGGTGTATGAAGCAGGCAATTTCAGGATGTCGACTTGGCTACCGATGATATGGGGTGGTGTCAATGTGATGGTTCTTATTGTCACCAGCTTCCCTATGCAAGGTGGCCTTTGAAATATCGGCTGCTACTATCTACGACCATACTACCTGCCAAATATAACAATTGACTATGTGGACGGCAGCTACGGGGTTCACAGCCAACCTAAACCTACGCAAACAGTCTCGCCAACAAGTATGCAGGAGACTTCGAAACGCCCGAAAATTTCCTATGATACAGATGTTGTTTGATATCTCAAATAACGCCGTCACCCCGCATCAAAGTAGCCATGCTATATCCTTTGCGCCAATGCCAAGCCGATTGAACGTGCATTTCAAATCAGATGTCCATTTTCATCACTGTCTCCGATTTCCATCGGGCGTACCACCGCTCTGCAAACCAGGCAGGCCACCAAATCCACCAGGGAAGCCAGGGCTGTTTGCAAAAGCTTGAAGGTTAAGATTCTGTGGCATAGGGAAACCCTGGAGTTGCTTTTGCAATTGTGCTAGATCCATATTCATCGGTTGTGTTCCGATTATACCCTGCGGCATGGGGAATCCATGCATTCCAGGTGTGGGGGTACTTGACTGCGATGGAGGGTGAGTGGACATGAGTGCAGCCAAACGGCCCGGATCCATCCCACCCATAGCGCCGCCATCCGTTCCTGGTTGCCGAGGCTGAGCACTGCCAATACCAGGTAGCAACCCTGGAAGGTCAGGCTGAGGGACGGCCGACGGCGCACTCTGAATACCCGGCAGAGCAGGGCCACCTGGTCGTTGATCGACTAAGCCGTCAGCTTCATCCTGCATTTCTTGCTCCTCATCCTCGCGCATTTGTTTCCGGCCAAACCCGCGATTCCATGTTCCCTGGGCTTCTGCGGCCTCTTCGCCGATGTGGAATCGGTCTTTCATATAGCTAGTCTCGCCAGGCCGAGCCCGCGACCAGAATCGAGTGAAATTATCCTTAGACCCAGAGGCCAAGATATGACCCAGTGGATGCCAGTCTAGTGACCAAATTGTAGCACCATGTGCATACTGTACGCGATGTGCCGGATAGATCACCTGCGGCGGAGTATTCGCCGGGTCAGGGCCGTCGTACGGCGCCACGGTAGGAATCTGGCCAGCCGGCAGGTGAGGCTCATCAAGTAGATAATGGTAGAGAGAACCATCTTCCGCACCAGTCGAGATCAGGTTACTGTGAATCGGGTGCCATGTCAGAGAAGAGACTGGCTTGTCATGGCCTCGCAGAATGCAAATATCACGCATCATCCTCAAATCGAATACCCTCGCAGTCTGGTCTCGCGAAGAAGTAGCAAGGAGGTTACTGTTCACACGCGAGAATCGCGTCGATGTGACGGTGTTTTTGTGACTGTGGAGTGTTGTTAAGCAGCGGCCAGTGCGCGGATCCCAGAACTTGACCTGGTGATCCTTTGATCCAGAAACAATTAGACCCTTGGTCGGGTGCCAGTCGCAAGACTTGACGTCCCAGTTGTGTCCCGTGAGTGTCGCGTCGGCCGTTCGGGTTGCAAAGTCAAAGATTTTGAGGGTTGTATCATCGGACGCTGAAAGGAATTTGGTATCACTGGGTGCCCAGGCCAGATCGCGGACTGCATCGTGGTGCGCGTCATCGATGGTCTCGACGTTGTTGAAGTTAGGTCGCCAGTATTTGATATCACCTCTTTGTCCCCCAGAGACTAGCCAGTCCTGACTATGGGACCATGCCAAGGACGTGACACCAGCTTGTATTTGATCGTAGTGTGCCTGCACCGGGGGAGCTCTCAGATTAGCGAGGGCGCAATTCGCAGAAGTTGTAAATACGCACATCCATAACGGTCTCGAAATTGAATGCCGTTCCATTCCAAAGCATAAATTCTCCCGTATGACCGCCGGTCAACAGCCGCCTTCCCTCGGGAGTCCATCGTACCACGACGATGGGTTTCTTTGATTTTCCGATTGACTGGTGAAGGTGTCGGACGGGGATTGTATCGACAGCAGAAAAGGGCCGCGCCATCGGAGGAAGAACCTGTCGCATGTCAGTCTCTTTGCCCTCCAGGCCAGAACAGATCAAGCAACACATACATCGACCGCAAAGCTAGGACTCGGTCGTTCCGTCTCCAATCGATGTCCTCCTTTGTATCTCGGTTGCCGTGTTCGCATCCATTGTACCATCGAAGAGCCATAATCCGTGACGAGACCTGAGAGTAACGGTTGTCAGTCAGGATATGAACAAGCAGAAGCTCAGTCAAAGTCATTTCAAAGCAAGCAAACATACGCGGTCTGCGGGGTCCAACTGGACCGTCGAAATTCTTGCCAAACCGCCCTGGGCCGTCACCTCCATTGTCCTCGTAGTAGGCCATCGCGACCGGTCGAAAAGATGTACAGGATCAAGGCTGTCGGTTCGCGAACATGAGGATCACAGGCAATTGGAGTTTCAAATACTGATCGAATACTGAATCGGACTGTTTGAGGGCTAAAAAGAGCAAAAGATGCGGAGAGACTCGAAGCTCTTCGGAGTGCCGGATCCGTCCCTTGAGCGCATGTGACGCTGATTGGCCCCTGCAAGTTTTATCTGCAAGCTTGCGCTATGATGTCTCGTCCCCCGCCATGCCCAGTATTAAATCATCTTGTTTCTGACTTTTGTCTTTTGTCTTCTCCTTCTTCTTCTTCTTCTTCTCCTCTTCTTCTCTTCCTATTTGCCGTAATTGTGCGGCCTGGTTGTTGTTGTAATCTCCGCATTGCTCTCCGTCGGTGCTCCGGTTTAATCGGAGCTCGACTAAAAGACCTTTCAATTTCTCACAGTACCGAGATCGCAGAGCTGTTAAGATGACTACTCACACTGGGTCAGTTACAAGCGCTCGCGAGGAATCGCAGCTCAATTCGACGAATGGGGCCATTCAGAATGAAACCGAGGTCTCTCCGCCATCAACATCAACTACAAGGAAACGAAGTAAATATCGCCATGTAGCTGCATATCACTCAGAAGCTCGTCCTTCCAGCCTCAGTCGGGAGGCCGACGTGCTTCCCAACTTCCTGGGTTTTCGAAATCTTATGGTGTTGGTACTCGGTAAGTATCGCTAGAGAATTGTATATGGAAACGGCTAATGTTTCGACAGTGGCAATGAACCTGCGATTGGTTATTGAGAATTTCATGAAAGTGGGTGATCCAAATGCTCACTGTTTCGAATTGCCAGCTAATAAGCATACAGTATGGCGTGCTAATTTGTATCAAATGCCATGACTACCGCAGGCAAGACGTTGTTCTGGGATCTATATTGTTTGCCTCGGTTCCGTGTCATTTGTTCGTGGCATACATCGTCGAGCTCTCAGCCGCTACTGCGGCTAAGAGAACAGTGGGCCGTCAGAAAAAGACCGAAAAAGAGAAAGAGCACGACCAGAAGATCTTCCAGTCGACGTGGCCGTACACTGCTTTCCTGCACACGCTCAATGCCACACTGTGTCTCGCAGTAACTAGCTTCGTGGTGTATTTTTACGTCCATCACCCAGGCATTGGGACAATATGCGAGCTGCACGCGATCATCGTGTGGTTGAAGATCTGCTCTTATGCCTTCACAAACCGGGACCTTCGCCTCGCTCTGCTCAATCCGTCCGCAGACCCGGGCTTGCTTGAAATCTACTCCTCGTGCCCTTACCCTAGGAATATTACCATCAATAACCTGGCTTACTTTTGGCTGGCGCCGACGCTGGTGTATCAGCCTGTTTATCCGCGCACAGCATCCATCCGGTGGTCATTTGTTGCAAAGCGCCTTGCGGAGTTCGTGGGCCTGGCAGTGTTCATTTGGCTTCTGTCTGCGCAATATGCCACACCGGTGTTGCGCAACTCGATTGATAAGATCGCAGTAATGGACATTGCCTCTATCTTGGAGCGGGTTATGAAACTATCCACTATTTCACTGATTATTTGGCTTGCTGGCTTCTTTGCATTATTCCAATCGCTTTTGAATGCTTTGGCCGAGGTCATGCGGTTTGGAGACCGCGAGTTCTACACCGATTGGTGGAACAGCTCCAGTCTGGGTATGTATTGGCGATCTTGGAACCGGCCTGTCTACCTGTTCATGAAGAGACATGTCTACTCGCCACTGGTAGGTCGTGGATGGAGTCCCCTAGCTGCGAGTGGAATGGTTTTTGCTATCTCCGCGATTCTTCACGAAATGCTCGTGGGCATTCCGACACACAATTTCATCGGTATGTTATGTCTTGCACTCTCTAGTCACAGCTTAGAGGCTAATCAAGTCCAGGTGTCGCGTTCTTTGGAATGATGTTCCAGCTACCGTTAATTAGCCTCACCGCGCCATTGGAGAATATGCGCGGGCCTGAAGGCAGGGTCATTGGGAACTGCATCTTTTGGGTCAGCTTTTGTCTAGTCGGACAACCGCTGGGAGCGCTCCTATACTTCTTCGCTTGGCAGGCCAAGTACGGGAGTGTGAGTAGGATGGTGTCGAACGTGGGAGCATGAGCTTTTTGACACCCAACATTTAGCGGATATTGTATCGCATTACTCTTGGTATATACTAGGACTTATAGCCGTCTTTGAACATCTATTTGTGAAAGCTAGAAAAACTTCGCTTGCACGATAACATTAGATTGTTTATTTTTACTCTCATTCTGTGAATTGCATGATAAACCTGCAGGGAGTGTCATCAATAATATTAATGATTCACGGATGATCGCCAACCTTGATGGGCCGGAACGGCCAAATTGATTACACCGACGGGAGCTCGGAGCTTGTCTCGCCCGAGTCTCCAATCAAGTATAAAGGACCTCGAGAATCAGACAAAAGCATAACAGAAAGCCACTGTATCGCATCATTTCCCCGGATTCTCTTCTCATCATGGTCGCATTCATTGTTCCTGGCAACTACGGGTAGGTTCTGCCACCTTAAATCACACGTTTCGTGGTATCAGGGGCTAACCATACTCAGCGCCGTGATTGGCGTCGCACTCGGCGCCATCCCCCTGCTGGGCTTCGTTCACGGCAATATTACCGGCAGCCTGCGCAAGCAGGCCAAGGTGCCCTACCCCCACAGCTATGCCTCCATGGAGCTATGCAAGGAAAACGTGCGTCTTATTTCCCAATAATACCCAGCCTCCCCAAGCCGGTATCCAAATAGGAACATCTATACTTCTTATGGCACCTCCTTAACTAGTTATAACTTATAGGCCAAAGCTGAGCAGTTCAACTGCGCCCAGCGCGCCCACGCCAACTTCCTCGAGAATTCTTCGCAGACAATGCTCTTCACCCTGGTCGCCGGTCTAAAGTACCCTGAGTGGGCTGCTGGTCTAGGCGCTCTGTGGGTTTTCTTCCGGGCTCTGTTCCTCTACGGCTATGTGTACTCGGGCAAGCCGCAGGGTAAGGGCCGTATGATTGGCGCGTTCTTCTGGCTTGTGCAGGGTGCCCTCTTTGGATTGACTGTCTACGGTGTCGGATGGCCATTGCTCTCTTTCTAAGAGCTTGAAGCGAATATGTGTGTGTTATGTATTTCTATGTCAAATGCGTATTATGCGCCACAGTTCCAGCCTCGGAAGGTTAGGCCCGCCCGTGGGGTCCACCGTAGCAGAAAAAGTTCCCCGATCGACTTGAACCTCGCTTTTATTATTCTGCTTTTGGACCTCAAAAAGGAGAATTGTATTCTAGAGGCATTTGTCAGGCATTTTCAATTTCATTCGCTTCTCGTTTGAACCTCAAAATCACATACAAATACATATCAACCCACTCCACCAACCCCGCCATGTCGTCCAAGTCGCAATTGACGTACAGCGTGCGCGCCCAATCGCACCCTAATCCCCTCGCGCGCAAGCTTTTCCAAGTCGCCGAAGAAAAGAAGAGCAATGTCACCGTCTCCGCTGATGTGACCACAACAAAGGAGCTCCTGGACCTCGCCGACCGTAAGTGAACCCAGACCCCACCACCCCTCCAACGAACCAGCCTACTAACCCATTCACAGGTCTTGGTCCCTACATCGCCGTGATAAAGACACACATTGACATCCTCTCCGACTTCAGCCAAGCAACAATCGACGGCTTGAACGCCCTAGCCCAAAAGCACAACTTCCTCATCTTCGAAGACCGCAAATTCATCGACATCGGCAACACTGTCCAGAAACAGTACCACAACGGCACCCTCCGTATCTCCGAATGGGCCCACATAATCAACTGCTCCATCCTACCCGGCGAGGGCATAGTCGACGCCCTCGCGCAAACCGCCCAGGCTCCTGACTTCCCCTACGGCTCCGAGCGCGGCCTCCTCATTCTCGCTGAGATGACCTCGAAGGGATCCCTCGCAACAGGCGCCTACACCTCCGCCTCTGTCGATATCGCGCGCAAGTTCCCCAGTTTCGTGCTGGGCTTTGTCTCGACCCGGTCGCTGGGCGAGGTCGAGTCCACCGAGGCGCCGGCGCAGGACGAGGACTTCGTCGTCTTCACCACTGGCGTTAACCTTTCGTCTAAGGGTGATAAGCTCGGCCAGCAGTACCAGACACCGCAGTCGGCCATTGGCCGTGGTGCCGACTTTATCATCTCTGGTCGTGGTATCTATGCCGCTGCGGACCCTGTTGAAGCTGTTAAGCAGTACCAGCAGCAGGGCTGGGAGGCGTATCTGGCCCGTGTGGGTGCGCAATAGAGTGTGCAATCCACGTTCCACTGTAGGTACATGCATAATGAAAATTCTATATCTGATGACGTGCTATATAACCTTTTTGCATCTTGATGCTTTCTTACATCATTGTTCACGAGCCCTGGAGCCTCTCTAGGGCTACGGAAGGGCTTTCCTGCATGCCTAGAGGATGCAAGGGCAACGTTATGTCTAACAAGACATGTGAGTGCTCAACAGCATGTTCACACCGTCTGCTATGAATGAGATCAAAAGCGAGGCTCTGAATATCCAAATATATCGAGTAACTTTGATAAGGAGAACTTTCCAAATCCACCTGGAACAATAGATAAGAACGTACTTTTGCTTAAACTTCATCGGAATTCGCTCGGAACTACGGAGTAGGAATCTATACATTGTACATTGTAACTAACGACCTTGCCCTTGACGTATTGTTACTAGTATATGTACATCCCCACATGTACACACCAAGCAATTAACCTTTACATTACTTGTATTGCCTTCCCTATCAATAAATAAACATAATGCCACAGCTCACAGACCATGGTAGTTCCATGCCGATCATCCCCCTCACACTTCTCCCCTCTCTTGGCCATCCAATGAGACACACCACAAAACCGCTAACCCCAGGTAAATCGGCTTCTTATCGTGGAGAGGCCCACAAGTTGTTTGCCGTGCCTCATGTGCTGCGTTGTGTGATAGGAGGAATCGTTCGAGGAGAACCTCTTGAGATAACGGTGGGCAGAGCTACCCGGCTTTCCTCAGAGGTACAGGGCACGTACAGGGTATGTTACCCTATTTAGTGTTACGTACTAAGATCGTCGTATATAGCTATCGGACCTGCGGAGTTTTGACCGTTATTCTATCTTATGTTATTTAGCTGTGCCCGCCCGGTGGTGTTGCTTGGTCTTTTTATACATTGCCTTGGTATTGCTTATAGTTGTACTACGGCCAACTCTCAAAGGGCTTGATATTTCTCTGTCCGACCTTGTTTGCTCTAAATTACTCTACTGCCCCGTTCTTTACGATCTACCTTACAACCGACACCATGGCCTCAGACGAAAAAGCTATCGGAGTTTCCTCTAGCGTGGACACCGGCATCGACATGGACAACATAAAACATGTCGACCCCACGATAGAGAAGCATGCACACGACGCCGATGAGGCTCTGAAAGCCCTTGGTGATCTTCACGGTGAAACTATCGAGCTAGATGAAGCTACGAATCGCCGCTTGCTAAAGATTATTGATTGGCATATGATGCCCATCATGTGCTTTATCTATGGCATGAATTATCTGGACAGTATGTGCATATATTTCCTTGATTTTGTTTCCTACAGGGACAAAAAGCAATCTTGGTTTGATGCTTTGTTCTGTTGGCTGTTCAATCCGAAGTGCTAATCTGTGATCCGATGTATAGAAACCACTCTCTCCTATGCTAGCGTTATGGGTCTTAAGAAGGATCTGGATCTTCAGGGAGACCAGTATCAGTGGCTCGGAAGTTTGTTCTACTTTGGTATGTTCTACCTCTGCTCTCGAATTGATTCTTCCCCGGGAGCTTTGAACCTAATAGCTCTTTTACATAGGTTATCTCGCCTGGGAATACCCAACCAACCGCCTCCTCCAGCGCCTTCCACTAGGAAAATACTCCGCAGCCTGCATCTTGATCTGGGGATTGATTCTCTGCTGTTTTGCCGCTGTCAACAACTACTCCGGTGCTATCGCAATTCGCTTTATGCTCGGTGTATTTGAAGCAGCGGTAACGCCGGGCTTTGCACTTTTAACCTCTCAGGTACAAAATCCATTCCTGTTCTTACAGACGCAATGAGTCGAGTTAACACAGTCCCAAACAGTGGTATACAAAAGCAGAACAAGGCAGCCGCGTCAACATCTGGTTCAGCTTCAACGGCGTCGGCCAAATCCTCGGCGGAGTAATCGCCTACGGCATCGCCGTCGGTGCCGAGAAACATGGGTCCGCCATCGAGCCATGGAAGATTATTTTCCTCGTCACCGGCCTCCTCACCATCTGCCTGGGAGTGGTATTCCTCTGGATTGTGCCAGATAACCAACTCAATGCACGCTGGTTAAATGAAGGAGATCGTGTCTTGGCTGTTGCCCGCGTGCGAATCAACCAACAAGGCATTGGTAATAAGCACTTCAAGATGTATCAGGTCAAGGAGGCGCTTTTGGATCCAATGACCTGGGCTTTCTTCTTTTATGCCTTGATTGCCGATATTCCAAATGGGGGTATCTCGAATTTCTTCAGTCAGTTGGTATGTTGATGATAGCTTAAAGACCTGAAGAGTCCAAGCATGCTGATCAGTCCAGATTACAAGCTTCGGATACAACGCGAAGGAGAGTCTGATCCTGGGTGTCCCCGGCGGCGCAGTAGAAATCGTCGCACTGTTACTCAACGGCTATATCGGACAGATCACCGGACAGCGCATCCTCGCTAGTTTGGGTGGGTTAGTCGCTGCAATCGTGGGGATGCTGCTCATTGTCGCTCTGCCCCTATCTAACAACGTCGGTCGTTTGATTGGCTATTACCTCACACAAGCCAGTCCGACCCCTTTCGTGGCCTTGCTATCGCTGATTTCTTCCAATGTCGCGGGATATACTAAGAAGACTACCGTGGCTGCTCTGTATCTGATTGGATATTGCGTTGGAAATATCATCGGTAAGAAAGGAGAAGACAGGGGTAAAAACGTGGCGAGCACACGCTAACACGAATCCCAGGCCCACAAACCTTCCGCCCCAAGGACGCTCCCCGCTATGTCCCCGCCGAAGTAACAATTATCGTCTGCTGGGGCGTGTGTTTATTCCTGCTGGTCGGCGTCTGGGCATGGTATCGTCGTGAGAACCAGAAGAAGATCCTTTTCACTGCTCGACCAGAATATGTGAGACTAGAGAACCAAGAGTGAGTGATTTACTAGTTAACGTTTGCCAACTTTTGCTAACTTTTTGCTGCAGGTTCCTTGATTTGACAGATCGGGAGAACCCCGAGTTCCTTTATTCGCTTTAGACAAAGTCAAAGATAATTCTAGACAAGCGCATTCAAGTTTTTATTACACTAGTATCTTCAAAGTACATATTAACGACGGATTTCCCCCCGTCTTTTGTAGATCTTGTAAAACTAGGGGGTCTAGCGGTGTCCCAACACACATGCAGGATGCAATCCCTATCATAGGTTAGTGTACGGAGTAGTTCTCCTTAATTAGTGCAGTTGGTTAGTGTATTTAGTATGGCCTCTACGGAGAATTATTGACCGAGTACTATAATCGTCCAAGCAAAGGTCCTATATTAGCAATGTGACCATGTTGTGAATAGTCTTTCTTTCCTTATATAGCCTTACTATCTACGTATATTATTAGCATTGAGACTCCAAAATACCATGGTTTACCCCATACGCTCCCGCAATGAAGCCCCTGCATTTGTAACTGCAAGTAACCACAGGCTAGACGCCCTCATAGCGACGATCTTTAGACGCCCCCCCACTCCGCTAAAATAGTTGAGGAGCGGTGTGCGCCAGTTGAATTAATAAAAGGAAACGGATTTGCTTGTCGAGATTCATTTTACTTCTCTTTTGTCTTCTAGATGGAGTCGAGTTCTCCTTTTAATATACATTTGCCATAATGTTGTCCGCATGAACTCCCCCTCCATACATGTATACATCTGATCAACCAGGGCACCTGCCTATATTTGCATATGACCAAAAGTTTCCCGAGGGGAAATGACCTCCGTCACATGTCTGGCCCTGCAGCCATCTCTGTCTATTTCTAAGTGCAAGTCCACTGTCACAGAGCTCAAGGGATGTGACTCGCCTAAATCCCCATCTGAGATGGCCAAGGTGAAAAGGATCGACCCACCGGGAAACGAGTTAGGTCGTCAAGAATCACGAACATCGACATCTCCTTCGATCAGTCACTCCCGCTCGGCGTCCCGCAGCACTGTGCGATCGCGACCAAACAGCCGTCGCAGTTCTTTACAATCGCGCCGAGCTGTGCCCAACGCCGCCATCGTGCCTGTCACCTCACCTCGCAGTTCCATGCAAGATAAGCGCGAGTCACTGATAGCGTTACACCGGGAGTCATGTCGTCTGTTTCAAGATGAGTCGAACAGATCCTCGACCGAGACAAGACTTTCTCTATACCGGACAGCATCAGCTACATATAGGCCTCAACGCGAGAGCCGCATATCAACGGAGAAAGGCAGCTCGGAACCCTCGTCCCCAATCAGACATTCATATTCTAGCACTCGCTTCGGGCTAGAGCCCACTTCACCAACCTCGACGAGCGCACCCCACTTCGTCACAAGAGATCGATCAAACACCTTACCCAGCAATCACCACCACAGCCCCTCGTCCTCATCCATCCACGTCCCGGCGACAGTAATGGAATGGACCTCACCAGATACCCGGCGGCGTGAATATGAAAAGATTGACCGTGCAAGCAGTGGTGTCCGGGGCCTCTGGCGCCGCGTCGCGCCTCGCTGCTTCCAGCCCCGCGACTCGCGCACCCCGTTCTTCGAGGAAGGCAAGACTGAGCGTGAAGGCAGCGTGCGTCGGTTCCGTATGGATATCCCCGAAGATGAAGAGCCAGAATCGAATTCGCCGCAGCTCTTGGAGTTCTTGGGCAAAGCCAGCTCGAATTCAAATTCACCTGATGGTGCTCGAAGACGTTGGACATGTCTTCGTTCGAAGTCTGCTCCTCTCCCTAATGCCTAAATTCAACCATCACTACCCCCTTGTTACCCCGCAGAGCCTCGCACAGGTGCTGCTCACAAAAACTACCCTGCCTCAATTGCCTTCCCTATGATACCATGATCACATCACCGAGTGATGATCTGCATTTGCATCCAGTGATTTCATCCCGCCGTTCAACTTGTTCTTTCTTGGCGGGAGCCTCTGGCCTATTTTTATCCCCAGTTCCTTTTGCATTGTTGCGTTGCCCATGCTGTTTTTCGGAGACTGATATACCCTTATTATTATTGGAACACTGTACATAGCCTTATACGGTACATATGTAACAGATAATGTCTGGTACTGGAAACATTGCTCCTTTTGTTCTAGTGCGCAGCTCTTATCGCTTTTTGATCACCGAGTCAAATTGCATCCGAGTACCCTGACTTCCAAAGGTCACTACTCATTAAGATTATCATGCTTTGCTACCTAAGCATCACCCGATCATCACCTGAGCACCTGATCCACTTGCCCTTCGCTCAATACGCATGAACAGAATGTCCACGGAAGACCTGTTGTCGAATTTGCATAGCATGGGCAAGCATGCGAAAGCGGCGTGGAGCCTTCAATATCAAATACTGGTAGCTCGGGGAATAGAAGACAAGGATTCTCGGTGAATAATGCAGTAAGCGCTTGGAGGTCTCTACGTTTCTCGAGAACATAGGTAGTATTCATATCCATATTGAGTTATCCAGAACTTTGGACATGAGATATCATTTCATGAAACATCAATACGCCAAACCCAAACAGGTCAAAATGCACAGGCGCCGGGTATATCAGAACAAAAACCCAAAATGCTTTTTTAACAAAGCCGATCACAGAAGATCAAAGTCATCCAGCTTCTCGCGGTAACGCAAGATGTTGCGCTTGATCTTACTGGAATCAACCCAGGTGACGAAGTCCTCCATGTTGCGTGTAACCAAGAAAGCAGGGTCATTGACGACCTCCGTACCGACACGGACATGGCCCTGCTCGATGAAAGTAGTAGCCTAGCGAGACAAAAGTCAGCATAAATTCATTCCAAACCAGATCCTCACACAACTTACAGCCTTAATAGTCTCAACCATGCCAGAGCGCACCATGAAGACAGCCAATCGGCGACGGCACAGCGCAGAAACTGTGACCTCGCGCTCAACCCTGGACAAACCGGCGCCCTGCTCGCGGGATTGTTTCAGGATTCCCATCCGCCACAGCTTTTCCAGCAACTCAGATTCGAGCTTTTTGCGCAGCGGATCCGCGTCCGGATCTAGTTGGGAGAGCTTGTGTGCGAGCTGGCGCAGAGAACCGCAGAGCGCGTTGTATTTGCGGTAGTCCATTGGGTCTTGGAGAAGGTATCGTTGCCGGATCTCATGTTCGCGGTGATTGCCGTCTGACTTATAGTTATGGAAGTCGACCTTCCGGAGAAGTCTGCAAAGGTTACAGTGTTAGCTATTGATGTTTTGTGGTATTGTGAAGCTTTCAAAATGTTGGATGGAATCGGATTGGGATTTCTGCGCGGGGAGTTAATTGGGGGTGCAGACGTACTTCTTCTCGTGGTGCTTGAGTTGACGGACCATTGGGAAAGGTGTGTCGGTAGTACAATATTAAACCGAAAAATATATTGAGAACGACTGAGCAGAGCGAGAACGTTGTTTCTCGAGAAGAACCGCTGCGATAACAAAAAAATCAAGGCGGTCGATTTCTGCCGGTTGATCACAATACACCGCCCGCATTTCCCCAGCCACGAACATCTTCTCCAAGCTAAGTCTTATCAACATTGGTTGGTCTGAATTCGCAAAATGGAGAATACAGTTGATACGCCAAGTAAGATGTCAGGTCGCCCTCGGGTAGATCTCGAGCCGTACAAGGCCGAAATTATCGGCTTGTTCGAAAAGAAAATGAAAGGTGACGACATTTGCAAGCACCTGAAGAGGCAGCATGATATTCAGATATCGGCGCGTACTCTGACCAAACGCCTACAGCTATGGGGTGTCAAGAAAAAGATGGCGAACAACTCCTCCAATGAAACGCTGCACGCCCGCATCAAAAACCTTTTCTTCGACGTGGGCTTGTCCGACCAAGAGATCGTCACCGTTCTACACGATGAGGGTTATGAGGTCTCCCACCGCACACTCCGCAGACTCCGTCACCAGCTCGGCATCCGTCTACGCCTCGACTCACCTGCACAACAACAAGCACAGGTTCAGGAGATCCTCGACGCTCTGACCGAGGAAATGGACAAGGGGACCATTGAGGGGTATGGGAAAGAACTATTGCACAACCACTTCCGAAGCAAGGGGCATGTATTTGCCCGAGATCGTCTCTATAGTGTCTACCGCATGCTGCGCCCGGATACAGTTGAACGCCGCACCAGTGATGTGCCCCGGCGTCCTCCCCCGCCAAAGATTCTAGCCGGACCTAATCTGACCTGGCACGTGAATGGGTATTCAAAGCTAGCCAATTTCGGGTTCCGCATTTATGCTGAGCTCGATTCTTATTCTCGATATGTCCTCTGGATTCATGTTGGCGTGGATGCGCACTCGGCCGTGGGTGTTCTCAAAAACCATCTTGAAACTGTTGCTTCTAAAAACCGCCAACCACGGACTCTTCGATCTGACCTCGAGTCTGACGTTCCCCTTTTAGCCGATGCTCACTTTGCACTCCGTCGCGTCACTGAGCCGGATGTCCTACGGGAGCAATGCTGCGCGCCCGGACGAGCCACAGATACCCACCGGATTGAATCTTGGTGGGCGCAGCTTGCTAAATCAGTAGTAACACTATACCATGTTAGTCAACTTTGGCAGGTTCATCCTACACTTATTCGCAGAACACTGACCTCAATAGAACTATTTCCGCGAGCTTCACAACGAAGGCCTCTTTTCATCAACATTAATCCCTGAGCAAGTTGCCCTCTTCGCAATTTACATGCCCACTCTCCGCTCCCACATCAAATCATACGTCCAAACCTGGAACATCCACAACATTCGCAAACAAGCAGACCATCCAGAACGCGCCCCTGGAAAACCCTATATGAACTACCACCACCCGCCCAAGGGCGTAGAAAACTTTGGCCTCGCAGCCGACGTCGCGACGCTGCAGGCCATGCAACAAAATCACACCGACTATGACACAGAGCAATATCTACCGCCGGACACCCTGCATTGGTGTGAGGCGCAACTTCAACAGCTGGGCTTTGATCCTCGTAAACCGCCTGCTCGACTACCTGGCGACCTTCAGCCGTTCCGCTCGGTCTACTTGGCCCTACGCGAGCGTGCGTGGCATCATGAGCGGTCCGGGTCTGAGCCCAAGTTGGCTGTTTGTGCATTTCCTGGTCAGAGCTTACGGGGTTATTTCCCCTCCGGGTCACGGTAGATGTTGATGAATATAATGAATAACGGATGAAAGGTTTAGGGTTTCGATGAAGTATTTTTCTTTCATGCAAGCATGGCATCTTGCTTCTATTAATATGTCGAAATGGAAGTTTTTCTATTCGCAAAGAGCGACTCTCGGACAAAATTGAAGTATCTCACTTATCAAATCTTTAAATCTTTTCGGATGTAAGCAGTGTAGAAATGTTGCATAGCTATTCTGTAAACCATGGAATCTAGCCTTAAAGAGTATGAACCAAAAAGAGACAGGGAAAAAACCCTATGAAAGAAAGATACAGCATGATCATATCTCGTAATGGTGCATCAGACGTGAAATCAATAAACCATGAGAGTGTAACGCAAATCAGTATCGAAAGAGAATCCCCAGAAGACTCGTAAAAAAAATAAAATCACCCAGGAAACTAAGAACAAGACCCTCCTGAAATCAAACGGCTCCTGCCGGCAATCTTTTCACTCAAAGCCCGAATATTTTCCGCCCCCATAATATCAAGCAAAGAAACCTCAGCCTTAAGCTCATTGACAATCCATGCGCGGAACTCCATAGCAACAAGGGAGTCAATACCGCCAAAGCTGAAGCGCTGTGCATCGATTTCGGAGCAAGGAATGGCAAGCAGCGAAGCAAGTCTCTCAACAATCCCATCCGACACAACAATGACAGCAGCCTCGAGGCCAGAAGCCGCGGACAAAAGCGCAGCAGTGCTGACAGTCTTCTGCTGAGACACCTCACTGCTCTTCGCCGTCGTCGTGTTACGGAAGTGCGTGAACATCGAGTAATTCAGGTACGTAGGCAGTGGCACTCCGTTCTGGCGACACATCTCCGCGGTCGGCAGACCGAGGATGAGCTGTGAGCGCGATGATGCATTGCCACCATCTTGCTGGTCGTGGATAAGGAAGTCAACCGTTGCGTGGACCTCTTCTTCGCGCAAAAGCTCGAATAACGTGGCTGTGTGCGTGCGCATCGAGTTTCGGTTCTCGGCTACCCAGCCCACGTTCGATACACTGCCCAGGTTGATGCTGGCTGCGTGCATGCCTTTCGAAACACGGTATGCGGCAAGTGCATCTTGAAAAGTATTGCCTGCGGCGTAGTTTGACTGCCCGCGGTTGCCGAAGATGCCTGCGACTGAGGAGAGCATAATGAAGAAATCCATGTTGTCCGGTAGGACTGTGTGCAGGTTCCAGGAACCTTGGACTTTGGGTCTAACGGCTGCTTTCCAGTCTTCGAAAGAGAGTCCGGCGAAGGCACCGTCCTGGGAATATATTAGTTTGTGTTTATTGAGTATCAAGGAGCGAGGACAGTGGACTTACCCGTAGGACCATGGATGCTTGGATGCATCCTTTGATAGCCGGTAGGTTGGAAAAGGCTGCTCTGGACAATTGTTCGAGGTTAGAGAGATCGGCCACATCGCAAATCAGTGAATGGACCTTGCATCCCATTCTGTCGAGATCGGCAATCAATTCCATCTTCTCTGGGCTCGATGCCGATGAGCGAGATAGGATAATCAGGCTCTTTGCACCACGAGATGCCATACATCGTGCTAAACTGCGCCCCAAGCCGCCGTAGCCACCGGCAAGAACGTACGAGGCGCGTGGGTCAAAGTGACATGGCCAGAGAGGTCGTGGTACCACAGGGACCATATTGGACGGGTCAGGTGCAATCACGACTTTGACTGCTTCTCCGCTATGCGCAGTTTGAATACCCTCTTTTATCTGGGTAAAGTCCATGACAGTCGTGTGGAGTTGATCGATCTTGTTTGCAGAGTACAGTCTCAGTGCCTCCGTGAGCAGAAGACGGACCGATTGTGGTCGATGTTGAGCCAGTAAAGGAATATCGACGGTGTGGACGCTCACATTGCGAGATAAGGAGCCCAGCTCAACTGTGGTATCAGCTCGCAGATCTAGATTCGACACATCAACAAATGCCCCAAATGGAGCGAGGCATGCCATTGACCCCCGGAGTGCCTCGCCGCTCAGTGCGTTGAAGACGACGTCAACCCCAGTATTGTGTGTGCACCGCATAATACCCTTGACGAAGCTCATATCTCTCCTAGAAAAGATACGGCCTTGACAGATACTGTAGCTAGAGACAAGCAAATCACGTTCCTCGACGGTTGCTACGGTGGCGTAGATTGTAGCTCCAATCATCTGGGCATATTGGATGGCCGCTTGACTGATATCCGTTACACTGGTATGGATCAGGATAGTGTTTTGGGGTGCCAGATGAGCTATCTCCCCGAGCCCTTGGATTGCTGTCGCGTATGCCCAAGCCAAACTGGCCGCAACTTCGAACGAAATCTCATCGGGAATCCTCACGAGCTGCAGTTGGTCAGCTAGACCGTGTGTTCGGATACAGCCACCCTTTTTGTCGCCTGAGATGTAAATGACTCTGTCACCCGGGGCCGGACGTTCGACTTTAGGCCCAACCTTGGTCACAACACCAGCAATCTCATTCGCGAGGCGGCCGGCAGAAACATTCGAAGAGAGACCAATTGCTCGAATCTCAATCTCGACCTCGGTGTCTGTTTGCGGTTCTTCATGCTCCTTAGCTATGACCCAGTGGTATTCGCCGGTGCTAACAGCAGTCTCCTGGAGCTCAATGGGATTATCATAATCACCCAGGCGTTGAAGTTGAGGAGCTTGTTGAGAGCATTGTGCAGCAAGAAACTGATCTGCCGCCTCCCACTCGTTCAAACGGCCAATGTGTATGAGACCATTCTGCAACATGTACTCAGCGTGGCGATCCTTCTCCGGTTTGTCCACAAATTGCCGCTTGACAATCTTGCCGATAGCTGTAGCAAGGCTCTTTGGCGAAGCGATGTCGGGCTCCGCCTCTGTCAGGGTGACGATATTTGAGCCGTCGGCATCCCGCTCCCAGCGCACTGTTCGGAGAAGACCAAGGCTCATACTTGCGTGTGGCTGTGTGAGAGGATCGCATGTCACCCACAGTAGGTTTTGGCACTCACTGAGCATCTTCTTCAGTGTGTGGTATTCCGCTTCGTCCATATCGAACAGGTAAGGAGACTCCAAGTCCATCAATGACACGAAAAGTGCATCAGGCAGGGTGTAATTTTTCACATCCGCAGGCTCCTTAACAAGAATATTCGTGTACCCTAGTTCCGGTAGAAGACCTTGGAGGTTCTCAATGACTTGTCCGGCTCTCAATGTGCCGAACGTCAAGATGACCGCGGTATTGGATGACTTCTCATTGGGTGTTTCGATGGCGGAAGAGACCAGAATACTCTGCCATGTCAAATCTGGATCGTTCGAACTGGGATACTCGACATCAATTCCTGAGAATCCCGCTGTCAGCAGCAGAGGTTTCCATTTTTCGGCCGAGATGTAGGGACACCACTGGCGACATGGCTCATCACCTAGCCACCACCCGGAAAGCTGACCGAAAACAAGGGGGTACCAGAGGAAGTCCTGTCGGATTCCTTCCTGCATGATGAGCTGACCACCCGGCTTCAATAGAGATCGCAGGTTCTGCAATGCGTTCTGCAAGTTTGAAGTAGCGTGAATGACATTGCCAGCGAATATCAAGTCATATATCCCTAGCTGGAGTCCCTGATCGACGGGGCTTCGCTCGATATTGAGCGATTGGAAGTTCATGATGTCGGACCATTTTTGAAAACGCTGTTTTGCTTTCTCGAAGAAACCGGATGAGATGTCGGTGAATGTGTAGCTGGCAATTTTTCCTTTGTTCTTCGCAAGGTCTGGCGAAAGGACGGCCAGGACTTCAGCAGTAAAGCTGCCGGTGCCACCGCCAATCTCGAGGATGTTCAGCTCGGAATGCTGGTGTCGGAGGAGAGACAAATGGCTCCGTAGATGCTGCGGCAGGTTATACAAGTGGAGGCTTTCCTTGTACACCTGTTCCATCACGGCGTCTTGACCAAACATGAGATGCAGAGGATCAGTTTCCTGGCGCACGACTTGAGCGATATTGCGGCCCATTCGGGCTGTGATGGCACCTTCAGCGCTGTGAGCCTCGATTTCCTTGCCAATGGCTTCCTTGAAAGCCTCGTCTTGAAAAGCGAGCTGGAATTCGCTGTAGGGCAGGTGTATTATTTCATTGCGCTCGAGCAATCCTTGCATATGCTCCATCCAGCCAAAGAATCTTCGCATGTGCAAATCGAGTCTCATAACATCAATATCCTTAAGCTCGTCCAATGCATCCATGACGTAGAGCATCGTTGCAAGCTGAAGACGCTTCACCCAGTACAAAGCCTCAGTGTCATCGGTAGTATCGAGAGAAGTTAGTGCACAGGCGGATTTTGAGTCGATGAAATGGAGGTCGGGCTTGTATTCAATTGCGCTGCACAGTTTTCGCTCACTACTTTCAGCAAGACCAGACTCTAGTGGAGTCAGCTCAATACCATCCATACGGATGCGGGGTGTGTTTGTTCCCTCATCCAGCATTTGGATTTGGCCCTCAAATTTATCAGATCCCACCATAGACACGGTTGCATGTCCTGTGAATTTGTGGGTTGGGGCTGGATTTAGATCCGCTGAAACCCAGACATTGCGTATGAAAGTCGGCAATCTGATTTGATCCAGAGTGGACTTGCCGATAAAGTCGAGAACAGCCGCGATCATCAAGTGGATCATGCTATCCATTGTGGCAGGGTGGATGAGATGAGAATGTAGATACCGCTTTGGCATAGATTGTGCAATGTCCGGGACTGTAACTGATCCAACAACCTTGCCAAGTCCACAGGCACTTGCCCGAACGTCTGCGAGGTTTCGGAACAAAGGACCAAAGTTGAGGCCAGATGTTTGGAGGTTGTTGTATGTGGATTTGAAGGCCATGGATTTGGTGCATATCTCATTTGCGCGGAAAAGTTCAGATTCCAATGCTCGACTTTCTTCTTCTGCTTCGCGGCCATTGTCGATTGGGTCGGAAGCTGTTTCGTGGTCGACGGTGATGTAACCAGTGCAATGTTCTGTCCACTGGTCGCTCGATGCATTGTAGGAAGTTATCTGGAATCGCCTCCACGTTCGCGGCGACGACGGGGAGTCTTCGACAGTTGCCATTGTCAAGGAAACCTCAATTCCTTCTTTGGTATCAGGTACAATCAAGGCTCTTCGGATGTTGACTTTTCTTAGTTGGAAACTACTGATCTTTGCCTCGCCGGCCAACTGCCTCGATGCTTCAATTGCCATGATCAAATAACCCACACCAGGATAGACATAGTTTCCAGTTACCTAGGCCATGTCAATAAGTGAGGCTATCTTGTAAACAATTTCGAACTTACCATATGATCCCTTAACCAAGGGTTTTCGTTTAGTCGGACAAAATGTCTCCATCTTGGGGCTGTAGGATTCCAATCCGTGATAGGTGCACCGAAAAGGTCATGACGAGGGAACTTTCGAGTTCGCAGATTCTTGCTCAGTCGAGACTCAAATAAAATTTTCTCTGTATGCTTGAAGCTGTATGGCGGCAGGTCCACCAACAGTCTGGGCCGTCTTCTTGCCTTGGGGCGAGAAGCTTGGTTCACAGCATGAAAATCTAGTTGACATCCACTTGAACCCAGGAAGCCGACTGTAGTTAGTAGAGTGTTGAGGCTGTGATCTGTCCGTTTAAGAACGGCTAGGTACTTGAATTCCAACTTGGGGCTCTTCAAGGCCAATGTCTCTTTGATGGCACTCTGAAGGGTGGTGTGAGGCCCTATTTCCACAATAAGGCGCAGAGAATCCGTCGAATCGATCGAGTCATGGCTTAAAGTTGGCTTTGAGGTCATTGCAACCAACCCGCTTGTGAAAAGAACGGGAGAAACCATATTATCCACCCAGTATTGAGCAGGCAAATGTTCCTCTTGAACTTGTTGTCCTGTGACGGTGGAAAACATATGCACTTGATGTGGAGTTGCCAGTCGCCTTCCAAAAGGAAGCATTCCCATCAGACGAAGGTAATCCTGAGCGATCGCATGCATGTGGGCCGAGTGATAAGCATTCTTGACGTTCAACTTTCGAGCAAAGATGGAATCGGCCTCAAGAAGGCTCTTGAGGCAGTCAATCATAGCTTCGTCTCCAGACACGGTGTTATTTTTGGGACTGTTGCGACAGGCGATGATGAGCTCCCCAGCGTTGTCCTTCCTCACAGAGTCCAGATAGGGTTGCAGTTGCAATGCATCCAGACCAACGGCCATCATAGCTCCATTCGTGAAAAGCTGTTTGGATGATACGTATCCACGGTAGTATGCAACCTTCCAGGCGCCTTCGCGAGACAGCTTGCCAGAGCAGTAAGCGGCGGCTATCTCGCCGGATGAGTGACCCGTTACACGTTTGGGGAAGATTTTCCAACTGGCCAGGAGATCCACGAGCGCAATTTGCAAGACTGTGCACAGTGGATGGGCTATCTCAGGCAAGTTGACTCGGGGTAACTGTCTTTCAGTCAATAGTTCATCTGTAATACGTTAGTCAAGCACATTTGACAAAAAGGCAAAGCAAATAGTTACCAAGTAGCGACCATGGACTACCGAGCCGGCGGATATAGTCCGATGCTTCCTCCACGGACTCTTGAAATACGGGGTAGACCATGAGCTCTCGGCCCATAGCCTGATATTGGGCTCCTTGGCCAGTGAAAACAAATTCAACCTCTGGAACTCTGGCGGTTCTAACTGGCTTGGCAAAATTCGCTTCTGACAGGTTCCATGCGAGTTCTTTGACCGAGGATGCCATGACGAAGCTCCTCCAGGAAAATTGGGATCGTTTCTTCGACAGGGTGAAGGACAGATCATCAAGGAGATAGTCATGGAGAACTGACTTCATTGTTCTCCGGCTCAAGTACTTGGCTAATTCAGCTGCATTCCGCTTGACGCCATCGTCATCGAAAGCCGAGAGTAAGAACACCTTTGGTTTTTCGACCAAGCTGGTGTATGTGGATGATGCGAAGGTTGGTGATTCATAAGAGCCATCGCTTGTGGGTGTGTCCACAAAGGTATTACCATGTCCAGAGTGATCGCTGTCATCTAATGAATCCGTCGCAAAATGATTTGATTCCGTTCCCGTTCGACACAGGGCCAAGAGCCGGCTGTTGATTTTCTGTGTGGTAGGAACAGTGGCTGTGGTGCGGTGGGCGCCTGTAAGGCAGTGGTCATTGAGATAGTGGCAGGCGTCATCAAGGATGCAGTGAGCATTGGTGCCACCAATTCCAAATGAGTTGACTGACACTCTTCGCAGTCCCGGAGATGGCCATGGAAGAGCCTCGGTAGGGAATGCAATATCGTACTCCATTGCAGAAATGGATGGATTTGTCTGCTTCATATCAAAGTTTGCAGGTATAATCCCAGACTCAAGTATTAGAATAGATTTGATGATGCTTGCGACACCTGAGCCACCTTCCAGATGCCCAATGGAAGATTTGATCGCCCCGATGTAAAGCGGAGTCTCTCGGCGACATTTGAATGCTCTCGCAAGAGCGCCCGCTTCGAGAGGGTCACCGGTGCTTGTTCCCGTACCATGGGCTTCAACGAATCTTGTGTGCTCGAGGTCTAGGCCGGATCTCCAGTAGACCTCACGGATTAGTCTTTCTTGGGCATCTGCGCTGGGAACTGTAATCCCTGGTGTGCGGCCATCCTGGTTGACTCCCGTCTCTCGAATGACCGCGCGGATGGTATCTCCGTCTCTGATGGCGGCACTCAAAGGCTTCGCTACCACTGTGCCCACGCCTTCGCCTCGAGCATAGCCTTCGGCACGGGAGTCGAAGCTGAAAGATCGCCCTTGAGGTCCCAGCAAACCATGGTGGCTCATGCCGATGGTTTCCACGGGGTTTTCAAGAATGCTCACACCACTGACGACAGCCTTAACCATTATTAGTATATCATCATGATATTAAATAACAACACAAGATAACCTACCATATTTGTCTCTTTGGCACGTAAGCTCTGTACAGCGAGGTGCAGCGCCACCAAGCTACTTGAACAAGCCGTATCAATGGTCATACTAGGTCCTTTGAAGTCAAAGAACCAACTGACACGGTTAGACAGAATGGCATTTGTGACACCTGTGGGTTTGTATTTTAAAGTGGTTTCTGGGTCTGAATTGAGGATACCCAGGTAGTCATGGTTGAACCCACTAACAAAAACCGATGTGTTAGAGCCAACAGCACTGGTCAATGGTATGCCAGCATTCTCCAAGGCGTGGTAGACATTTTCGAGTACCAGCCGCTGCTGCGGATCCAATGTCAGGAGCTCATTCTTGGTAATATTGAAGAAGGAGCCATCGAAGTAGGCGGGGTCTTCTGAGAGGTAGTGACCTCCTTGGACATGAAACTATACAGACATCCGTTAGCCGATTATTCATGTTGATGCTGGTCTGTCATGGCTCGGGTATGACTTACCGTTCCACCGTGCTCGGGATCTGGATGATAGAAGGCATCTGAGTTAAAGCGTTCTTTGGGTATCGATGACCACGTCGAGCGAGCCTGTAGGAGAAGCTCCCACAGGCCCTCAGTGGTTGTTGCTTGCTTTGGAAAGTGGGTGGCTAGGCCAATGATAGCGATGGGTTCCAGAGCATCAGAAGGCATGGCTCCATCGCCGCTAGAGCCAGTCTTCAGCGAGAGGGGACGCATCTTCTGATGAAAATAAGGGATAGTTGATATAGCAATAGGTCCGGGTCTAGAAGAGATGGAAGGTAGATGAGGGGTGAGGTATCAGGAAGAAGTGTAAACAAGAGGGTATGAACACTGAAGGGGTAAAGGATCAAGTAAAGATAGAGTGAGAATATAGGATAATTGATGATCGAGACGAAAGATAATTTTGATAGCAAACAAGATCCCATACCTCCTCTTCATATATCTACCTCGACACGGAACCATACCAACAAAGACATGCGAGAGAGCCAAAAGCACTTTTGGAAACCCGATATTGGCAGTCTGGCCGATGGGCACGAATCTCTACTGATTTCGCGAATTTCCTATTTTAGCTGCGTTCATCAAAAAAGTGGATAGCATGCTTGTTGGTATATTTGGAAAATCAAGGGCTGCTGGTTATTCCTATGTGTACTTTTGTATGTACTTTCAGCAGTGAGTTGCAATCTATAGTCATGATTGGCCTACACTATCTCGAAAAGTCTGATATATCCGTGCTAATATCGGACCCATTGTCACATGAATGCCGTAAGTTTCCTATACCAATAATGGGCATATATACATATTTCTAGATGTGGATGGCTACATATATACAAACAGTAGAGTACTACCGAACCAACAGGTCGGATACAAGGCCCTCAAATCAAATCCGAGACACTGGGCCTATACATTGCCGTTACTACAGCCTGCAGGCTAACATTTGTCGATCGCTATCAATTCGGCATTTAGTTCGTTTTTTGCGCTGAGACGCTAAATTAAGCACTGCTAATTGGCTATCATAATACTGGGGCTATACGGATACGAGGTTACTATTCGTCCGTTTGCCCTAGAAACTTCTGTGCAATATTAAAGTCACAACAGCCGTCTTACAGCATATTTTCCCGGCATTTCTGCAGGAGATCAGCCCCGGGTTAATATATGCTTATAGTATACAGAGCATTCATTATTATAGTGAGCCCCTCCATTTATTCAAAGCTTTTAGATGGGGATAAGTTGAGAGAACCAATTTACTTCGACTTTAGGGAGCTAGCACAACCCTACCCCGTACTATATCCTTGACATAATTGTAAATCTATCAAAGAACTAAGTTGAAGAATGAGACAGCAAATCAAATGATTATATTAGATCGTAGAAAAAAGCCACCACAATCCCACACCGCAACCCGCTATAGCCGATGTATCTGTTTGAATCACCTCAGCTCTGGCGCGTTACTGGTTCAGGAAAGAGATAGCACACGGCAGTGTAGGCAAAGCACATGATTCCATGGTCTACGAGCTCCATAACTGGAGCTTCTAAAGCCACTTCCGTAGCTTTCTTTGATGCACTATGCACACTACACGCCGCTCCACGAAAAGAAATGCTACAACGCACTTGAATCCATCAAACTTTGGTCATATCGACGTGATTGACCAATCTTTTTCCGACGGCATTGTCATTAGTGCTTCCGTATACGCCCCTCCGTATTTCCTATCATACCATGACACTATCAGAAGGCAAGCCGCGTCTGTCCAGCCTAGATTCGGTGTCCGCGTGCCATCAGTGCATCCCCGAAGTCTGTTTATAACTGCACCTAGACGCCGTCTCCTCAACGTGGAAAGTATGCATTGGATAGTTTTCCCATTTAGTCTTATAGTACATAGTGGGTTTTCCCGAATTATGGACAGCATACGCATATGCCAACCGCCATACGGGGTACATACGGACATGCCGAGCTAGAGGCTGGGACTGTGGCTTGGGATACGATGCTGGCAAATCATGTACTAGAGATATAGCCCTATCAGATGGCACGAACTGTGTGTTGTAGTCTGATCTAGCCTACCTAAGGTTTGTAGATCCCCAAGTAGTTCGTACGGGGTGGCTATGTCGGGCCATCCGATAGGTTAAGACCTCGCGTTTTGTAGCTGATTTTTGGGGATATCTACTTCGCATAGGGCGGGATAAGGCTTGTGGAGGATTCTCAATCGTTTCAACTTTTGGCTTTACGGGGTGAAACTTTGACAGATTGATTGCATTTCATTCCCATCCCTGGCCCGTTTGGCGTATTTCCATAGAGTACTAAGGGTACATGGATACTAAATCAGAAATCCCAGGTCCATTGTGTTGGTGAAAGAACAGTGTATGTTCTGTCCTTATTGAATCCGTCTTGAAGATGTCCACAAAGCAACAACACATAGGGCATGAAATGGGGCCCACGGAATTAGACTAAACAATTTTGTAAAATAACTCAAGTCTGAAGCAATAATAGGAAGTACTTACTCTCCCAAATCCAAACAGAGCCTGAAGTGGATGCCTCTAGCCTGGTTTGCACATGGAGAGAGCACCACCTAGCTGAACGTTCAAACGAACATCCGACACATTGATATCAGTCACATTCACGAACATGAAATGACGGTCAGGGAAGTGGATAGCTGAGTAGTCCAAGGTGAACTGAGCTCATTCGCTACAACCTCCAACCCCTGTTCTATACCCCTGTCACCTAAGGCCGATTCCAGTTAGACCATCACCATAGATCTATGCGCTGTACGCCGGGTCTTTCTTTGTTTACGTCCTGCGCCACAACCCCTCATGCGAGGGGTATGCATCAGGACCAAACAGTGCCAGGTAGAATCAGAATCTGGAGTTTCGTGCATTGGGTACAGAACTGTGTTCCGGCCAGATCTTCCAGATCGATCTCCATCTGGCATAAGGCGGCATGAACAGCATCCTCGTCGCCCCACGTGTGTCGATTGAAGCGAGAAGTCCGTAGGGACTTTGGCTATTATTGAGTCACGTATGACGACAAAGTTCAAACGAATGGTCCAATTGGACTGTCTCTAATTTAGTCTCAAATCAGAAAAAGCAGACCCCTAGCTTGTGGGCTTCACGCCGTGTCTATTGTATATCATATTCAACATTTTAAAACAAGCCAAGGGTCTAATCTAATCCAGCCCGTAGCCGTAGAATGCACGCAAATCAACAGATGCTATCAATATACAATGACCATGGAAAGAAAAGGGAATCAAAAATGAACAAAGCTTGGAAAAGTAATCATCACAGCTCATCCTTATCCTCCGCCGGCGGAGGCACAACCGGTCGCCCAGAATCCTTCGCCAAATCAACTCCAATCTTCTTGCGCCACTTCTCCCAAAGAGCATGGAAGTCCTTCTCCATCCCACTCTCCATCTGATCTGGCAGGACAACAGTATACTCAATAAACAAATTGCCCGCTTCATCATTCTCTCCATGGTGATCATGTAAATGACCCTCGGAGTAATGCGGCATGCCCTCCCCGGCAATAGTCTCGACAGCCAATGGCTGTACGACCTCACCACGACCACGTCCAAGACGAACAACATGCCCATCAAGATGCGTAAGATTGCGACTCCAGTCACCCATCCACGCCTCGCGCAGCGAAAGAGTCTCCTTCCAGAACAGATCTTTCCCCTTCCGTCGGAAGAACGTCCCATCCGTCCTCTCCTCCTCCGACTCTCCAAGCTCAGGCTCCTTCTCATCCAAAACAACAATCAAATCCCCAGCAACCCAGTCCGGACTCTCATCAGCCTCGTTCTCAAAAACAAGCCTAGTCCCCTTCCCCATCCCCGGCTCAATAGTAGCACTAGTCTCCACCTGATTCCTGACGACCCGATTCCCCTCACAAACAGGACAAGGATTCTTAATCTTCTTCCCCTGCCCATGACACTTGTCACACTGCATTTGCACCTGCTGGAACATTCCCGGCGCAAGCATATGTTTCTGAATAACGACACCACGCCCAGCGCACCGATCACAAGTCACAACCTGTCGATCCTTGGATCCTGTCCCTTCACATGAATCGCAAATCTGCTGCTTCTCAACGAGGAAGTTGATCTCACGTCCATTGTAGAAATCCCGCAGCGGGAGCGCCGCCCGCACTTCCATGTCCGGTCCGCGACGGTGTCCAGGCGCGTGGCCTGAGTGTCCACCCCCGCCGAAGAATCGCGAAAACAGATCGAATGGATCGTGGCCGCCGCCGCCGGCCGCTCCGCCTTTGCGGTGCTGCTCCACCCCTTCGTGGCCATATTGGTCGTACACTTTGCGCAGCGTGCTAGTCGAGAGCACGTCGTAGGCGTCTGCTATTTCGACAAATTTCTCGCGCGCCGTGTCATCGCCGCTGCGAGTAAGGTTAGCAATTGCCTTGTGTGAGTGTAATGTGCGGAGCCACGGTAGAAAAAAAAGAATAGAAATCAAAGAATAGTAGCTCCACTCACGGATTCTTGTCAGGGTGGTATTTCTTGCTTAGTGTTCTGTATGCGCGCTTGATGTCCCTCTCCGACGCGGACTTCGCGAGACCAAGCACCTTGTAGTAATCCTCGGCAGCGATTACAACGACTGAGAATAGCACTACAGCTAGCGTGACTAGGAGCCGTAATAATTGCATTTCAGCGGAGCTGCGCGAGCAGCTGCTCGTGCGCCCAGATGGGATGTGGAGCTTTTGTTTGTGTAGACCGAGGTATGTAGGTAGGTGAAGCTTCGACGAGCTAAAGGTCTGGTGGATTTGTTGTGATATTTAATTATTCAACATGGAGTATGCACTCGCTAGTGTCACTGGTGTTCTCCGAATAAAGAATTAGAGATTAGAAATGTTTGCTCCGCGGCTTCATAGCTTTAGATCTACATTAGGTGGCCTAAAAGAGGAACAATGTTTAGCCGTGTCACGTGCGAGTATGAGCACCAATGAAATGAGTGATGTTAAGTAAACGAGTAGACCTCTATTTAGCTCTGGCTCTGATCAAAGAACATTTGAATATCATTAAGAGCTTTATTCATTTATGGTGCAGGCCATATTACTATCCTTGATATCGGACTCGAAGTCATCCAGAAGGAACAGATTTCAATTGGGTATCTGGGTAAAAGATACCCGTGTGTTTTATCGCATTTACAGCGACATTAGACTCTCTTAGGACTCTTGATTTAGTAGAGTATTATGTGATCACAAGAAAGCAAGATATGAGCATTAATACGGAAAACGAAAGCACCGAGCACGGGCTAACATCCGGTAATAGTTCAAATTCATCATAAAGTCATAAGCACGCTGTAGTCAAGTAGAGCAATTCCCCAGACACCTAAATCAGGTAATAGACACAATTAGTGCACTCCAGCAACATCAAAGATATCATTATGCCAAGTATGACCAAGCCCATGCGTCTCATCTCCATCCTCGATAGCCTCCTGTGCACGTGTAGCCTCGTCGTTCCAGGTCTTCGAAATACTGCCAGGAGCATAGACGCCCCTAAAGACACCCGTATTCAGCGGCTGAAGACCAATTCTAGCCTCGACGTCCGAGTCAGCGGGTTTAAGGCGCGCGAGGACAGCCCGCACAAACGTGGCCAGATCCTGAGGGTTAGCGATGCGCGCAGCACGCAGCCGCTCGCGAGCAAAGACTAGCTCACGATTCAGCGCAAATGTCGCTGCAACAATCTCCTCTGCAATCTTCTTCTCTAGCACGCGCCGGACGAGGTGCTTTAGGAATGGCTTGGTAAGCCATAGGAGGAATCTCCACCTGCTGCGTTTGACTGTGTAGTCGAGCTTGTGGATACAGACGCGAACTCCGCGCAAAGAGAAAATCTGCTCCAGGCGGTCGCGGCCGACTTCAAAATCTAGAGATATATCGAGACCGCGGCGGTCTAGATAGAAGCTTGCTATGCCTTCGTCCTTCAGGTGGAAGAGGCCTGCGTGGGTGCGGAACCAGTAGCCGAAGTCTTTGGCGCTGATGTTTAGGCCCTGGACGGTGACTGTGAAGGCTGTTTTCATGAGTGTTTCTGTGCGCTTGGAGTGGGTTTTCACCACGTCGATATCATTGCGCGTGAGGAGATGCATGCGGTAGGGGAGGAAGGAGGAAAAGTTTACTGTGTGGCCGGGTTCAAGAACTAGGTTCTCGAGGAGGAGGTCCATTTCTGGAGCCGAGATCTCCAGGCGGGGGATTGGAATGTATTGGATTGTTCGGAGGAGCACTGGGAGGAAGACGTTCACCAAGTCTGCTGGGAGGTCGGCTTTTTTATCCTTATAGGCGCCCCAAGCGCCGTGGTACACCTTCTTAGTGGCGTTGATTAACTTGGAGACGGCTGGGTCTTCCGGCACGGTTCTCAGTGTGCGCTTGGTCTGTGTTAAAAATTCGTCCATATCCTTTCGCAGGCCCGTTTCTGAGCCTACTTTCTCGGAGTGTTGCTTGAGTTTATCGAGCTGCTGCGGCGCTGAGTCGAAGAACTCGGGGTTGGTGAGCATTTCCTGCAAGGAAGTTCCGACCTCTCCGAGTAGGTTATCAAACTCCGGATCTTTGTTTGCATGACGCAAGACATTGTGAAACTTCTCCTGTAGGCGATCCCACTCTTCTGCGCTACCGAAGGACCGCAAGAGAATCCAGAAATCGTCGACCGCCCGCTTGAGGTCAGCATTGACTTCTATGTCTTCTTGGGCGAGCGAGGCAGTATTCTCTGCTACATCCGCGTAGATCTTAGCATAGCGTGATACCAATTGAGCAAGTGTCGCTACCGAGTCAGAGTAGTCTGTTCTCTCCCGGAGCTTTTGAACCGCCTGCTTCAGTCGGAACAGCAATGTGTCCCTCTCTCGGCCCGACATGTGCTCCTTAGCGCTCTGGACAGCGACATGGGTCGTCTGAGCGATCCCTTTGCCGGTCACATTCGCGACATGTGCAACTTCCTCCTTCACCTCGGCCTCCGATAGCGCATGCCCCTCATCGGCACCGGGACCCTGTAGCGCCTGCTCTTCCTCCTCGGACGGCCTGACTTGTTCCGCAATTCGCTTGGAGGATTCAGCGAGGGAGTCGGTGGTATCAGCGAAGATTTGGCGGCCAACGGTAACGATGTCATCGACGAAAAGACGGAAATCAGCATTGGTCAGAAGCAGACTAGCGACAGTGCGGAAGCTGTCATATGCTACGAGCGGGGATTAGTGAACGATAATCAGGTTGTAATTTGCATTTGCCAAGCCCGGAACCTGGAGAGTTGCAAAGGTGGAAATGCGCGACCCACCAGCTTTAGTATCTGCCCGCGCCTTCACGTGGGCGGCCTGTCTCGAAAGCCTCTCCCCATCCAGCTCGACACGGGAACGGGCCAGGCGCCACAAAAACTCCTGGAGCTGGTCTTGGCTGTTCTTCTGTTGCAGAAATTCGATAAAGACCTGGAGCCACAGTCGACTGTCCCGCACTAGCTGGCGACCGGCGCTGCCTATATCCTGATTGCGCAGGTTGAGCAAGTCAGATGCTAGAAGAGTACGGAGATTGGCAATGGTTTGATCTGTCGTTGGCATGTAACCCTGAGAAATGGCGCGGATCATTTGGTAGCTATGTAGCTTTTGGTGGAGGTCTCGCTGACGGGGGGTGTCATCCTCGTAGCGAGGGAGGAGGGGTTCAGTCTCGGAGGGCATGTTGGATGGGCCCTAGATTATGTGAGTTAATAGTAATGATTGTAGATGAGGCTAAGTGAAGGTTGAGGTTCTATACAACATAGGGAAGAGTTAAGCTCAGGGAACCTGTTTTGGGCACATGACGACAACATCACCCGTACAGTGTGACGTATATGAATATCTTTGAGTACTACATCTTTTTACTAGTCAAGTATTTATATTGAAGCTGGCATGTTTCTTCAAGATTTTATTAAGATATGACCAAGATACATGAAACCCTGAAGCAATTGACACAATTGAAGCTATTGAAGCTATTAGGTAAAAAGATCGATGATCCGCGATCTGGGGAAAGCTATGGATTTAGCCGGGCCATTCACGTAGCCTTTTATGCAACCATGGCAATACATTGTACTAGTTCCAATTAGATCGGGCTTATAGCGATATACGATGTTGTAATGTCCACCCACGCGACAAAAGCCAAGCCCTTCCAAGCCTGTCCCAACGTTGGGAACTGCAGGGAAAGCCCTGACGAGTTCGGAGATATGTACTCCGTCCTATCCCATATGTACACAGTAGAGCAGAGCATAGGGATGAATATTATTAATAGAAGCTTTCCGCGTTACAGAGCTGGCAGGTTACCCGGACGAGGGGTCCAATCGGCGACGAGATATGAAATCCCTGGATTCCGAATTGTTACAAAGCTTGTGGTTCCAGACCTGACAATTGCAAGACTACATAGAATTGAAGGGGGCAAAATTAAGAAAAATAACGCAACCGTGCTAGAGAACAGAGGTAATCAAAAATCCCTCTGTCGGCGACCGAGAGCCATTCACAAGGCCGAATATCATCGTCAACGCGGCGGATTCGAAACAGAGAGGCCTAAAAGTCTCACCGGGGAGCTTCCGATCGGAACAGCGAATATCAATTGCCTATCTTATAGATCGAGCGATGTTTTGCAGCAACATATGACCTTTTAGAGCGGCAATCTCCGCCGCCGACCGACTTCTATCATCAGATTGTATTTCTCGATCTCTTTGTCGCAACTGTAGAAGAAGCTCAACGTCCAAGAAATCCCAATTCAAAGGGAAATGCAAACACCGAATAGGATTGATTAGGGGTAGAGATGGACTCCACTTCGGCACTGTCTGCGGCTCTAGAAGCTCGTCGCTGTGGGTTTAGATGGAGTTCAGACCGATGGCGTTTCCATCCCCGGCTTTTCGAGCCAATCAGGTTACAGTCTGTCTTTAGTCACCATTCGACTTGGGAGCTGTCAGCGCCAGTTCGAGGGCTACCGTGTAAATTGTCAGTGGCCAACTCCGAATACTCCAATTTTTCAATTTTCAATCCCCTCACATCCCCAACGTCGATATCGACGCAGTCCGGACAATCAGTGCAGCTCCGCAATGCTGGAATGACGAGTAAATCCCGCACCGATCATCCAGGTAATTTCCATGTAGATTATGTGTCTCATTCGATCACTCGGGATTCTGCCCTCTCAATTCCATATTCAACACTGATTTGACTGCATCTCCGCATTTGTCGGAGTCGGCCCCCCCCGGTCCCCACACGGTGATACACTTCTCCTTGCTGGATCTGCTTCCCGGATAAAAGAAAAAGGGAAAAAAAGAAAAGACTTTTGGAGGGATCCAGATTCCAGGACTGCTTTCATGCACAACGGTTCGCTGTCAACACCGAAAATATATCCACATGGGTCGTGACCCTCTCCTTCGTCCGACTCTTTCCGACTTCAGAGGATGACTCTTAATTTTTTACTATACCGAGTCGCCTTGACACGCGGTCCCGGTTATTTATCTGGTCATCACCCTGTCGGAATCTCCTGGATGATGTGCGCACGAACGTCTCAGGGCCAATTTAGTATGCTGTCTCGAGTACATAAAAACAGACTCGCATCTGCTCCAAAATCTTTTTCTTCTTTCTATCATTCTACCTCTACCCTGAACTCGAAGTCTTCTCAATCAATCGCAATGTCTCCATATCCTTCGCAACAAAACCGGGCGGTGCATTCCACCTCGGCTCCTTTTGTGAATCACGCCTTGCCTGCGTATGTCCATCTAGATCAGCTCACCTATGTCGGGCTTGTAACGAAGAAAGCAATCAACTAATCTTTCCTAGTAACGCCAACTACGACACCGCCAACCCTGCATACATCCGCAAGTACCTCCGCACCTACGGCCTCACTCCTCCTCGCACCGAGAGCTACGAGACACAAAAGACCCGATGCCTGGCACAGCTGGGTCTGAAGAACACTCCTATTGAGAAATTCCTATACCTTAGCACTTTGCGCAAGAACAATGTGCACCTGTTCTACCGTCTGGTGACAGACCACCTCAGGGTACGTTAAGCACCGAGACATGTGATTGGCCGGGCAATCTTGGGGAGACGAAAATTAACCATAATCCCTGCAGGAAATGACCCCCCTGATCTATACCCCAGTGGTGGGAGAGGCCTGCCAACGGTGGTCCGAGATTTACCAGCAGCCCGAAGGTACGTGTCAGCGATAACTGAGTCATCTTCTCCGCATCTTCTCCGCACGAAATAGAACCGGAGGCGCTAATCCTCATTTTAGGTATGTACCTGAGCTGGGAAGATCGCGGGAATCTGGCTTCGGTCATCTCCAATTGGCCTGAAGCTAGCGTCGAGATCACATGTATCACTGATGGCTCCCGCATCCTCGGGCTGGGTGATCTGGGCATCAACGGCATGGGTATCCCCATCGGCAAGTTGGCGCTGTACACCGCCTGTGCGGGTATTCGTCCCGAGGCCACACTGCCTCTGACTCTCGATCTGGGTACTAATAACAAGACCCTCCGGGAAGACCCGCTGTACATGGGGAGCCGTCGCGAGAAGATCTCACCCGCGGAGGAGCGGGAGTTCTTGGACGAGCTGATGGCCGCTCTTACCGAGCGCTGGCCCGGGTAAGTGACTCATTCTCACATGTCTTTCGGGTGATCTCCCTATGGCAACCGCGACTAACGCTTCTCTAGTATCGTCATCCAATTCGAGGATTTCAAGAACCCCTTCCCTGCTCTTCAGCGGTACCGTGACCTGTACACCTGTTTCAACGATGACATTCAGGGTACTGGCGCTGTCATCCTTGGCGGTATCATCAACGCTGTCAAGCGCTCCGGTCTGCCCTGCAAGGACCACCGTGCTGTGTTCTTCGGCGCCGGTAGTGCCGGTGTCGGCGTCGCCCGCCAGATCGTCGAGTTCTTCATGCGCGAAGGCATGACCGAGGACGAAGCCCGCAGCTGCTTCTACCTCGTCGACACCAAGGGTCTTGTCACCGCTGACCGTGGTGACAAGCTCGCTGACCACAAGGTCTACTTCGCCCGCGGTGATAACAACGGCGAGCAGTACAAGACTCTCGAAGAGGTTGTTGACTACGTCAAGCCCTCCATCCTGATGGGTCTCTCCACCATGGGCGGCGTCTTCACCCCCGAGATCCTGCGCAAGATGGCTGACTGGAACACCGCCCCTCTCATCTTCCCCCTCTCCAACCCTTCCTCTCAGTCCGAGTGTGACTTTGAGACTGCCGTCACCAACACCGACGGCCGCTGCCTCTTCGCCTCCGGCTCCCCCTTCCCCAACTTCACCTTCACCAACTCCGCCGGCGAGACCCGCACCTACTACCCCGGCCAGGGCAACAACATGTACGTGTTCCCTGGTATCGGCCTAGGCAGCATCTTGTCCAAGGCCGTCCGCGTCACAGACAGCATGATCTATGCCTCCGGCGAAGCCCTCTCCACTGCCCTCACCGGCGAGGAGCTCGAGCGCGGCCTGCTGTACCCCGACATCACCCGTATCCGCGAGGTTAGTGTCGTCGTCACCCGCAAGGTGATGCGCGCTGCCCAGGAGGACAAGGTGGACCGCGAGATTGCGCTGCGCTCTATGGGCGACGCCGAGCTGGACAACTGGATCAAGGCCCGCATGTATGACCCTCACACAGAGGTCCGTGCTCTGGAGAGCGAGGTCGGCCACCTCCTTTCTAGTCTGGGAACGATCTCGCCACCCATCACCACGACTGGCTCCCCGACTGAGGAGAAGAATGCCAAGTTGTAAGATCTGATTTTTTTTTTTTGTCCTCAGCTTGGCCGTGTATGCTGCATTTTGCAGAAAAAAGCATCTGTTCGAATCTGTCAGCGCTTAGGATCTCTGCGTGATGGACTCGCATGTCATTTTGACTTTTGATATTTCCCCCTTTTCGTCTTTTGTTGGTTTCGAGCGCACTTCGTTTCTTACATTTCTGCCTATCTTCGGCTTGGACACGAACTTCTTTTCCCCTGATTGAATACCCAACGCTTATTTCTTCTGGTTTTTGGCTCGCATTTTGGGGGTCTTTGCATCTTGGGAATAGTTAGCAATTAGCTGCCATTGCCATATGAATGAAACAAAATTTAATATCACTGGTGTACTGAACCACTGTTTAGCTTGTTCACAACTTGACGCCAATACATGCAGAGATCGCAACATGTTTCCCTATAAGTTAGCAATAACGGCGCTCCCCACTGAGCGCAAGCTGACTCGGCTGAACCCAACTGCCCGAATTTCCCAATCCACACTTCTTCAACGGGGACCTCGGCCCTGGAGGCTCCACAATGAGACGGGACGATCAATCTCACCACAAGATTACTAAGAGATAAGTTTCATTACAAATCGATAGAAGTGTCTGGTAACTATTCATCCTTTGCAGATTTCTTGTTCTTAAATAGAGGTGTGTCTGCGCTTTAAGTCGCGAGCGAATTGAGACTAACGTGATTGACAGCGTGTTTTATGTCTGTTGGACTTCAAAATCTTCATCGCCAATTGCATTAGACTGCATTCCTTACACTGTATATATTGATCACATACGAACATACACATTCGCCATGCCGTCTCCCCTCGCAGACCCCGTCAAGCTTCCTTGTGGACTTGTGTTGCCGAATAGGCTAAGCAAGGTACAAATCACGTACATGACTAGCGCCTAGCGGCTATGCGCGGAACTAATATCTCCCAGGCCGCAATGGCTGAGATGCTCGCCAAAGATAATCAGCCGACAGACGCTCTGGTTGATGCATATGAGCAATGGGCGGACGGTGGATGGGGGAGTATTCTTACCGGTAAGGTCCGGCTGAGACTTCTATGCCAAAGGACACCCAACTAACATCTTAGTAGGAAACGTGCAAGTCGACGTGAACCACATGGGCAGTCCCTTCGACCCTGCCCTACACGGCGAATATAAAGACAGCGAAACAAACAGCGCCCTCGTCGCGCAATGGAAGAAATACGCCGATACCTGCCAAAAGCACGGCACACCGGCCATTGTCCAGATCTGCCACCCGGGTCGTCAGTCCTTCCGCGGTGCAGGTCATCGCGGAATGTTCGCACAGACACTTGCTCCCAGCGCCGTGCCCATGAAGGTTGGAGATAGCTATTTCGACAAACTGATTGCGTGTTTGGTTTGGACCCAGCCCAAGGAGATGACGACTCAGGATATTGAAAGGGTTATTCGTCAGTTTGTTGATACCGCGAGACTTATGGCGGATGCTGGGTTTTCGGGTATTGAGCTGCATGGTGCACATGGGTATTTGATTGGTAAGTTTTTGTTCTTCTTGTAATAACCTCTATGCTAATTGTCCGTCCACTTAGATCAATTCCTCAACAGCAAGGTATGGCACTCTCGGTTCCCCTATCACCAGTCCACTCTACCACCACCATTATCAACACCAATACTAACCCTAACCCCAGACCAACCTCCGCACAGACGCATACGGCGGTACACCCGAAAAGCGCGCCCACTTCGTCCTAGAGATCCTCTCCCAAACGCGCAAAGTCGTACCCGCGACCTTCGCAATCGGCATCAAGCTAAACTCAGCCGACCACAGCTCCACAACCTTCGAAGAAACAATGACGCAAATCGCACTCCTAGCCGAAGCCGGCATCGACTTCATGGAAATCTCAGGCGGTAACTATGAAGACCCAAAGATGATGGGCTACGGCACAGCCAATCCGGCACCAAAATCGGCGCGCACCGCAGCGCGCGAAGCCTTCTTCCTCGAGTTCTCGAAGGAGGTGCGACAGCGCCATCCTGAGCTTGTGCTTATGTTGACCGGTGGGTTCCGCTCGCGTGCTGGGGCAGAGGCCGCTATCAGGGATAATGCTTGTGATCTTGTTGGTATTGGGCGGCCTGCGGCTGTTGATCCGAAGTTCCCGCGTCTGTTGCTTGATGAGAGTGTTGGCGACGATGAGGCGCAGATGCCCTTGAATAAGGCGCCTATTCCATGGTATATGCGTTTCTTGCCGTCGAATCTTGTTGGGGCTGGGTCTGAGAGCGTAGGTTTTTTCTTTTTTCTTTTTTCCTTTTGGGTGCTTTAGGCGGTTTGCTAACGAGTTTGGTAGACGTTCTATGCTGCGCAGATTCAGAAATTGGGTAAGGGGATTGCTACCATTGCGCCTCCTTGGTAGCTCCTTGGCTGTATACATTCACCGAATGAAGCCCTGTGGCGGCAGTCGAGATTCTTCCCTGGTGACTAGATTGATTGTATTTGTAACTAGTTATTGACAACTAATACCAACATGGGCTGCCTATTATTCACACTCAGATAGTCTCATCGGAGGAGCCCTCTTGTAGGGAGGGGGATGACACCAAACAGGATCTTTTGGATATTACAAAGAAATATGACAGTATTGCGAATTGTAGATTGTGCCTGTCTGTGATACTCACGAAGGAAACAGCTGGAAATGTCGATGAAGGACAGAACCAGCACCGATCAAGTCCACCTAGGCACTGGGCCATGGATATTCTTGGGAAATTCTAGGGCATGGTATAAGGAAAAGAACTCGTATGGTATTCTTCAATTCAATATATAGAGGATGAGAAAGAAGAAGCACAGAGAGAGTCGAAGAGGGAATAGCAAACCTAGAAAGAAGTTGGCCTCTTCATACCAACTAACTCCAGTGAGATAAGATGTAAATAAACAAACGAAAACTACTGAAAGACCTCTAATCATATTACGTTGAATAGTGTTCAGTTCCGTAAGGTATGGGATGACATGCGTAGACATTGATAGTATTGTTAGATAGAAACAATGCTAGGACTAGCAGCCAATCTGTTCTTCTTCCTCGACAGGAAATAACCTCAACTGATTTAAGTTTTCCTGTTCCTTCAACTCCCTTAGTTGTTGATGAAGGACATCGTTGTCCTGGATCAATCTTTGAATCCACAGTGCAGCTTCCTCGAGAACATATTTTCTCGTGTATGACTGCCTTTCAAGCCCTGGCACAATCCGACAGAGTTCTTTATATCGTTCTGCAATGATCTCTCTCCTCTTCTTTTCCGATCGGCAGTGACATAATTTTTGTCCTGGCTTTTGCACACACTTTCTTTTCCTTTGTTTGGATCGAGCTCTGGCTTTGACACAGCTTGCCCGTTGTGTGCATTCAGCATCATCCGAAGAGAACATTTGGGCTTGGCTCGACGAGGATGAAGATGGCGATGTGGTCTCGGTGGGTCTTTCATTTTGTGGGACCATGGAATTCTGGAATATTGGGAGTGTGAATCCATCCAGTTCCGATAGATTCAGTGTAGGTTTTTGAGATGGCTCATATATACTTTCGGGAACATCAAAGCCAATGTCCATGGTGGTATACCAACCGGCCATGTTCCGCATCAGGTTCTGCACCAGACGCTCCTCTGTCCAGGTGCCGATGGGGCTAGAGAATCCATGATAGCAGAAACTAGGATCTGAACCCCATTGGAGACCTTCTTCAGCGGGCCATTGGTCTCGGGAGATTGGTTGAGGTTTGTCGACTTGCCAAGGACAATAGTGTGGAAGGGTACTGTAGTCCATTTGAATCGTCTGATTGGCGTTTTCCATTTGGAGATGTGGTAATACCGAACTGGTAATGGGTTTCTGTATCCAGCTGATATTGTACTTTGGGTTTTAGATATTGGCAAGTCTGCTTTAAGATTCTGTGGAGGACGATGTAACAGTACTTGATTTTGGATTTTCAATAAGAGAGCAAAGTGAAGAGGATTAGACTTCTTCTAATAATTCGGTGAAGCAAGGCTCCTCGTTAAAAATGAGGTAGCAGGGTTCCCTCGTCAATTCCGGAATGCACCCGGGATAGTATTTGCAGATCCGCGTCCTCCGCTACGAGAGGCAACGTCCATTCCTGATTTGACTTGCTGTATTTTTCACTATGCCCTTTAACTGTATATGCACAGATCTGCGGAGTAGTAATGTGGGGTAGGTTATTATTTACTTTTACTATTCTCCCAACACACACCGGGTGCATCCCGGTGCTCCATGTCTGAACTACCCTAATTAGGACATAAATAAGCCTAATTAGGTTAGCTGTATCTCGTGGTCGCCTCTCCTCCGTTTCAACAATCGGACCAAGGAATCTAATTATGGCAGCTCAGTGTTAATTGGCGTTGAATTTTACCATGCTCAATTTAACGTCTCTATTTATCCTGTATTAGTTTCCTAATTCCGCGGGGTATGAATTGACATGTGATCACGTGACCAACCGTCCGGGTACATTCCGGACAACAACAGTCCCGGGATTGTTCCACTGCTTCTCTCCATCCTTTGGACCCTTTCTTTCGGTCACCATCCGATTCTCCAATAAAATTGTGCACCAGCAATATTGTGGGTCGCACATACACTTAGCTGTGGCTTATGACGAGTTGTCGAACAGATGCCTCCCAAAGGTGGAATTAATAAACGAGAGCCACCGCGGCGTCGCAAGATTGCCCTGGCTTGCGAGTCATGTCGAGATAAAAAGGTCAGGTGCGATGGTATAAAGCCAATTTGTGGCCCCTGCGCTCGACGCTCGTATACCGTTGACCAATGTGTTTACAAGCTGGATAATGCGAGGTCCGCCAGCAATGATGAATACCTGAAGATTCTCCATAATCGTATTCGAGAGCTTGAAGAAACATGCGCGAAAGGCGGGGTTGCTGTGCCGCCTGGGCCTTCGCAACATGGGGACTACCAGGCATCTGCAAGTCAAAGCCTTGTGGGTGAAGATATGGATCTGGACGTAGAATCGAGGGAATCTGTCGCTGCAGAAAGATTATTAGGACTGGATTCCACTCCTGTGCCATCTGGACCAAGCCCTCTGTCTCCAACGCCTACTTTTCAACCGCCAAGATCCTTCAAGGCGAGGAATCGACCGGAAGCTGAGCACTATAGATCTCCTCATGCGGCACATCTGTCTCCTGAATCTGCCCACGCACGAGCAGGCAGCATATATGCTTCGCCGTCTCTCAACTCCCACGGTAATATCACCGCCATGGGTGCAATTTCTGTCGCAGAAGACGACCCAGGCACAGACTCTCCGCAGGAGCAGCAATACTATGGGAACTCTTCAGTGGCCTCTTTTATGCGACTAGCAGGAGAGTCGATGCCATTGCAGTCGTACATGTCAGCTTTGCGAGGCAACAAGAGTGAATCGTCAAGGTCCCTGGGCCCTGATAAGGGGATTTGGCGAGATATAGGCCACCCACAGGTAGATCTTCGGTTCGACGACTTTTCCTTGCCACCTCGATCTCTGGCAGACCATCTTCTGGAGTGTTACTGGAACAGAATGCATTGTCTATTTCCATTTTTCCATCGCCCTAGTTTTGAGCAAGCGTACAAAAATCTCTGGGAGTCGGATAAGGCATCCAAGCCCGAGTTGCCACAGCTCAATATTGGACTCGGGGGCGCATTTGATTGCGGTCCCAATTCAATTGTCTTTCATTGTGCACTCAATGCCATCTTTGCCATTGGCTGCTATTTCTCTGATATTCCGCCCGCGGATCGGGAGGCTGCGGTTTATTCATTTTTCCTTCGCTCAAAGCGATTTGTGAATCTTGATCTTCTGGACATAAGCACTATCGGCGTGGTTCAAACGTTTCTGATTGTTTCAATTCTTCTTCAAAGTACTCCTTATCCGAATCGGTGCTGGAATGCAGTTGGGATGGCGTGTCGAGCTGGTCAAGGACTCGGATTACACGAGACAACCACACATTCCTCAAACAAGCCTCTGGAGATAGAAATACGGCGGCGTACATGGCATAGCTGCGTCATTATGGATATGTTTGTGCAATCGTTTTTTATCTTGTTTTTAGAGACGCAGCTAACCAATGAAAACAGGATTGTTAGCATGACACATGGCAGACCGAGCATGACCTCTCACATCTCACCGTTGCCTCTGCCTGCAATGGGAACGGACCCCCAAGAAGCTGATCCTTGTGAGCTTAGTGGACAACCCTGCGATCATAAGCTAGGATATATGACTTTCCACATCTCAACTATTGAATTATACAAAATTCTCGAGTCTATTCTATCCGAGGTCTATAACGCTTGGCAGAGTCGATCGAATAGCACTCGCATCAGTTTGCTGCGGAGCTCCAAACTTTGTAGCCTGGATGTATTGATGGAGCTCGACGACAAACTTGCTGCTTATGAGGCTAGCGTGCCGCAGCCCTTGAATTGGACAGAACCTTCGTTGCATCGCTCAGACATTGGAAATGCATCAACCTTCAAGCGCCAGCAGAATGTGTTACGTGCGAGGTAACTTGTTTCTATCTCTGGGCTCTTGAGTTACAGTTTCTAACCGAAAGAAAAACAAATTAGATTCATTCACCTCCGCCTTCTATTGTATCGCCCCATGTTTACTCAACTCTGCTCCGATGAGCGGGCAGGCTCATCACGTCGCTCTGATGTACAACTCGGCGAGAAAAATATAATATACTCCTCAGTCTTCTCGAAATGTGCCGTCTCGTGCGTCATGGCAGCCATAGATCTGGTCTCGCTTGTTCATGAGACATATCGAACAAGCGTAACTGATGCATGGTGGTACAATGGATTCTGTTCGTGATCGATCCCGCTCATTTCATCGTCAACTAACATGTACTAGACACATCCACTGCAGGGATGATCCTCATAATGTCATACTCCTGCCATTCAATCAGGGAGCAGGTTGATTCAAAAATCGTCGATGCGAGTTGGCGCAAGTGCGAAGAGATCTTAGCTTTTATGGCCATGTTCAGTCTCTCTGCCCGCAACTCGCTGCAGTTCTTGCAAGTGACACACCAACATATAATGCAAAACTACTCAGGTTTGTTGTTTCATAATTGATCTTCACTGGTGTAGGCTAATCTTCGTATAGCTACTTGTCGGCCTGGTGTTGCTTCCTCGTCGGTTTCTACTCAGCTGCACCAAAGGGGCAATCAACAACCAAACCGACTTGATTTGTCATCGCAGCCTACTGAGCCAATATCAGACGAACACAATCTCCGTCATGAACCCAATAGCATGGAATTCAATCCTTTTACAACTTGGGATGAGATAAGCTTGGGACAGGAGGAGTTTGGATTCCTTGGGAGACTTGATTTGCCTGATCTTGCAGGTTGGTTTACAGATATACCGCCTTGAACACATCATGAGCGTAAAGTATTCTTTAATAATATGCAACATGGGCCATAGGACCAGGCTGGCTGATGGTAATCGATTGCTTCGCAAACAAACACCACCAGACACCGAACAAGCATGGAACTGAGCTTAGGAGTCGTCGAATGTATTTCAAAATACCGGCTCAATTGCCTAATCAGCGGGTGAGGGTAGAGCTGGAATTTTGCCAACTCTTATCATTCTATTCCTTCCGAACAGAAAATAATGAAACCCACGAAACAAGCATGGGAAAGCTCCCACACCATGATGAGTAGGATCTGTCTTATTATTTCATAATATAGGGTATCATCTTCCATCCATCGCATGGGCATAGTAGAAGGAATAGGAAAGTTGCACAATGAACGGTCCAAGAGGACATCACATAGAATCGAAGAGTCTCGTGTCACCATGACTCCAAAACGTCCCAGACAGATTCTCCAAAGTCTCAAAGTCCGGCACCCACAGGGGATCACTCTCATCCTGATCAATCCACGGCGCCAGCTGCAAGGCCATCCTAACCGCGTGCTCGGAATCATCAACTGGACCACCCTGCGGTTGCGGCGTAGCACCCGCAGTATCTGGAGCCAGTCCCGTCGGGTTGACCGGGGGAAACTTATCACTACCTGACATGCCGGGAGCAGTAGTAGAATTCCAATTAATCCCATATTGGGCCGTCATCAGCTCTGCCATTCCGGCATTGCGGGCAGTCTCATTACCCTGCAGTTTCTCCATGGCGGCATTGACAAGCAGCTCGAAGGCGTCGCGGTATTTCTTGACCCATGCTGCACGCTCGCCCATTACAAAGAGGACTGTTGAGCAAGCGCGGATGTCGTTGCTCATGCGGACGGACCAGACTTGGTCTGTGTGTGTCCATAGCGCGTAGAGGAGTGTGATCCCGGCCATGAAGACTGTTTGCACGGCTAGGAAGGAGTGGCCATATTCCAGGGTTTGGTGGAGGCGCTTGTGGGATTGGCATATGTTTCCTGCTGCCAGGATGCAGATTTGGTAGTACGGGTCCGTGATTGGGAGGAGGGGGAGGAATGGCTGAATTAGTAGTCGGACTGCTCGGTTGAAGTGCAGCATTGGGTAGTCGAGATCGGGGCCGCTGAATCGTAATAGGGCGGATTCTTTCCATTGTTCCAATTCGATGTATAGAGGGTCCATTTTTGGTCGGAGAGAAGACAGGGGGCGGTCCGCGCGGTAGATTTTATGTTGGATGCGGGAGTCAATGCGACGGAGTTTGAAGAGGTAAATTGCAAATGTCAAGGTTGTGGTCTTGTTTGGATCTAGGGGTGCTGTGAGTAGTGTGGGATCTTCAATGTCGTCGTCCACTTCTAGCGGGAGGTCAAGATCAATGTGACGATCGGATATACTGAACGGGCGACCGAGAGACATTGATACCACTCGCTCTAGATAGTATACAGTCCAGAATAGCCTCCGTCGCATCTGAGTGGTAAATGGATCCAGGTTGCTTTCATTTGCCTTTCGGTGAAGACCTAGATCGATAGCAGTACGCATAGCAAGTCCAATCATGTACCACATACCATGACTGGATGCAGTTCGGAGGTGATACACGACAAGAAGGACCATGGCCTCGATATTGTCAATCGATCGTGCTTCACACATCATGGGAACATGCTGCAAGGCGGCAGTATAAAATCGCTAAAACGTGTAAGCGCCGGCCAGTCTTGACGCTTAATGAATATGATTACCTCGGGAGCCGTGTACGCATATTTCTCACTCAGTCGAAGCATTGTTGCGCCGATTGCATAGACCAAGTTGAGTTTGAAAATAGCAAATCGATCAGACCGATTAAGGTCCTCACGCTTGATCTTCGCTAATCGCCATCGATCTGCATGAATTTGCCATACTTGTTTCCTATTAAGAAATGGATATCGAGAATGAAGTCGGGTGAAATACGTTTCGAGTATTCTTGCCCCCATCTCATCGGTTGGAGGTTCAACATTCGCTGGCAAGAGGTCTTCCTTTCTCGTTGTCGGATCTCGAATTTGAGTGGCGCTGGGCTGCTCCGAGGGCCCGTGTACTTGGCCAGCCTTACTTCGAGAGTTATTGGCGGCGGTACTAGTTTTATGTTGCATTCTTGAGATGAATTGGTTCCATACACTCGTCTGGACCATCTCTCCCAGATCGGCAGCGAGAGAAAGACCAGAACTGGATCCTACGTATGCAGGGGCCTCGGAGCCGCTCAGCGCAAGAAGGCCCACGATTTCTCCGACGGGATTATTGTCAAATCCCGAGGTAGCTGTGTGCGGCGTTGTGTGACCACCTTGTGGAGAGAACAGCGAGGACGCCGTATTTGTAGCGGTATTCCCCTCTGATGATCGATCTAACTCCACAAGTTTACGCTCGAGGAACACTACACGCTCCTCTAAGCCACGGGTGTAACTGATACCCAAATTAGTTATTTCCCGGCTACTACATATACTTGGACCTTACTCATTCTGACGGTCTTTGTCCTCTCGGACGCTGGACTTGTCGCACGGGACACCCGCCTTCAAGCAGTTCGAACAAGTCGGATATTCATTGTCGCACTAAAAGCCGTTAGCCGAGATACCTTTAGCCATCCTACTGATTAGGGCCTACCTTCTGCTTCCGTGTCTTGCAGCGAGTACATGCGGTCCTCCCGCGTTTCCGCGGGTTATGATCTCGCGATGCGGGACTTGTCTGCCTTGATGACTCGGGGCTCTGTCCGGGCGCATACATATCGGATTTTCTGGAAATTTCAGCCTTAATTTGGCACACGAAGACGCTGATGAAGCGCCATTGTAAGGTTGAGATTGAAAGAGATCGGAGATGTGGTTAGATCGGAATGCCAAGACAAGACGCCTTCTAGTACTAAGGCTAGCCTATAGTGTTCGAGGCTTCTAGGATATACATTTGAACTTTTTGCTTCATTTTTTTTCTGCAGTTTCAATATTTGTGATCAAAGAAATATCTCGAAGGGCTGGAGAAATCAGAAGCACATCTTACAGCTTCTAATCTACCAGCAATATTGACATGCAATTTTCTCAAGACTCCGTAGCTCGGACAATCATAAGTGCCAATTGATGCTCGTATTATACTAATTCTATACTAATATATTGCAAACTATACAAACTTTTTGGTATCACACGCCGCCAAGGAAATGCAGATCTAGCTAAATCAAAAGCAGATTGAACAGACCATCATCGTTATCAAGTCTCTATATGCCGTAGTACATGCCTCAATGCTGCTCCTTCTCCCCATATCCCTCAGTATTAGGTTCCGCCCGAGGAGGCGGCATGGATGTTTCGGCGAATGTTGACGCAGAATAGCGCTTCTCGGCCTGGTGGTATGTCTCAACAGACTCTTCGGGATATTCAGAAGTGGCCGCCTCGGTATCTCTCTCTTCTTGGGCTTTTCGCTTTTCCTCCTCAAGCTCTTCCGGCTCCTTTGGTCGCTCCAGACCTCTGTCACGCACGAAGCTACATGCCAGGAAACACACACCGATGAGTGGGACCTGCAGAATGAATACTGCGTGGGAAGCTTTGCTGTAAGAGAGCAGAATTGAAGCCCACTCAGTTGCACTGATGTTCGCTCTTGAAGGAAGTGAGTACGAAGACTCCGCCAAGTACGCGAACTTGGTTGGTAGGTTAGAGCGAAGAGTAGCCTGGAGAATTGCTGCAGAGATGGCGAGACCACATGAACCACCAATGCAGCGGAAGAAGTTTCGGTTCGCAATCACAACTGCTCTTTGGGACTTGGTGCAGTGGGCTTGCAGGGCCACGAGAGTGGGCTGGAATGAGAAGCCGATTCCGGCGCCCATAACTGCCACAATGACTGCAATAGCAGCCGGATGGGTGTGGGTACCGAATAATAACATGAGGCCCGATCCCCTATGAGAATGATATTATCAGTATGGTACCAAAGTAAGAGCTTTTAGGCATCGATCAACGTACAAAGTCCACAGGCCAAATCCGATCCAAATAATCTCGCCATAGCGGTTTACTCGTGTGATGTAGAGCCCGGATGTAATTGAGAAGGTTGACTGGGCCGCAACCATGGGACATGTCATGGCTGCTGAGGCAATTGGCGACCAGCCACGGGCATTCTGGTAGTACAATGGCAGATAGTAAAGGCTTGACTGGTAGACTGCACCGTACAGAAAGCTCTGCAAGAATATTGCAGAGATGACCTTGTTTTTGAAGAAGACCACTATTTTATGTCAACTGAAGGCCCTTTTACTACTGCGGGGGGGGTCAAAACATACCTGGTAGCATCGGAAGTGTAGCCACTTTCCATTCAATAAGCAAAAATGCAACGATTGCACAACTGCCGATAACAAGCATACTAATGACCATCGGTGAATCCCAGGGGAAATAAGATCCACCACCCGAGATAGGAATCAAGAGAAAAATGATACCAATAGACGATGCGAGCACTCCGAACCAGTCGATGCGCCCAATGTTCTCACGGAAGCCATCTTTGCGTGCATTATTCGGAATGAGGAAGTATCCAACGACTGCAGAGCAAGCAGCCAATGGAGAAATCAACCAGAAGAAACCGCGCCACGTTGAACGCATGATGAATGCGGCACCTAAAAATGGTCCAATGATATTACCGAGGCCCAGAGATGCACCTAGAATACCCTGGTACTTGCCTCGCTTTTGTAGGGTCACGATATCGGAGACAATAATCATCGTCAGAGAGGTAACACCACCACCAGCGACACCAGCCAAGCCTCGGAAGACATAGAACATAGCCGGATTCTGGGACAAGCCACAAAGCAGGTCTGCAATACACAGCAAGATCAATGCGGAGATGTACATGACTTTCCGGCCAAAGATATCTGATAGTCGGCCGTACAGCACCGTGAACACGGTGTTTGCAATTAGCGACGAAGTTCCAGCCCAGGAAATGGTATTTTGGGCACCCAGGTCGCGTGAGATTGTTGGTAGTGTGACACTGATGCCATTCTGATCCACCATGCAGATCAGCAAGGAAATTGCAAGGCCCGTGAAGACAACCATGAGTTGCGCGAAGGGGAGAATATTTGTTTGGTCATGAAGGGCCTTTTCGGCCTCTCGTTGTCGATTCATGGCTGCAGATGTGGCGGCGTCAAGCTTGCTCAGAGAGGTAGTCTCCCTTAAATTGTCTGAGATGTTTCGTAAAAGGCCATGGGGCCTTGAGACGTAGAAGATTTTGCAACACGAAGTATATTAAGGTTGGGAGGAGATGCTTGGCGTGATACTATCCGAAGCACAATTGTATGGAATGAGGAGGGTCCTAATGTTATTTAAGAAAACAAGCTAGTAATTCCACAGCAAGTCTGTTCATATAAGAGTCATTCAATTGATAAGAAAAGTTTTTTCCTAGCAGGGTCTTAGTGGCTTTCGATCCATCGGCAACTGAGCGATTGGAGCTTGAGCGCCGCTGGCAGATGTCACATCGGATCCATGTCCGATGCAAGTGAGTATCTGTGTGCCTTGTTTTTATTATAGCCCAATATCGCCCCGATGAATGGCGATCCAGACACTGTTGGCTTAATTCCGTAACATTTTTTCGGTGCGGTGGACGAAGAGCAGAGTCTGTTGTGGATTCGCCGAGTCGGATATCCGATCGGACCTCCGATGACTGACTAATGACGATCCAGGATGCCGCATCTAGCAAGTTAAGCCTTTATCTCCGGATATTTCTCCGAAGTAAGTACTGTCGCCACTATTTTTCTGCTGCTTGATCACTTATTGGCCAATTTGACCAATTGGGCTATTATTATTTTTTGAAGTCATATCTTCTAGACATAGACGCATATGTACCTTTAAGCGTCGTCACACCGCCGTCTAAGCTGAGTCGATAATCGAGAGGGAAGCCGTTGGGCTTTAATATAGCTTCTATAGCCCCATGGCTCTCTTCCTCTATCAACATCGCCACATCTCTAAGTAGTTCAAAATTTAATCATGGTCTACTCGTTTTTACCAATCGGAGAGGGCGGGCGTACGCAAGGTCATCCAGCTCTGCATGGGAGAGGAAATTTTTGTTTTAAGGAACGTACTTAGAATGCAATTAGCTGATGGTCTCAGAACTAAGCAGACAGGTTTCATTCCTCAATAAATGTAGTATCAGAACATGATTGAACAGCGTAGCTCGTTGACTTCATAAAAATATTAGCCCTGATAATATTCAGCCCCACGTCATTCTCGGATATTACTTCCCCAGCATAAGAGGAACCAAGATAGAGATCTCAGGGTCAAAATCAAAGCAGAGATCCCAGAAAAGACCCATCGAACTAACGCTCTTGGTGAGTTAGATGTTGTCATCGTGCCCTAGATTGAGCATCCAGACTTCTAATATTGACGTCTCATAGGGCATCGAATACCATACATAGTCGTGCATGATAAGGAGTCAAGTCAGCTAGTACTCGTCTTAGCTCGGATTTTAGTGTGCAAGAACGGATTCCAATCCCAGGAACTCAGTGGCCGATATCATCCTCTTAACATGATATGTTAGGTATGTGCCGGTCCAATTTGAGCCCCTAGGCCATCATTAGGCCAGGCATTCTGAATGGTAGATGTGTTGGAAGCATTAATCTCGTAAGCAGGGTTTTTACCGACTGCGTTGCTACCGCTACCAACACCATTCTGAGGAGTAGACCCGTGTCTTGGGATAATGCCAGGACTCGGTACAGCATGATGGATCATATAGCTGGCACCGGTAACATTGCCCTGGTTTGGGAAAAAGCTCTGATTCAGTGAACCGCAGGTCGTGCAGGTGAATTCAATCTTGAAATTGGTAAGAACCATCTGGGAAACGGCATCGTGATCACTGCGCTCAGGGTAGTTTTTCGGACGTCCAACCATTCCTACTGGTAAAGAGGCAGCGGTCTGGTATTGCACCCCTGGTTGTATATTCATTGGATGTGGGCTCTGACTGAAAGAGGGCTGGTTTGATGTGGGAATATGTACGTGTTGCACCTGGGGTGGAGATGGCAGGGCCTGGGAGCTAGATGGTGGAGCAAGTACGTGGTTTTTTGAGGTCTTGGTTGGGGACACGTTATCATCGTCAATTGATGATGATGGGATCTGCTCGGAAATCCAATGATTCTCCGATATATCTCCATATGCGTGTACCCCTTCCACTTGCGACTCGGGGGATTGCTCAGGTGACTGTCGCTCCTCTGCACTCATCTCGGCATCCAGCTCATGTCCATCCTGGCCCTCGGCATGTCGTGGTTGAAGTTTGGTAAGCGCTCGCTGTGCCTGGCGCAGAGATATGTCATATCCATGGTAGCGTTTTACAGCATCCACGACATCCTGGGCTCTTATTTTCGACTTCATATCGAAAAGCTTCGGGATCTCACTCAGCAGAAATCGCACATGAGAAGCTTCAGAGCGGGCCGGCGTGGCCGCAGGAGAATTTTCACTCCGGCGGCAACTATGACTGTCTTGAAGACTGGTGATGTAGGTCGCATTTTTGTTTGAGCGACAGACCACACGAAAGAAGCAATTTGCCGATGATCGACATCCGATAACCACACTCTTCTTGTTGCTACGGACCACACGAAGCTCCCAGTGTTGTCTCACTGATATGCTCCGTACCACTGTTTTGAACTCTTCCAGAGAGCAAAACCGCTGGCCCATATGGAGGCCGGAATACATCTCCGTCATAGCGATGAGTCTGAGGCAAGTACAAAGGACGCAAAGAAATCAATAGCTAGGACAGCAGTCACAGAGTCTCGCGCGACAAAGTCCATCAGGTCTCTGGTTGTGGCTTCACCAGGTCGTGCTTGCAAACAGCTTGGGATTGCGGAGTACAGCGTGAGCGTTGAGCAAGCACGCGAGCGATTTCTGGGTATGTTGTAGTTTTCAGTTTGTCCCTAGCCAAGAAGCCTCGGGGGCTTTAAGTAATGTGTAAACAAAAGTCGATTACTCCTGTCAGACAGCCCAGCTGGTTGAATAATGGCCATTAACTGGAGTCAATAAGGTTAAAGGCGGAGTTGAAGTGCCAGACCGCTCGGCTTCACTTTTCATATTCCTCCCCGCTTCAATCAGCTTGAAGCCGTGCACCGTTTTCAATACATATATCCTACATTATGAGACTTTGAGATCGAATCTCATAATCAGACATAATCAGATACACAAAATGGCTTCATACGGGCTGCTAGGCCAGCCAGAAGAAGGTCGAGTCCACTCCAGCTCTGTCCTCCCAGGTCAACGTTAACGACCCAGCTTTCACAGATGCGCTCCACAAGTCGCGTCTCCTCAACGTCGAAGAAAAACCATTCAAACGAATCTCAAAACGACTATTAAACCCCGAATCCCTCATTGTCTCGCAATCCTCGCTCCCTATCACACCTCCTCCCGAAGAGACCGACGCCGATTCCGATGCGACCGCAACAGAAGCCGAGAAACAGAAAAGACTCGAAGAATGGCGCCACTTTCGCGAGGATATCTCACTCGACTTTGCTACCTTCGAGGCCAGCATTGCGCGCGTGCAGTTTCTTCTTACCAGCAATGAGCAAGAACGACAGCGATATGCTACCGAGCGAGTTCAGATTCTGTCGACAATGCAGTCTGTACGAGAAAGCACGGCCAATCTACGAAGTCAACTTGAAGAGGCACAGCGACTTCTCTCCTTACGAAAAACCTATGACGAATTGACGGACAAAATCACGAGCAACCGTCTACTCAAGCCGCGGGAAGACCAGTCAGCGAACCTTCAGAAATTGCGGCAGGAGATTGCAGATCTCGAGAAGGAAAGCAAGGATTACGCTATGACCTGGGCTGAGCGCCGGGAGCAGTTCGGTCGTATTGTGGACGAGGGGATGCAACTTCGTCGCCTGATCCGCGATGAGAAAGAAGAAGTCGAGCGCCGGGAAGGCATGCAGGAGGGCGAAGACGGCGACGAGGGAGATGTCACATCCAAGGGCAAGGCTAGTAGTGGAAACACTCCTCCTGGTCCTGAAAACGATGCCATGAGCCCCTCCCATCACGGCCAAGACGATGCCGGTCGGCCATCTGGTCTGCAGGTTCAGAAGCCCGGGGCTGCCGGTGCTGCGTCACCTTTGCGGCAAGTCACAATTGCCCAGAGCGATGGGGTACGGGAGGATACCAATATGCTTGATGAGGGTGAAATCTCTGCGGTTAGTGATGGCGAATTATCTGAGCTCGAGGAAGGAGAGGAACTCCCCGACGATTTCAGCGGGAAGATGGATACTACCTGAAGATGCATTTCGGCATGTACATTACTAGCACTAGCAAGGAGTTCTGGTTTTTGATCTGGCGTTGGCAATGGCTCCAATTTATTGAATGATACTATGGAATCTTCCACCTTACGGGTATTTTTTTTATTTTTTTGCTCTGATGTAATTGACATATCTTCACGAAATCTCGCGCTGTGCGGTCTTAGCCTGAGCAATGGCTTCTTTGGCAGCGGTAATGTGCTCAACGTTGCTGTCCGATCCCTTCTTGCCCTCCTCGATCTATCAAAATTGGTTAATAGAATCCAAAAAATACTGATAGGTGGTACTCACAATCAAAGCCTCCAGGTTCGCAACGGTTTGCACAATCTTCTCCTTCAATGTGGGCAGGACCTTCTTGGTCTCTTCAAGAGACATGTGCTATCGTTCATGTCAGCATTAGAGGTTTCAGAAAGATAGGCAAGATGATTTGGTGGAAGCAAAGCTCCTGTACAAGGTACATACCTCTTGTTTCAGGGTATACTCGCGGTTCTCGTCGCCACCAGCGGTATCGGCCTCCAGCTTCTTGATACGTTCAGCCTGCTGCTGGAGCTCCTTGTGATAAGAAGCTTCCTCCTTGACCAGGCGGGTCACGGAGGAAGTGGTGATCTCTAGCTGCGAGCGGGGAGCCATTTTGATTGTCTGTGTGAAGGGTTAGACGTATCCGAGGTTTTGAGTCCAGACCAGGAGCCATATGACCAGAAGGGTATATTTTAATCAACGCTATTGGGAGTCTATATCCAGCACTCAGGGTGCCCGAATGATAGCTGTACGACTAGCATTGCTGGTACCATTGTTTGAGGCACTGCGAGCATCACGGCAGAAAGAAATACCATAGCAGACGTACCTGTAAGTCGTATCTGACAGCAGAATTTAGTGATATGGTGAGCTGATTTTCGTTTTCTCAAAAGTTCATTGAAATGCCCCACGATGATGCTATCAAGATGATTGCATTGTTTGCTGTCACGTGCTTACAACTACAAGTCCCGAAGACAATAGATCCGAGACATACAGACACCACAGGATGAATGCAAGAAGCCGTTGGAATACAAAAAGCTGCTTCGAAAGGGAAAAGATCTGATGGTCGGCATTTCAGCGAACTCCCAATACTTTATGAATCTGGAAAAGTCGTATCAATGGATAAAATGAAGGTTTCGTCTGAACGATAGACTAGAGCATCTAACATTGCTCCCAAGGTTGCTGCAGAGTACATATGTGCCATTGCATAATCCTAGGGGCAACGAGGTTTCGAGATTCACGAGAGATAGCGTCATCGTGGTTGATTCACGAGTAACGCCAAAATGAAGCTTGAATTCCTCGAGTAGGAATGTTGCTGATGCAGACCGTCAATTCTCACTTGAGCAGCTATCAAATCTCACGGATATTAAATCAGCAGAGTCCGTAGCCGTAGCTATGAAACATTAGAACAAAGAATACGGAGTATCAAATGAAGCATTGAATCCAGAATCCATAGAGCCTCACGCAGCCAATCAACGTCGACCGCGTGATCATCCATTTATTTAAAGCCGAGACTCCTACCATCTTCAACCACGGGAATATAGCCTCGCATCTGGCATCTTTTGATCTGTCCTTTATTCTTTTGAATGCGATTGCGCCTCGCCTACTATATTATCTCTTATACCTGCTTTCACCTCATGTCGCACATCTTATGGTACCCAATTCGGCTTGAACCATTGCCGTCATAAGCAAAATGCCAGCCCCATCACTGCGTCACCTGGCTACAGCCACGGCTATCCGCTTCGTCAAAGGTATAGATGAAACGAGCTTCTCATTTCGAAAAACTCCGGACTGACTGTATTCTTCAGACCTGGATGATCTGGGAGCCATGCCGTACTCCCTTGCCCGTCCTATTTTGCTTAATATTCATAACCCCGAAAAGCTGGTACGTCTTACTAAATCTCACTGTTTATTCTTTCACCCGCGCTTCATTTTCGGTTTCAAGCTCGTTTGCTAATATCATTCTTTCTAAATCTGTAGCATGCTATGGAGCTCGCATCCCCCCACCTCGCCGAAGAAGACGAAGAACTATGGCTTGAGCTCATTAAACGGGACATTCCTGAATGGGAAAAGCACCACCTCCCGGATAGTACCAACAACTGGTATGGGGTTTACTGTGATCTCCGCGATCAAGTCCAACGTTCTCTTGATGCCGATGCGGAGAGAATGAAGATGGCGATTGACGGCATCAGTGCAAAGCGTGCACTCCTCACCCCCAAACTCATCCCCGAAAGCAAGGGTTTGCGCATGGCCGGATCCCGATCATCTGTGCGACAACGCCATGCTCCATATGATCGCAGGATGGGCGGCGGTGTTGAGAAGAAGCCTAGCATCTTCCAGCCGCAGAAACGCAACACCGCGCTGACGATGCCTACCAAGTCCCTCAACAATCGTGCGTCACAAGTTAAGCGTGCACCGATCGGTTTGGTCGAAGAACACCGCCGCCCCGCCGAGCAGCCAGCACCACAGCCGGCATCCAAGGCGCAACCTCTCCCCCCACGAATCAGCCGGCGGCCCGGCATGCTTCCACCCTCACTTCAGCACCCCATGCTTGGCAAGAATGAGGCGCGACTACGTGCACTGACTTCCACCGCTTCCACCGCCTCAGCCCGTGGCGCATCCGATAGCGATTCGTCTAGCGTAAAGAAGTCACCAGCCGTGGCCACTGAGCCCAGGCCTACGCTGAAGCGCCGTCCGACCTCTCCCCCTCATGGCGCCGAGACACCCTCTTCTTCTTTTTCTTCATCTCTTCCCGCCTCTCACACGTCTTCTCTTCCCCCCTCCCGCCCACCTTCCTCCGGGCCTCCTCTTCCCCGCCCGGGCGTTATACGTCGGCGCCCGGCGCCGAGCATTTTCATGCCGGCAAAGCGACGACATTTGTCGTGATCTTTGGATTAATTTGATTCTTAGGCTCTCCAAAAGGAGGCCTTATACGTATATACCTATGTAGGACATAGGTAGTCTAGGCTCGTTCTGATACCCGAGGTGAGATTCACCCCACTTACGATTCATTTGGAGGTCAATTTCTATAATTGCGAAAGAAAAAAAAATTTACATTGGTTCTGTCTGTAAGGTTGATATGGGCTCTGCTTGTCCAATGCTACAGGCTATATATCCCTCTCTTGAAAAATGCGAATGACTTGGGCGTACAACATACTAGAACTGGATAAACCTATACTTTAACTTCTCAATTTTGACTATCTCGGAAAGTGCAACCAAGGCTGCTGTCAGGGCTTCAAGCTTGCCGTGGACTGAACTTTCTTCAAGGTCGCCGTCGCACCTGATGCGTTCAGAACTCAGTCAGCTAGGCTACTGCACGACATCTTTCGGTGCTTCATTCCAAAACGTAGTAAGCGCTATTAATGTCTTTATCCCGCCGGATAGCGCAACTATACTGAAGTAGACATACAAAGCCCGGAAGTAGAGTCGGGAGGGTATAGCAAGACCAAGCCAGTCCATGAAAGGAACTTAGGCCCCTGAGGGAAAAAAGAGGACACTAATAAATGAGAATCATTCAACCCAGAACACCCAGTATGCAACTACCTCTCCATTCAAGCTCAAATCCAATTGCTCCGCCGCGGTCCATGTAGCTCGATTCCTCGCAAATGGGATGCGGGATGGAAAAGCACTAGTGTTCCTCAACTGATTAACATTGCTGCAGAAATATGGTATCTAAAAATGACAAAAAGCGGTTACAGCAACATCGCAGCGCATCCTCCACGCAGAGCGAGCACGAGGTGAAGCGTGGCGCCACCTTCGAGGTTATATTCTGAGGCTGTCTTGTCATCCGCCCTATTAGTGAGAAGTTGTCAGCATGGGTTTGTCTGAGTAGGGAAAAATAACTCGGTGAGTAGTTTCTTACATCTGCTTGCCGCCGAAGATGAGTCGTTGCTGGACCGGGGGAATTCCCTCCTTCTCCTCAACACGCTCCTTTATCCGGGAAACCTGAATAGAGCCGTCCATATCAGTATAGGCACATTCAGAGGGCGTTGGTATAGCGGGACTTGTGGGTGTTGTTTCGGTAGAACGCTAGTGGTTTCGTGCGGGGAGCCGGAATTGCACAAACGCGGGTGGCTTACCTTGTAATCAGGCTCGATATCGAGCTCGATCTCCTTGCCAGTGAGAGTTCGGACCCTATTTGGACGCGAAATGTCAGCATGCAAGTCTAGGGGTAACCTTTCCCATTTTGGGGTCATTCGATGATGCAATGGTATGGGCATGCTGGAGCTGAGAAACGCACTTGATCAACATATTGAAGCGTCAGTGGCTTTTTTCGATGGTTTGGATAGTATTAATGGCGCAAGATATGTGTCGGCTGCAATGTAGTTGGAGGTACAGCTCTTGTCAATGAGTGTTTGGAGAGAAGATGTGAGCCCGGCGGGGTTTCGGTGGGGCCTGCGGCCTTATTGCCTGATTGCGTCGGAGCCTCACTTTGACTTGCGACAATGTAATTATGTATGTTGTACTTATACGATCTGATGTAGAGAACATAATTTGGGCATGAAGAGAAAAATCCGATATCTTACAATGTTTTTTTCTTGATTCTAGCACCGTTCTCAAAGATAAGTTGAGCTTCGGATATCAGAAATATATAATGGAATAGTTGAGAAAAGAAAAAGATAAGTTTACTGTCTAGCGATTGATTCACGTGCTACAATCCTCTTTTCGTCGACTATCACCCCCTGACAGCCAGAAAGTCGATAGTATAGATTTCCACTTCTCATTTGCATGCAGTTTTACCCCAACTACCCCGCTGAAACCCTTACACCAGGCTAGAATCCTCAGTCAACGGGAGTCCAACCTTAAAAAAATGGCCAATGAACCCGGGCAAATTGTGAAAGCGGAGAATCAATTCCAGCAATTGATCACTGATTCTGAGAATGATCCGGTAAGCTTGAGACTTTAATTGTCAATAGCCAAATGCTGAGAGTCCCATCCAGAAACGATTGCAACTTGCCTATGAGGTCCATAGAAGCAATAGAAATGCCCTTTTCAGAAACCAAATCTGCCAGAAAGAATTTTGTGAATGGAAAGAGGATGATATCCTGTCCAAAGTCCTCGAGGCAGAGAAGGGGTTGACAGACTACGTCGACCCGAGACACAACCTTGCCTTTTGGGCACGCCCGCCACAGCATATCCAAGATTTAATCTACAAGATCCAACAAGAGATTGGTACCTTGATTGGACCTGGTGAGTGCGATCCATGACCATTGGAAAGTATAAAGAGACTGTTCTAACCGTGATTCTACAACACAGGCCTCTGGCTCGTACCCCCGCATCATCTGCACATGACCACGCTTGAGATCAGGTCTGCACTGAGCGGACCTGAAATCGATGAAATTACTTCTTCTCTCGAGATGAGCGGAGTCGTAGCAGAGCTGGCAAACTACACTCTCACCCACCGTGCCCGGTTGGTCAAGCCAGTAATCAGCTACGATACTTCTGCTATTGCCTTGAGTTTTGTTCCCGCGGCTGGCGAGGAAGATCACAGTGGGTATAGTGGGAAAAATGATCAATTCACATATCACCATCTGCGAAGTGATCTTTACGACATCGTGACTGAATCTGGCTGTCCAATCGCGGCTAGATATACCGTACCTTCTGCGCATATCACTATTGCGCGCTTTATTGCGCCTGATGGCCCCAAAGAAGTAAAGCCAGATTCCCTAACAGAATTTGAGAAGAAAAAACTCCAACTTATTGATAGGATCGAGGATCTCAATCATGAACTCTGTTCAAATGTGAGGAGATTGGGGGACCCGTCTCAAGGACAATGGGTAGTAGGTCATGAAAAGGGGTTGGAATTGATCAAAGGCCGAACTTGGTATGGAATAGGGGATAGTGTTGTACTTGGAGAAGGTTTTGTATAGCAGAATACAAGATATGTGCTGAGAATCAACTCTAAAACACGTTTGAGATCAGTGAAGCCTCAGGCATCAACATCATCAATGACTCAGCATACTCTTCTTGGCGATTCCTAAAACGGTTAGTACCTACCCGATAGGGCCTAAGCGAGTGAAATCCCACAACCCAACAATCGCACTTGCTCTCCTACGACAAGCGACAATCCAACGACCACCACCCAGCTATCCGGCCAAGTCAGTCAAAATGGTAAGGATACACCCTACGAGATATGTCAAGTGTTCCGCAAGCCCCAGCCATTCGAAATTGCTCGAGTCGTGGAGAGATTGTGCGATGTCCACTGTGCAGCCAACCTCGAAATCGTCAATTCCTTCGCCGACCGTCGTGAATCACCACATTATGAACCACCCAACCGTCTGTTTTTCACCGGATTCTCAGCAAGATGCAATGTGAACGTTGGCATTGAAGAGGAAATTGGCGGCGAAACCTGCAAGAACAACACTGGGTGATGAATTTCAGGATTCAAGAAGCAGACTACGAGGGTGCACCCCGCCATCCTTTTGAATCCCAGTTATTCAACCACGCTTTCTGCTCCTTGAAACGACAACCCGGACAACACGACCTATCTCTTTGCGACCGCGCTAATTTCGAATCGGACTTCGGGGCACGAATCACATTGACATTGATCTTATTCGCACAATCAGACCAAAAAGACAAAAGCTCATGATATCTCTCCGCACAGGTCAACATTCCCAAAACCCGTCGGACGTACTGCAAGTCCAAGGAGTGCCACAAGCACCAACAGCACAAGGTCACCCAGTACAAGGCTGGCAAGGTTAGTGCCCTCGACGCCGGAATGGTAGTCGTGAGCCGTTGCTGATGATGTCATCCTTTGTGATTTAGGCCTCCCTCTTCGCCCAGGGTAAGCGCCGTTACGACCGGAAGCAGAGTGGTTACGGTGGTCAGACCAAGCCCGTCTTCCACAAGAAGGCCAAGACCACCAAGAAGGTCGTCCTGCGTCTTGAGTGCACTGCTTGCAAGGCCAAGAAGCAGCTCGCCCTGAAGCGCTGCAAGCACTTCGAGTTGGGGTATGTTGCACCAACATATTGCTCGACAGTTTCGCTATACAGTACTGACATATCTCTCTTTACAGTGGTGACAAGAAGACCAAGGGTGCTGCCCTTGTTTTCTAGATTGTTCAGTTTCCTTGTTCGGCTTCTGGGTTTCCTGCATTGCACAAAGTGCTTCGCTGTTTTTGCGGAGCATATATGACATTGGCAATGGAAAAATGAAATAGGAATTTAACTATTCAAAATCACCATCTATGACTACCGGATTATGAGTTGTTGAATGATTAATCTTGCTTCACAGTAGAGCTGCTAGTACCCTCATCATCGTAGTGATATGCTGCATCTCTCACGTGTTGCTGTGCGTTGTGCTCTTGGTATTTTCACTCAAGATATTCCCTGTGTAGAGTTCTCGACCGTGAGAGTGGTTCACAAAGTATATTCCCCAATTTTCGCCAAGACTCCATTTATGGGTCCACTTTACGCGTGGAGTTTCTCGTGAGATGCCTCGCTTGATTTACCCCCGAGTATACTAGCTTACCGACAGTTTGTCAAAGAGATATTTGGAAGCCACTAGCTACCGATGGACTGCACTTTGTACAATCATCGGGGTCTCCTGGGCGACATGAGATATATTGTCATCCTGACCAACATGCTTCAGTCTACGTATATTCCTCAAAGACGCAAATACCATCCGAGCTTAGCAGAATCAAGTCGAGGAAGACCAAAGGGCGAGACTCCAGGAGGTTGCCAAGAACCCTGTTCTCAAGAATTGCCCATTTCATACAGGCCGGGAGTCTTTATACCGAAGCTGAAAGAATGTGATATGAAGACGCAGATCTTCACCGAGGACACCAACCCCGTATTTTGGGGGACCACACGAGAGCTTTGAACCAGCCATCTTCCAATCTTGCGAGACTCAACGGCTCAAAAACACGCCAATAAGCCTAATAAATTCTTTGTTGTGGAGACCTCTCGTATCCCCGGCCTACCCCAGTTTCCCCCGCTTCCCCAGAGATCATGTCCCTCGGCCCTCCTCCGACTCTAGGCGTATGTGTCGTCTGTCCTTGTCTGTCTGCTGTGTGACGCATCCTCGGCCCATCGGATATACCCCGGATTGCTCCTGTGAGCGATCAAGTAATATACCGGGGTAGTTCTTGTTTCTAGTTCTTGGATATCTACGTCCTCTCTTCTTTTCACTCATAATACCTATCTGATTCCGTGGAGAATCCAGAATCATTCAAGATGACGATGTGGTATTCGCTGGGTATTGCTTTCTTTGCTGCGATAGGCACGTTCTTGTTTGTAAGTTGATTTCTTCCGAGATCAGTTGGTCTTGGACCGTTGACAACGGCGAAGTTGACTCCGATGAGTAGGGATTCGATACTGGTATTGCCACAACTAGTGAGTTATCATCCACAAATTACAGATTTGCGACTCAAACTAATGATTTACTAGCGATTGCCCACCAAAGCTGGATTGATTATATGCAAAAGCCGTCAAAGGGCGTCACAGGAGCTGTATGTTCACCAGCCATTGAATCTCCAACCCGACAGAAAGACCCTGACTATCTTAGGTTGTGGCCGTGTATATCGCCGGCGAAGCCGTCGGCGCCCTAACACAAACATTCATTGGCGACCGACTCGGTCGAATCCGTTTCATGCAAATGATGTGCGTGATCGTGACAATCGGCACCGTCATCCAAACCGCCTCCGTCAACATCGGCATGTTCCTTGCCGGCCGTGTGCTAGCCGGGTTCTCAGTAGGGTAAGCCATCCATACTCTCCGCCAGATCTATAACCGAAATTGACATCCCATAAGTGGCATGGTTGCAACAGTCCCAATCTACCTGAGTGAAATATCGGATCCAAGATACCGCGGTCTGATCGGCGGTATTTCTGGCTGCGGCATCTCATTCGGAACAATGATGTCGAACTGGGTCGGCTACGCCTGCAGCTACGCTCCCTACGGCCCCATGCAATGGCGGCTGCCTTTGGGCATCCAAATTCCGTGGGGAATAATCATGTTCATTGGTCTTTCGACTTTCATGCCTAACTCGCCGCGACAGCTGATTCGCCATGGGAAGATTGATCTTGCGCGTAGCGAGTTTGCGCGCATTCGGCGTGGTCTTGAGCTCCATGCTATGGAGGAGGAGTTTGGGCTTATGAAGGCGCAGATTGAGTATGAGATGGAGAGGGAGCTGACTTCTTTGCGGGATATCTTTAAATTGTTCAGACATCGGGTGCTTGTGTGAGTTTATTTCTTGTGAGGTTGCATTTGGGATTTATGGAACTAACTTGGATGTTTAAGCTCTGTTGCTGTGCAGACGATGACGAGTTTAACAGGTGTCAATGTCATTCAGTATTATCAGAGTGAGTTTGGGGTGCGAGCGTCGAAGTGAGGATGATTGGAATGCTAATAAATCTCTCAGCTATTCTATACAAGGGCCTTGGAATCGGATCACACACGATCCTCGCTTTAGCTGCAGTCTACGGTACCATCGCCTTTATATCCAACTCGGTCACTACAATGTACATGACTGATCAATGGGGACGTCGGAAGTAAGTTGATTCTCAAGTCATGATGTCGCATGCCTGCCGCTAACCGTCTACAGGATGCTGATCGCTGGATTGGCTGGTATTGTCTTGATCGAAATCTACGCCGCGGTGATGCAGAGGGAGTTCCAGAAGACAGATAACCGCATCGGAAAGGGTTTCGCGATTCTCGGAATTTACCTCTTTGTGGTTTGCTATTGTAAGTATCCGGACCAGGGTGCAAGAAATTATCTGACCTTGAATTTTTCTTTTTAGATGGCATGCTCAACAGTACTACATGGCTGTATGGCGCCGAGGTTCTTCCTATTGCACTCCGCAGCAAGGTAATGGGTCTTGCCGCCGCATCTCATTTTATCGTTAATGTTGGAAGTAAGCTTGAAATTCATTCTTATGGAAAATTGTCCGTATTTGCGATTGCTAACCTCTTCATTCGGAAACAGTCACCGAGGCTGGACCCAGTGCTTTCGCCAATATCCACGAGAACTACTACTACGTCTTTGTGGTCTGCTCTACATTCTTCTTGGTGGTCGCTTACTTTTACTTCCCGTAAGTCGCTGATACATTTATCTTCTACTTGTTTCATTGGAGACGAAGAGAGAGAGATAAAACGAATGCAATAGGCTAACCTTGTCCAGCGAAACCAAGCAGAAGACCCTCGAAGAAGTGGCTGCTGCGTTCGGTGATCGGGTCGTGAATCAGGACGAGGGACCTAAGCGTGCACTTGATGTGGTTGGTGAAACACAGCACATTGAATCTAGCCATGAAATAGCAAAGGCAGTTTGAACGCGCCGCCTTAGCAGGGCCTCGGGGAGATTATCCAGGCGCTTATACAAATGCAATTTCAGCCATAATTCCAGAAGTGCACATTCATTCAATGTTCTTCACCTTGTTGCACGTAGCAGATTTCCACCCCCTTTCTTCCGACTGTAATTAAATTTATTGTGACTTTTGTAATTGGCCCAAAACTACCGAAGTCATACCCCAAAACAATTGTTGGGCTGAAGGATTTAAATTAAAAAGTAAAGCAAGAACATGTGGAACACAGCTCGTGTCTTGCCCCCGTTTCAGCCTTGGGTTCCCCACCACGCATGGAGAAGTAGAACAGCCCAGATCAGACTTATAAGTAATTCGCCGTTCACCGTTTGACCGATGATGATGAGTATGTAGAGCTCACATGCTGTCATTGTCGGTCTAGCTGGTAATAAAATATTGACAAACTTATGACATAGTTATCAAACCCTTCTTAAGCAGCAGATTATTGCCCCCGAAACTCTATCGCCACGCGTCGGGATGATCTCTAACGATGACCAAACCTGGATAATCCACAATCCGGAGGAGCAGCCGGAACTACGGGTGATTATTTGCAACAGTCGGCTCTTCTGGATGCTTCCCGATATCCGGGACTGTTTGCCACGTACTTTTGGGTTGACCTCCATTCATGTTTATTTTCAAGAGTCCATGTAGTGTTTTTGAGTTCTTTCATTTTCTAGCTGGCCTACCGGATTACCTCGGAGTCAACCTGGAAGCCAGCAGTTGTGAGTTGTAAGTGGAAATAACTATGTATTAAGTAGTACACCGTTAAAGTTATCGGATTCCCGAGAGACAGGAACACGAGGGAGGGTCCGAGCCCGCAGACGATCCTTCGCACAATGGGAATATGGAATTGGAGAGCCGCAGGATGGGCTTTATACTATTATAATATTCTAGTGCATTCCATTAAATGATCCTATATCAGGCGAATATTCTGAACCACAGCAAAATGGAGTAATTCTTGGTAAATCTCCAGGAAGCCAGTGTCTCCGTGTGTCCTATAGAAATTAAGGGAAAATCAACAACTCGAAAATTGATATTTTGGAGCTGAAAAGTTCAGAATTTTCACGTTTATGGAGTCCCTCCAGGGTTGTTCTAAGTATGCCGCACTACCGCGAGATAGGGATCTGTCGTCATGGCGCATGTGGCTGAGGAAAGCCACACTAACCCAAAATAGCCATATCCGCGCCGATCTTTACGAGAAAGCCAAATGCAAGGGGAAATGATCGGCGGGCTGAGTGGCTTAGCCCGTCTAGTGGCAACGGCACACCTCGGTCTGAACGAGTTATCCCTACGATCCACGTATGTTGGTATCGTACACATACGCACTTCACTTACATCGTAGTGTATTCGCACTTTCTTCGGTCCTAAGCAATGTGTTCCTTAAACGGCCGACATGGGTTGCGGCCCGAAACCATGGTTTATAGGTGTATCAAAACCCTATTAAGACTAAACAATCCCGGTGGTCTGTTACGGCCTACACTGTATGTCGTTAGTCGCATCGGATATACATATCCGCTAAACTCTTTGATCGTGGACCCTTCCCACCCTTATACAGCACAGAGGGGTTTCATACATCGGTCTCCCCGTAAAAGGAATGTTGTCACCTCCAGGACTGTCGAACCCTAGACCCTTTTGGTAATAATTATATTTATTATTTTCTGCTCGGCCGACATCTCCAAGACAGGGGCAAATAAGTATGCCGCTAATATTCACACGTATCCCCATGTGGCTTCCAAAAAAGGTTGCCTCCCTATTATAAATTGGATCGGGCTGAAGTATAGAAGACTTCGACAATCCGCTGTTTATCTCAACCCCGAAAACATCAATATCCCCGCTCATCCATTGTGGGTTCTCATTCCCTATTTTCTTATGGACCCATGAACAGACGACAACCAATCGATCCATACCCCCCACAACGTATATTGCGAAGTACCCCTTTTTGAGACCGGCCATTCGATTTTCCTGAGAGGCAGCTCCTCTTCGCTTTATAATCTCACACTCTCTCCAAGCCCTTCAGACGACGAAGTGATTGCGCTTCAGTACGGCGCAGCCTCGACCTCACTTCCCAATCTATGGCCTCATCCCGTTTGACAGGCAAGCGCCTCCCCATCAGTTGTCAGGCCTGCCGAGTACGAAAGATCAGATGCTCGCGTGACGGACGACCATGCCAAACGTGCGTGCGGCGCGGTCTAGGCGCCGAAGACTGTATCTACCTCGGCCAACCGCGGCTCTCAACTGAGCAGTCCTCGCCCGGTGACAGCACAGTGCAGAACGAACTGCTAGCACGAATTCGGAATCTGGAAGCCTTGCTCCAGAAGCAGATGACCTCCCATGCCGGCACGCCCACTGGTGGCGCAGTCTCGCCACTGGGTGGGACGAGTGCAGCGGGAAGTTTCTCTGAGCCTGAGACATGGGACTCGCTCGGCCCCATGTTGGATAATGTTGGCACACTTCGTACTTCGCCTTCTGGTCATGTCCGCTATGTGCCGCTAGCTTCGCAGTGGGAGTCTCTAGTGGCGAATAGCCCCGCTGCAGCGTGTTTGCCGAATTTAGATTCGGATCTCGCGGAGGATGACGATGATTTGCAGATCCCGTTGGCGAGGAATGGGAGTATCTCCCGTGCTGAGCTATTGTCAATCCTGCCACCTGGCCGGTATTGTGATACCCTCAAGGATGTTTATTTTCAGGTCTTTTCCTCGGTATGTCATATGAAAGAAATGGGGGACGCTAGCTGATAACACGTTAGGTTTTCCATATCCTTCACGATCTGACGTTCGAAGCCGAGTATCAGCATTTCTGTCATGATCCTGGCAGTGTGTCTACATCATGGCTGGCTTTGTTATTCGCCATTCTTGCTATCGCGATAAGCGCGCTCGATGATGACCACCCTCTGCTGTCTGATCTGGGGCGAGAACGAACGGTTAGCCGAAATATCAAAGTGCTGTCTGCACGATATCGATCTGCCGCGTTGCGGTGCCTTGCCGCCGATGGCGTGATGTCCCGACATTCGATCAACTCATTACAAGCTTTAGTTCTTATAAATTACGCCCGAATTCATCGCGGTCTACCAATCTGGACATTGCTAGGATTCACACACCATGTTGCAATATCAATGGGTTGCCATTTGGACCCAGATAGATTTACCCTCGGGCCAATCGAGCGAGAAGAGCGACGACGGGTCTGGGCCGGACTAATGATGCTATATACCATCCTAAACACGGCATTTGGGAGCCTCGACCAGCAGACTCTAACGCAAGACGTAAAACTGCCCGCAGACATCGACGACGTTGATCTACTCACCAGCCCGAGCCTAAAAAGACCAGCAACTTCAACATTCCCTCGCCCAACACAGATGACCTTCCTCCTGTTGAATTACCGATTGTATAAAATCTCCTCGAAGATTTGTGAAACAATATTCAGCTACCCAAATACATCCCGCTTCACAACCTCTCAACTCGAAGCAGAAATTATATCCGTCCGTGAAATGGTCGAAGTTCGCTATACACCCGAGACAAACAATCCACTACCCATTCATCACCAAGCCAACCATCACATCATATACAGCCAGATCCATCAGCTCCTCCTTCTCCTCCTCCGCCCAAGTCTCTGCCGGTACCTACAAGGCGAGATTACACCTGAAACTTGCTCTGCAAGGGCTAAGTCCATTGCTTCCGCCAAGGCCTCACTTTCCATTTTTGAAACTCTCCTCGAAACACAATCGTTTAAGCCCTACAAATGGTATACCAGTGGACTCGGCAGTTTCCACGCCTTCCACGCTGCAGTCACATTGGCTGTCATGCTGCTCATCCCCGAGGGCCAGTCCGAGTACGAAGAGATCAGAGATATACTCGATCGGGCATTAGATCTGTTCGCCTCGCTCTCAGTCCGCAGCGCTTTCTGCAGCAAGGCTGTTCCCATAATTCGACAGATGATGTATGTCCAAGTTACACCCCGCCCTTACCTAGTTCCTCCCCTGGACTAGTGACTAACATACAAACCAGCGATGTTGCCTCAACGAAATACAACCCCCAATCACCTACCCACTCGCAATCACACCTCCAAGCCCAGGCCCAGGCCCAAGCTCAAGTCCAAGCCCAAGTCCAACTCCAACAAAACCAAGGCAATATTCAATCCCAGTCCCATACCCACCTCCTACCAAGCATTCAAATGCCACTGTCAATGTCAAGCCTCCCACAGGGAATGACAATGCAAGACGGCTATGCTATCTCGCACCCACACTCGCAATCTGGATCGCCGGTGCCAACTATTGCATCAGTCTCCAGTGATCACACCATGCATTCCAGTTTCGGTCAGATGCATCCTCAGAATTGGATCGGTCCTACTTCTGTTCCATGGGATACGCTAGGGACTGGGGGGCATGGGTTCGATTAAATATGTGATGAGAAGATTGACGACTATTTGAATTTCATGGTTCGGGCCAAGGAGTTGGATTTTGGTGGCATTGGAGGAACTTGTTAATATTCTATTGTAATATTTTGGTCATGAGTCATGAGAAATGAAATGATGGAAACAAAGAGTCTCAATCAACTGTATGTCTAACCACAACAAGTCTATTTATAATCTAACAATCTCAAATCAACCCATTTGAAACCCCGCTGAGATACCTAAGGCTTTTCCCCAAATCCAGGAGCCCCCCAAGACTTCCGCTGCATAACAGCGAAGCCCACCGCATCCTTCCCATCAACTGGAGGGTTGCATACCATAATCTCCATGTCCATAACCTTCTCATAAAACGGCACCGACCGCTTCCAATCCCCAGTAAGCAGCAGCGATCTCCGAAGATAGGGCATTGTCTCGATGACCTCCTGCACGCAGGTTACAAGCCAAGTTCCCAGGCCTCGGCCCTGGAGCGAGGAAAGTACAAAGACATCCGTCAAATAGAGAAGTGTTGTGTAGTCTGTTACGCAGCGTGCGAAGCCGACGAATTCGATTGTAGAGTCTGCCGATGCGTCGTTCTCTGGTATCTTGTCTGACTGGCTTAAGGTCTGGTCTGGATCATGGTACAGCCCGAAGCAGAGGGAGTTCTGCAATGTTTCACGCAGAACAGGCTCCGGCATTGGCTTCGCCCAGTAGAATTCTTCGCCGGCGTACCATGTGTTTAGAGTTTTGATGGGGATTCGGGATACGTCGGTTGATACTATGTATTCTCCCTTTGTCCAGTATTTTGGTTGGTCGCGTAGTTCTGATGTTGAAGAGGACATTTTGAATCCTGGGGTAGATGTTAGTGTGTTGTGGGGTAGAAGGGGCTATTGGTGTTAGGGCTTACTATCTGGGAAGCTTCCTGGGCGGTCTTGGTGTAACTGTTAAATTAGTAGATCACTTCGGTAGATGCGAGCTACATATGTCGAAGATTTATAGTGGATGTGAAGAGTCATAAATCCAAGGGAGAAGGGGACGTTCTGTGACTCACATGAATTCGTACACATGATCTTGCCAAGACGGGGTCAATTGGTAATCTTCATATCTTTGAGCAGAGCTTTTACGTAGATTTCTAATGTTACTACTTATCAAAGGCGCCTTCTAGTGTCATTAGGCCATTGGGAGATAAGTGACTGTCGGCCGAGCCCCACCCACTGACGACCTCGGAATATGAATCATGATAATGAAGATGATATACAGGGTAGAACTACGAAAAAGACATTATATTTGAATTGAATGCATCGACCATTATGACAGGAGAACCCCAAAGCTTATTCGTAGAAAACCAGACATCGAACTTCAATGCTCTGCCTCCCGGGCGATCCAGCAGGAGTCTGCGGGTCAACAAATGCAGTATGTCCCGACCCATGAGCAATATCCGTCTTCCCCCCAGTCAAAGTGTGGCTTCTCGAATCGAAACACTTGATGAACATGACTTCCTCGGGTGTCATATCCTTGGCGTAAAAGAAACGATGATTCTCATTAGGAGCGATAGCATAAGTCTCTCCCTTGACCTCATACCCATCCGTAGAGAAATATGAATCAGCATCAGGTGCAACCTCTCCACTCTCCTGCCACTCCTTCGGATAAAGAAGATCAACTTTGACAAAGTCAGAAGGAGCAATGCTTCTCCAATCGATCAGCGCCAACGGGAAATCAGAAGCTGGGTTCTCAATCGGACGCCAGACGTTGATAATCTGATATCGACCCTTCAACAGCTCCTCTACTTCATCCTCTGGCAGATGGCGACGCACTCTCGCCTCGGCAGCTTTGGGCGTTTGGTCCACGTGCACCAGCTGCACAGGACTACGCGCTGAGCCCGGCGTTCGCCGTCGGATGGTATGGTCGAAGATGGCTACTTTTTTCACCCCGGGCAGTTTCTTGCGCAGCAGGTCTTCTACTTCCGCGTAGTACCCCGCTCGCACTTCAGCATCGTCGGTGAATGCGGTCTCCTTTGCGGGTGAGTTGTATAAGGCGAAACCGGCATTGTCTGTTGTGAAGTTCGATTCTTGACCTCGGAGGTCCTCGACTTTTCGTTCCCGGTCTGTGAGTTGGTAGGACCGGCCTGGTCCGTCGACTTTGCCCCATGGCTTTTTGAATGGCTCTGTGGCATCAGGGTCGTACGAAGCTGGGTCGATGTATTTGAATGTTGCTGTCGTCATTTTTATGATTTTTGTGTGTCGATGGTTTATATCAAAGGTTTTAATCAAATGTTTTTTGTGATGTTGAGGTTGGATGGTTCTGCTTTCCTCGCGATGGAAGTAGTGGGTTGTTGAACTCCGTGCGGATGAGAGGTAGTGGATTCCACAGTACGAGGATACTGTTATGTGATGAGTTAGAAACAGACGGGGTTTTCTCGAAAACAAGCTATGTATATATATCCGTAAGGGACGAAGCATGAGGGGCGGTTAGATTGGAAATCCAGATATGATTATTAATTGTTCTTCGTGGCGGGGCGGAGACATTTGAAGATGGCATCATCGACAGTTACCCCGATGTAAGAATAGATAGGGAGTCTTCTGAACTGTAGCGTTGGATGAGTCCCCGGGTTCAATAGGTCGAGCATTCGAATGACATTTTAGAATCAAACTATCTCTGTTATTGGTGTAGAATTAATTCAAATTGCTGCATGTTGACAGATCAAGTGATCAGGTGATCTCTGAATAGCTTCATATCATTGGTTCGAATTATTGTATGCCAGTATCGATTGAGAAGGCGGAGAGTAAGGCGGCAAGGCAGTATTAGCCAATAGTAAATCAGTACTCAGCTCCGCGTGAGATACAAATGTTACCTTTTGCACCAACCGACTCTATGCTGAGCGTTGTGAAAGTCGCCCTTTTGAGCCAGGCTAGCGTGAGAAACCCCATGTTATCTTATTATAGTCCAAGGCATTCCACACGGCGCAAAGTACATAGATCAAATGAAATTGCTTGCAAACCAACATACCTTGCCAAACAACTCGTGACCTCGTTTTTGAGTGTCATTCTTCATGCGTTGACACTTGCGTAGTCTGTGCGAATACTTGGCGTGGTGGTAACTTAGTACTGGTAACTCACCGGCCTCAAGTGCGTGAAACAAAACAATTAACTAGTATAATGTTGTTACATTGTACACACCTCTTTTATATGATTGAGGCACTTGCCAATAATCCTAAGTGACTAATCACATAGGAATTATGGGGACAAGCACCAATCGGGTGCATTTCATATTGATATTCACTCCGCCCTGTGAGATTGTTAATTTATATGACCCCGCAGCTTGATCACTACCGCTCTCCATATCCATGTCTAGACCTCCATCGAGCCGTAATTTCCGGAGCTAGACACGAGATTGGAAATTGGATTGTTCCGAGGAATGCCAGGGATGTTTGGTTGAATGCAACATATAAGACAGACCTCAGATCCTTTGATTCAAATCTCCCAAAATCAAGCACTCGGCCCAGACTCTGAACCGACCTGTCCCCTTGATTCATCATGAACCTCGGTGCCCTTTTTGGCCTGTTGACCTTTGCAGTGGCGATCTCCGCTGATGCAAAGGCTCAACAATCCCTTCATTCTTCTTCATCTTCCATCGCTAATCTGAAGAGCAAGATCAAGAATGTTGTCATCCTGGAAATGGAAAATCGCTCGGTGGACAACCTACTCGGCGGCCAGACTCTCAAGGGACTGGAGAACCCTATCAACAACGGCCCTTTTTGTAACCCGTACAACTTGACCGATGCTTCAGCTGGCCAGGTGTGCAGCTCTGCCAAGGACTTTGACTCTGTTCTGGATGATCCCGATCATTCGGTGACTGGGAACAATATTGAGTTTTATGGCACTTTCATCCCAAGCAATGCCCACATTGCCGAGGGAAAGCTCACTCCTACCCAGCATGGCTTTGTGCATGAGCAGTTACGCAGCTATGGCGCCGATGCCGACAAGGCGTATCTGGCCAAGCAAGTCATCAACTACTATGTCGAGGACGAGGTGCCGGTAATGACCGCGCTGGTGCAGAACTTCCTCACCTTCAACCATTGGCATTCGGATCACCCCGGTGTAAGTCCGGGCAAATTTCCTACTTTATAATTGCCGCGTATAGCTCCTAACATATACAAATAGCCCACCAACCCCAACCGGGCCTTTGTACTGTCAGGTACATCCGCTGGTCACGGTTTCAACGATGCGGCCTTCAACCCAGACGTCCACGGCCTCACTCAACGTTCAATCTTCCAGCAGCTTTCAGAAACCAACCATACCTGGAAGAACTACTATACAAGCCCTAGTATGGTCGATGCCTACTTCTTCGACTGGACCTTCACGAGTGGCAACGCCGACAAAGCAGTCCCCCTGGATAACTTTTATGCCGATGCGGCAGCCGGCACACTCCCAGAATTCTCTTTTGTTGACCCGTCCTGCTGCGGTGTGGGCACAAACTCTATGCACCCAACCGGCCTCGTCTCCGAAGGCGAAGCCCTTATCAAGAATGTCTACGACGCGGTCCGCTCCAGCCCGCAGTGGGAAGAGACACTCTTGATCCTCACCTTTGATGAGACAGGAGGGTTCCACGACCACGTCCCACCCCCGCTGGCTACCCGCCCGGATGACCTTACGTACACCGAGGTAGCACCCTCCGGCGAGGAGTATACGTTCTCCTTCGACCGTCTCGGTGGCCGCGTCCCGACTCTCTTGATCTCGCCGTGGATTTCTAAGGGTCAGGTCGAACAGAAGGGCATTAACTCGGAGGGCAAGGTCGTGTCTTACTCTGCTTCTTCGATCCTGCGTACTCTAGGCTACCTCTGGGACTTTGAGCCTTTCACACCTCGTGTTGAATCCTCGCCTTCGTTCGAGCATCTCATTCAGAACACAGCACGAACTGATACTCCTGTCACATTGCCTGTACCTAAGGCGTTTAGGAAGACGGAGATATAGAATAGTACAGTGTTACTTCCTATGTTGATTATACATATGCATAAAGGCTTTTCGACGGCCTTGCAGGGATATTTGCATCAATACCTGACATCGAGGCTGGCATCGACAGTCATTTGTGTTCGACACGAACTTCAACAATTATTTCTGCTTTGTCTATTGTGATGCATACTGTCGCACTTAGATAGTCTCTAAATACTAGAGAGTAACAGGCCGGGGTCTCTCAAGAACAGACAAGGGAAAATTAAATGATTTCCCATAGACTAAAATTGTAACCTGGATGAAATATGGCGGGGTTAAAAAACGCATTGTCAGGTGCATGTCGGATAGACCGGAGATACGGAAGGGTGTCAGATGATTCGATCATGAATGAATTTAGATTATATTGAAGACCCTTGATCTACTTTCCTATCGTTCGAAAGTGGATTTCCTCCTTGGTTAGGGTGGTCACCGTCTTAGGGTAATTCCAGTAGGAACTGGGACTGAAATATCACGGGCATTGAGATACACCAAGCTCTGTACGGCTTATAATTTTGACCACCTTTACTATCGTCAATAGCAGAACCCACTCCGTGCTATTTCCTCCGTCGAAAACGGCCAATACGCGGCCTTGTAGAAATGGCAAGCAAACAGTTCGACGAATCCTGACCAACACAGCATATGCAGTACGAGTCTAGGCTTAACCAGTCGCCATTTTGGTCCTACCCTTTGCATTGAGCGATGCTGTCGTCATCTGTGACTCGTGGTCTTAAAATATAGATCTGACGATCGCTACGGGTGAACTTCCACAGTATTGGCACCTGCCCTTTAGCTCAATATCTGTCAACGATGTTTCCATCTGTTATTGGTTCGATATGAGAAAACGCAATGTGACTTTTTCTCGTTCTCTTTTTCGCCTCTGTACACAGCATGGAGAGGCTTATTTGATTTTTTTGTTTTCCTCTATCCAATTATTGTTCACAGCCTTCACTACCACAGTCGCGCATAAACTATTGCCAAGAACGCCCCGCATGATATTGACGTCACCCGCGGGGCTCTCATTCAGAAATCAAGACCAGGGCGCTCCGAATTATACGCCTCTTTTGCCCTGGTGGATATGACACATTGTCGTGGGAGTCTTGGTGCTCCGTATGATGTCACCCTAGGGCGCCTACTGGAACGAATCCTCTTGCCTTTCAATATGGCAACCTAAAACGCTAACCCGGGATCAAGATTAATCTATAATACAACGGATGGATTGTAGCTAATCTATTCGTGCCCTGTCAGCTGAAACGCAGGAAACTGCTCTCATGACTGCATGCATAGCGCCGATCCATTCTTCTAGGCTTGTTAGATGTACCTGTCAACGCAGCAGATGATATTCGGAAGGGGAGGCTGCGAAGTAGAATCAATATAAAGGCCGAGAACCATGGAATCCTCCCGAGCCAGCGGATAGAATCCCATGGGGTAAACCGCGGGAAGAACCAAACAATGAAAGTGAAGTAAACAAAACAAAATAAACGACGGTCTTGGAGTGTTTCGCGTGCTTCGCCACTGCCCCGGGCAAAGATGGGCGACCCCGAGAGAAAGAGCCTCACGTGTCATGTCTTTTTATCTTCGTAGCCTCTTTCCCTCTTTATTTGTCCCTTCCATCCTCTCTTTCACATCTTCTTCTCGCTACCTCGTTGCCCACTAATTTACCATCTGCCTTTCAACTCCCCATTCCGAGTTTGCCGAACCCAACATACATACTAGTGCTGTCTGCCGATCATCTGGTCTGAGGCTAAGCCGGTTGGGTACGTGCGTGCCGATAAGTCCGCTGTCTGCCCTACAGCGTCGACGGCTCTCATCATTCTGAATCATCATTCAAACTCACTGGGCTTTCGCCAGCTTCTCTTGGCTTTGATTTGTTTGGCCGAGATAACCGTTACCAATCAGAATTAGCCCCAGCGAGGTAGAGGTGTGTACCTATTGGAATTATCCTCGACCATTAGTCGATCACATCCTCTCTGCACACCACCCCCACTTCTCTGCTGCCCCTCAATTCCCTGCAGTGTGCATCATATTTTCTTTTGCCGCTCAACTTTTTACTTCTCGACTCATTTCCCAATCATTTCCCATTTCTCCCTACCCTTATTTCGTCCATGTCATACACTTACAGAGAACGCGAACGAGACTGGGATGAGACCCGTCCTGTGTCAATCAAGCGTTACGTCATTTCCCCCGAAGACGACCGTCGAGACTTCATGTCAAGATACGACGACTCCTTTGGCGGCGAGCGTGAGGTGGTGATCCGGCGCAAAACGGATCGTGAAGAACCTTTGACCGTCTCGCGCTACGAGCGGGAGGTGGAGTATGAGCCACCCACACGCTATGAGAGAGACTATGATTGTAAGTACTTACATCCCTACACCAATCGACCACACTCCCGGTCCATGGGTTCCTTGGACCGAATGGAGCAGTCCCCTACTTCTACTGCCCTGTCCACTCGAAAAAAATCCGTACTTATTCGTGAAGCCCGCAATTCGTATACCAGCCCCCGTGAATCCGAGTATGATATCGTCCGCCGCTCCGAGGTGGACGAGGACCCGTATTACTACAACCGTCACCGTCGAGTCCGCGAGTACGACGAAGCTCGCTCTCGGCGTGAGCTGAGCCCTGATGATTCCGTTTCCCAGACTAGTCGCCGCCGCCGCGATCGTGACCAGGACTACAGCAGCGATGACAGCATGGTCTACATCCGAAAGGAAACCCGCGATTATGATGACCACCCTCACCACCGTCGCCATCTCATAGAGGGTGCATTGGTCGGTGCTGGCGCGGCTGAATTGCTCCGCAACCACAACAAAAAAGACGGCGAAGTCAGCCATGGCGTCGGCCATCTTGGTAGGACTATTGGTGCCGGTGCTCTTGGTGCAGTCGCTGTGAGTGCTGCATCGCATGCTCGTGACTACTACCGTAGTAAGAGCCGCCACCGTTCTCATTCCTATGAGGATGACCGTTCTTCCCATCGTCACAGCAGACATGGCCGGAGTTACCACAGCCGCAGCCGCAGCCGCTCCCACTCGCACTCTCGTGCAAAGACTTTGCTCGAGCTGGGAGTTGGTGCCGCAGCCGTGGCTGCTGGTGTGGCTGCACTGCGTAGCAAGTCAAAGGCTGATGAGCGCCAAGGCCGGTCTCGCACTCGCTCCCGTTCTCGGGCTTCTAGCCGTGGTCGCTCGGAGAAGGATGCAGAACAGAAACGCAGCATGTCTGAGCGCCGTAAGCACATGGCTGAGGCGGGTCTGGCCGGTGCGGCTGTGGCTGGCCTGGTTGAAAAGGCCCGCAGCCACTCACGCTCTCGAAAGGGTGAGCGCTCCCGATCCCGCATGAGACAAGCTCTTCCCATTGTCGCTGCCGGTCTTGCCACTGCTGCTGCCACCGGTCTGTACGAGAAGCACAAGAGTGACAAAGAAGAAAAGGAGGGCTCGAGCCGGGGCCGCCATCGCTCAAGGTCTCACAGCCGCGCCCCGTCACAGTCCTATCCCGATCCAACTCGCGACTCGGCCGGCCTGATCGAATACGGCAACGACCCCGTCGCAGGTAGCATCCCATCTGAGCATTACTACGGTCAGCCTGGTGCGCCCTACGACGATGAACAGGAAGCCTATGGCCCCAGACGTCATACCCGCAGTCGCAGTCGCAGTCGTAGCCGCGCCCGCTACAGCAGTTCATCTAGTTCCGACCGCGAAGGTCGCCGCCGAGGGCATCGCAGCCGCTCACGAGACCTCGCGGGGGCCGCCCTAGGTGCAACAGGCCTCGGTTATGCCGCCCACAAGTACAATGAGCGTCGCAAGTCCAAAGAGCGCGAACGCGAACACTCGAGTGAGTCCCCACTTTACAAAGTTCCTACCGAGAAATATTTACCCTGACTAGTGGTGTAATCAGACCATGACGACAACGTGCACCGTGATCCTTATGAAGAATCCTACGACCCAGAACCGTACCCGCTTTCCCCGCCGGCGGCCCCAGTCGCCCCGCCCATGCCTGACCCCCACTACTATCCCAGCAACGACAACAACAACTATTACCCCCCGCCCCCCGGCGACTCAACCTACAATCTGAACAGCACCCACGCTCCATACAATCCGGCAGACTACCCCCCACCACCCGGCGCTGCGCCACCCCAGCCTTACGCCTACGGCGCTGCGCCACCAGGACCGGGACCCGAGCAGTACACACCTCGGCCGCGTAGGGCCGATGACAATGTGAGCACCCTACCTATTGATGCAAACCACGCGCACAAGGGTGGGTTCGGTGGATCACAACTGTGACTGTATAGAATGTAATCAAGGCTGATCTCTAATCGATAGGTCTAAACATCCACCCATTCCCAACGTCTCCCCCGCGGTCATTTAGCCAACCGCCACAAACCTCGAAATCTGTCGCTTTCGACTTGACGGATTCACCGCATGATCCTGGCTACGAGACCGATGACAGTGACTCTACTATCGGATCGGGTTCGTCTTCGCATCGCGGAGGTAGAGACCACCGTCGCGATCGAGATCGAGATCGTGATAGCCACCATCATCATCGCCGCCGCTCCTCATCCGTGCCCTATCCACCTATGCCCTCTGCTGCCCCTGCTGTCTCAGACCGCCACAATTTCTATCCTGATTCCAGTCACCATCGACATCACCCACCAGCCCCGAAATACCACGAGGGAAGAGACCAGAACAAAGTCCCTGAAGCAGACTCCGACTCAACCATCGACCTACCCAGCCGCTTTGATGGGCAAGGCCGTCGTCTTCCCGAGCGGGATCCCGCCGTGGATAAATTCGAGGACCTGGTGAATAAGTTTACCAAGGTTCTGTTCTAGCGAGTCGCTGTGTGATGTGTCATCTATCCCACTTGTCCCTATCTATCCCTTTGCCCTTACGTCTAGTTCTTCTGCTTTAGGTGGATTTTCTGCCTTGGTTCTCTCATCTCTTGCTCTTTATCTTCTTTATCCTTGACGTTTTATGCTCAATCTTCCACAAAGTTATGAATGATGCCTACCGCCGATGATAATGATTTATGATGTGTATGTGTGTTCGGATAGAGCACTTCTTATTGCTTTTGTTCATAAGATAATATAGGTCATATCTTCAATATCCTTTTTGGTACGGAGTACATAAGTACTAGTTAACTATGGAACGAGTCCTTTCAAAATCATAGGAGAGACCAGGAGCGAATTCGGGGTAGAGCTAGATCTTGCACGGGTTCATGCGTGTGCAAATGCGTGCATGTCATGGACCGAATCAGAAGACAAGCTGAACTATATACCGAACATACCTGTTCTTATAACTAATATTAGTACATATATCCAAAAGTCAACAGATATACATATCCATATTTACGAGGGACTCGAGTAAAAAGAGATATAGACGCAGAACCCTCTAATAGTAGGAAATAAAATTATGAAAGCTCAACCCGTCTCATGTTCGAAGACTGAGCTAATAAAGATAAATGTGTTTCTCGAAGTCCTGCTGTGCAAAAGGAATACATAACACAAGACCAATCCCGAGATCAGCCAGAAATAAGACAGATAGTACAGATACAGCGTGTTTCGCACCAGGAAGAATAGACATGGAAAAGAACCTCAAATAAAACCCGGTAAGGCCGACTGCTGTGCGAGGAATGGATGGAGGGAGCGCATGCATCCAAGAAGGAAATGACCAACAGAAGAGAGCGCCTTTTCCGAGATATGTAACTTTTTTTTTTCGAAGACAAGAGATAAAACGGAAAGGGAAGACGAAGCCTAGACGGAGTTGATCCAGAATAGAACTTGTCCAAGGCTTGCGAGCATAAAAAGACGGAAACTGCAAATGGGGTATACTGCGGGATGAAGTCTGAAGGGAAGATAGGGGCCATACTGCATATCTGTATAATGCATACAGAGTAGGCCGCCAAAGGCAATAGGCTCTTTGCTTTTCGTCGCGTTACATGAAGAAGAAAAAAAGTAAAAAATAGTTAACAAGAAATAGGCTGTCGTAAGTCAAGGATATCGATCTATCGCTAAATTTGTTATGCCGTGAAAGGTCGTCTCGAATCCTCCGATGCGGTGGAACGAGTATCGAGTGGAAGGCGAATGGATTGCGCACTTCTTTGTGGTACAGAAATCTGCACTGTGCCGTTGTTTGGAGGTATTTGCTCTGGGTCGTTGTCACCGGTATCGGGCACCACCTTGATGCTGGAGCTAATAGATGCCGAGAGGTAGCGAGAGCTAAGTGGGAGCTGGTATTTGATGATGCCGCGTACAGTCAATTCAAACGGATGTTGGAGGATTCGCTCCCAGCGCTCTGTACCTCCAGCCTCGGTTTTGTTCCCTGGCCGGCCCAGACGTATCTGTCCTTTGGAGCTGGAAGTCAAATGATTCCAAGGAGATGATTCGAAAGATAGCGGGGAATCAAAGTGGAACACGCGGCCAAGCAACATAGATCGCGGATCGCCTTCTGGATCGGTTGGGGGATCGGTGCCCTTGTCGACCCCACCGGTGATGTGCGGGCCAGAGAAGCTAGGCATGGCTTTCTTGATACAGTCCATATTGCCCAGGCATTTCACGGCTTGTGACAGCTGCCAGCGACGTCGGCTTTGCGCCACGCGTGGGAAATTATCCAGATCGCCATGCTCACGCCAAAACTTGTCGGTTCCAACATATCGACTCTTTGCGAATATGTTGACATCGGTGTCGTCAATAGTCACAGGGAACAAATTCGGGTTGACAGCTTGCACGTTCAAATCTAACATAATTTCCTGTTCCGAAGCCAGTACGTTTTGAATCGCAATGACTTGGACATCTAGAAGGGGTTGGGTTGCCGCAATGATGAATGAAGTAGCTCCTCCAGCGACAATCAACAACATAAGGAAGATAATAGCGCAGGAGCCAAAACGAGCAAAAAGTCCGCGTTCCCGCTGCGCCATGTACTCCATCTGTCGCAAGCTTGCACTGTTGGGCCGTCGACCACTCCGACTGTGGAGTGTGCGCGGAGTACCCACCAACGGTGTGCGTTCGTCATCCGCCCCCTCTGCCTCGTAGTCATACCCATGAAACTCGCTGCCGTTCTTGGCACCGCTAATAGTTCTGTAGTTGGGAGACAGTCGGGTATTGCTGTGACGAGAATGTCTATAGCTATTCCCGATGAAATGGCGCGGAGACTTCTGAGATTGACTGTGTGAGTGTGCACTTTCGTTGTCAAAAAGACTTGGATGCACGCCGTTGCGTCCATGAAGACGACCCAAATTGTGATGCCGGGGAGTGATGGTTCCACTCCCATCCGTTCTAGAAGAGCGCGAAACCATATCGGCTTCAACACCATCGCCATCGATGCTGCTGTTGTTGTAGGGGTTGGCATTAGTAAACTTCATGCTGCGTTTGCCTGTCACGCCGTGAGAAGCATCCCGCATCCCTCGAGGACGACTACCCAACTGGTCCGCTTGACTCGCCATAGAGGTCGCACTAGGAGTTCGAGAGTGATACCGAGGTGGTCGCGAAGGGTACGGATCAGGCGGATTCGAGTCGTAGACGAAAGTCTCGTCGGAGTCCGAAACATCGGCCTCATCCACTGCATTGGCCACTCTAGCCTCGAAAATGTCTGCTTTGCTTGTTACCGGGCCAGTTGTAAGGAGGGCATTAGGTCGACGGATCTTCTTCTTTTCTTTGCGCGGACGAATCGTCTCATTGGAAGGTTTCATGCGAAGTGTACCCTGGTCTGCACGCGAGGCGCTGCCTCGCTCACCATTTCCCACTCCCATTGAAACTTGTGGTATCGAACTAACGGTCTCTGTTTCCACAATCATGTTGCGAACTGAGCCGTCGGCAGGCTTTCCGCGAGCACCAGCACTGAGTGATGTTGTTGATCGCTGTGGCATGAGAGTCTTGGGTGTTTTGGCCGCACCAGACGCCTGTGGACGAGTCTCCTCCTTTGGTTCCGAACTTCGATTCTCCCCACTGTCACTGCCACTGCCCAAAGTCTGATGCGGAGCAGGTGGAGTTGGGTCTTCGTCGATCCGGTGCAATCGTGACTCCTCCGCGATTACAGGTTTGATGGAAATCTCACTTGATGGGGTAGAGGGATTGCTTGCCATCTCCTCGACAGTTTCTAATGAGGACCCTTGCCCACTGACGCCTCTAGCCACAGTTCGGGTTGTGTTTCGGTCCGGCTTGGGTGCGAAATCCTCCAATGGCAATGAAGATCGTTTATGCGAAGTATTCGGAAGGGTCGAATCCGAATCTGTGCGACGGTTCGCGGCCCATGATGGCATATTGGACTTATCCGGACCCGGAACATTGGCTAGCGAGTCGGGAGGAGGCGAGAGAACAAGGGATCTGACAGGAGAAGAGGAGGAACGTTGAAGATTCGGCGTTGATGAGTTTGTAGGTTGGCCAGATGTCAAGCCGTTAGAGTGTCGGGTCGGACTTGATTGGTCTTGACTGGTCTTTCGCGAGTGTGAAGATACTCGGCTTGGCGAAGAAGGATTGTAGGTACGTGAGGAGCGTCGGACGGGGGAGGGTTCGCGGGAGGAAGCAGCGGAGTTCGTAGTAGACGCGGGAGCGAAAGGGGTAGGATTGGAAAGAAGCTTAGGCACCTGAGACATGGGTTGAGCCTGGGATGTGACGATGGACCGTTCCATCATGCCACTTTCGCTGGCCGATCGGTGCACAGAGTCTGACGCCGCCTCTGCATCCTTCGGGCCTCTGGATAGACCAGAGTTGCCATTAAGGTGAGGCGGCCTCTCGGACTCCGCAGCCATAGTCCTTGCCGCGTCAGAATGGGCTGACACAAACGTAGACAAGTCAGGAGACCCGAGAGGTAGCCAGATAGTTGGGCAGAGACAGGGCTCAAAAGGGTAAGCAGAAAAAGCAAGGCAGGGCACTCAGGCAGGGAAAGTTCGGCGGCGAAGAAGTTGAGTTGTTGCTGGTAAGAGCGAATGAGATATCACGAGGATTGAATAAGATGTTGCACAGAATATGGGTCGTTACGCATGTGAGGGTCCAGCAGAACGAATAGCCGATGACCACATGCTGTTGCCAGAAATTGGGTTCTGTACACAAACGCACAAGCGAAAAATAGCTGCAGCAGGTGCAGGGGTGATGGATATTGTTTAGAATAGCAAGTGGGCCGGGGGTCAGTGTAGCGCACAGAGCACACACATCACTTGTGCTGTTTTGCTTTGTTGCCGGGAAGGGCAAAAAGAAGGCCTAGAACGACGGAATTGGAGATGACAAGATCTGGTTGGCGGATTTAGGGCGAAAGAAGACCCGCCGATCCGGCTCAACGTTTTGGCTTGACTAGTTTTACGCGTTCTGGCGTGGCGTCTGCGCTGCCAGATGTGCAGGAGAAGTCGGTGACCAAAACCTCGGTGAAAAGTGGCTGACAGAGAGGGTCAGGTTCGTGGCAAAGGCCAATGATCGCGGTCCACGTCAAGAAGGGAGGGGTCACTGCAGGGAAGCACACGGATAGTCTAGAATCCAGTAGAAGAATCTCGGGAAAGAATGTGAATGTGATTGAAAAGAAGAGAGAGGGAGAGAAGGCGGATTGGAAGGTGAAATAGAGAAAGAGGATGAATCGAAAAGAACCAAAAAGATGAAGTCACTGGCCAGGATCTTGTATTCTCGAGGCTGATGACCAGTGGGTGACGCCGGGAAGTGTAATAAATGGTAATTAATGGTAATAAATGGAAATAAAACGTGCAGCGTGCAGGGAATAATTAATTACTCATGTAAGGGAAATACAATGCCTTCATCGAGCCACGGCCTCGCCCTTTTGGGTGGACAATCTTCAATCTTCACTACTACGGTGAAGATAGAACTGTTTTTGTTTCTTTGGCCTCGAACAGTTGATTGTTATTCAGGTTGTCTATATTTAGGGTTCCTTATGTCTTTGTTCCTATCAAAAAGACAATGAATCCTAAACGCCACCAGAACGGGATAACCTGTAGTAGATACAGATTACTAGAGTGGTCTGAGGGAATAATTCCAAGTAATATACAGTTCTATCCATCCTATGTATATATAAGAAGCTCCCAAATGCAGCAAAAAGCAAGACATGCATCGTATATCAAACCCGAGGACCGACACGCCGAGTACTCAAGAGTCCGAGCCCGTGACCAAGAAGAAAGAACTCCCCCCGGTCCCTAAAATCAACAAGCAAAGAAACCAAACCAAAATCCAGGATATCGATCCAAGGTATCGATCCAATCGACCGAAGTGTAAAAATTAACATGGGGACACATCGTACGTTTATACAATTTTGTAGACTCTTTTAGCAATCCAGACAGATACAAATGCAAATACGCATAGCCCGGCGGTAACTATGAGGTATTAGCATATAACCAGGCAAAGAAAAGGAGATACATACTGCAACAGAACCATGTCAAGCTATCGATGTCCTGACCCGGTACCTTCACGTTCATCCCCCACATGCCGCAGATGATGTTCATCGGTAGCACAATCGTACCAAGAACAGTCAGCTTACCTAGAACATCGGCAGTATGTTCCTGACGCTCGTTCATGAGGATGTTGATCTGCGCGAGATAATTGGAGTGTGCGCGGGAAAGGATTCTGGACGACACAAGTCAGCAATTCTCCAATGTTTGGGAAGAGTAGCTTGCAATATAGGTAAGAAACTTACGTTTCGTAGTGCGTTAGGTTACCAGTCATCGTCATGATGTGATCCTGAATGTCACCGAGGTACAGACCTATCTCCGACTTGGGGGCGACCTCCCACTGCTCATTGCAACGCTTGGAAAAGCCCTTGACTACATCGGCCTTGTTGCTGAGAAGTCGGTACAGTCCCATGACCTTCTTGCGGCATTCCCCCACTCGCCGCAGCATCTCTCCTGGAGCGAATGAAGGAAGCACACTGTCATTGGACGACACCTCCTTGCTGGCAGAGTGCATTTTCATGATCATCTCGTCGATCTCATCGACCTCATTTTCAATCGCTTGGATCAGCGGGCCGAAGACGTCGGTAATGTCATCAATCAGTGCGTATGAGATCCAGTCTGAGCTGAGGATCAGGTAATCCATCAGTTGGCGGATACGCCGCCGCACATTGGCTGGGTGAGGTGTTTGCGAGAAATGGAAGGATATCACGCCTTCGCGGAAAACTACCACATACATGTTCACTGGCTCGAGATAGTCCTCGCTGTTGGTATCCTGCTCAAAAGTACGGTAGTTGACGAAATAGTAGCTGCGGAATAACTCGACTTTCTCTCGAGCCTCTTGCATCATAATGTCCTCTGCCGTCAACGCGTGAATCCCAAAGGCTTTGGCAATCGTACGCATCTCTGCATCGGTCGGAGAGAGAACATCTAGCCAGAAAGTCGGTCGCGGACCGTAGCGTTTAGGTTTTGGATTTGGGCTTTTGCTAAAAGGGGTGTTTGAAGGTGCGGGAGAGAGCTCTCGGTGGGAGTCTGGGTGTCCTTCGCTGATGGCAGATAAACGCGAGGGTCCTCTGACAGGAGGAGCATTGCCAGTGATAGGGTCACTTGCAGTTCTTCCGTTGGAAACAACGGTCTGAGGTGTCATATAAGGATTGATGGTCGTTTGATGGCCTTGCCCTTGACTTTGATTGTCTGTGTGATATATTGGCTTGTTGTTGGCGGGATTGGTTAAGTTATTGAGAGCTGGATTCTCCACAAAAGATTCCTCTTCCGAGTCCTCGTCTTCCGAGGAATCTTCCAATTCAGGGGGATCTGGAATAAACAAATCGCGGAAGCTACCACCTGGCTGTACCAGTTCGGAGATGGTTTGAGCATGAATGGTGCTCGGGAATTCCTCATTGAAATATGTGAACCGATAAGGCGCCTCATCCTCTTCGCGTCGCCAACCTGTATATTGAGGGCGCAATCGGCCTGCGATGAGCATAGGCTCACTGATCCTTTTGACCCGAAGGTCTCCATTGCGCTCCTCTTTTTCCTCGCGGCTCCATTCTTCCAGGGCGGAGAGATCAGGCCATCGCCGATGTCTACGCCGTCGACGTTCGCCAGCTTCATCAGCAATTTGTCTCGCTCCCTCGTCTCCCAATTCGGATATCGTTTCGGTAGGGAAGCATACGTCTTCCTGTGCTGGTAATGCCACGGTGCGGCGCCGCCGCAATTCCTGGTGAGGGGAGAGCAGCGGCGACCCAGGTGAAGAGGGTGCAGATTGAGAGTGCAATCCATTCCCGTCTATGTCGATCAGCGTGTCGTTCAAGCCGTTCGAGGAGTCCTTGCGGTTCTCCATTGACCGAGCTAACGAGAAGTCCCAATCAGCTCCTGTCACCACAGCATCGTCATAGTTCATCTCCGGGCCCAGCTTTGGGGACCCGGGAATGGATGGCGGGTTGTTGACATCGTAGTCTCGCTCCACAGTGGGAGAATAGGGTGGGCTGCGATCGTCCTTTGGCGAACATCCGGAGGACATAGTTCGAGTAGAGTATTGTCGAGCACGTGAGGAGAACATATTCGGGCGACTTTCCGTCCCATACCAATTATTGCCGGACGTGTGACTGGAAACCGGCCGCATCAATGGGGTCCGGTCATTGGCATTCTCTTCGTCACTATCAACATTCTGATGTTGTTGGCCTCGTCCTCCCCTCGGGGTGCTGCGAGATTGCCCATCGTTCGATCGGAAGACATTGGATGTTAGGGAGCCCGGCCGGAATGACGATGCAACGCGACTGTCACGACGAGGTCGCATCAAAGGTTGATCCCTGTTCGGCAAGAAAATTTAGTATCTATCTCTAGCAACCCCAATATCGCTCAATAGCACGAGATCTTACCGATGGTCTAACAACGCATCGCTCTCCAAGCTTGTGTTACTCAGATTGCGTCCCAATTTGAAGAACGACTTGTCCCTCGAGGTTGGCCGATCGGCCTCCATTGAATCTCTAACACCTCCAGCATCCGAAGTCTCCCCGGGAATATCATGAGATTCCTCCTGGCTAGGTGGAATAAAAGACTGGTGTCGATTGCGACGTTTGCGATTGCGGTTCTTTTTGCGTTTGGAGGGCTTGGAGGGTTTGCCAGCAGCATAATCAGCGGGGGGGATGAAGCGGGTCTTGTTGGCTGGCGTGGTCTCCGAGATGGGTACCGGACTACTAGTCCCTGGAGCCCGACCGCCGCCCATTGGGCCATAGCTAGCGTTGTTATCAGCAGAGGGTGGATAATCGCTGTGCTGTAGACGGCTAGGCGAACGAGGCGGTCGGGAGGCCGCTACGCCAGGTGTTGGGATAATGGGCGGAGCCATTGTGACAGCGCCAATAATTGGATTGCGATTGATGTTGGATATCTCCAGTACAGAGCAACTGCACTGAAGTGGAGGTTACTTTTTTCAGCAGCCCACCCATCAACCAATGGAGCCAGGCCAGCGCAAACAGGTTCCTGGATCACAGGATTAAGACTCGCAGCATGTAGGATAGCGATAACCAGCTTTCCATACGATCTTACTAGCGCGGATGATCACGGGAAAATCGACATCGGCATAGTCGACAGAGCGCAGCTCAAGTTGGGGGGATGACGCGGGTGGCAAAGCCAGAGTGGAACATCCCTAGAAGAAAACAAAGACAAGAAAGTCTTGAATTCAGGTTTTAGATAGGAAGTGGGAACGAGCCGAGTATTTTCTAAAGCGTACAACAGGGAATGAGGAAGAATCCAATACAAAAAGAGAGCCCGGGGTCCCTCCAAGGCTGCAGATGAGATTCTGACTGTTTGAATTCCATGGGACAGCCCAGGAGGCTTTTCCTAAAACGGGATGGATGAGGTCAGCACAACTATAAAATTCAATCGCCTGTAACTCCTCCGTACAACTGAGTAAAATGAGAGCAGATGCAAAGGCAAAGGCAAAAGAAGCATAAGCTTGAGGTTCTGCCTATTTCACCTAGTCTTGAACTAGCTGAAGAACGGGTCTTAGACAAGACTTTGACGGCGGCTTCCTAGGCTTTCGCAGGTGAGAGTTGGACAGATCATGTCGATGTCGAGCTAGCAATCGATGGAGAATAACAAATTCAGGATTCCAAGCCACTATATACACTGCTTGTCTAACCAAGGACAGACTTGTCTACTTCGCTATGACACTGCAAGAATATTCCGCCACGAGAGCCATAAGCCGATCCGCAATGTCTAGTGCGAACCCATCGTCATTTATATCTCGCTCATCCGATACCACTCGGATCTTGCTGCCCTTAAGCCCGGAGCGTAGAGTATCAGCGAGTGCGGTATCAGCGTCGGCATCGGCGAATTCCGACCCTGCTGTCCCAATGATACTCACTCCTCCCGTAGGAAGCCACACCTCAACCATACTTTGGTTCTTGGCAAACCGGTTGAGTTTGTCGAGAATGAAATCCCCAACTTCCCGACATTCGGCTGCAGAGGTTCGCATCAGGGTCACACTCGGATTATGGACTAGCAGCTTGCGGTCACGGTAATGGCGTGGCACAGTGTCGATTGGACCAAAATTGACCATGTCCGTGGCTCCAACAGAAATGATATTGGGTATTCCGCGCTTGAGTGTCATCTCGAGGCGGCTGCTCTCGCAGCTCATAGTCCCACCGGCAATGAGGTCGCAGATCTCCGTCGTTGTGATGTCCAAGATGGCGTCTAGACAGCCGTCCTCCACCAATCGTTCCATAGCCTTTCCCCCATGACCAGTCGCATGAAACACGTAGACCTCTACAGAATAGTTCTCTTCCAGGTGACGTCTCACACGATCCACACACAGGGTGGTCACACCGAACATGGTAATACCGACTCGAGTTTTCTTCTCTTCTCGCTGGTTATCCTGCACACTTCGGGTCCGGCTTTCACCCAGCCTATGCTGATATGTCGATGCCATGCCGAAAATGGCGCCAGCTGCATTATCCAGCACTTCGCGGAGGAGCCGATTCGTCCCCGCGATGTCCACGATCGAGTACATCAATGTGATATCGCATTCGCCTACTATCGGTCCTGTATCCCCGGACGCGACTGTGCTGACGACTAGTTTGGGGAGGCCAATAGGTGCAGCGGTCCTCATTACGGCGGTGATCAGACTGGTTCCTCCACTACCCCCAGCACCAATGATTCCATGAACCTCCGTCGTTCGCAGTAGTTCGGTGACACACCTACTGACGCAGCTGATGAGGAATTCAATCACTTGTCCCCGGGGCTGCGTCAATATCTCGGTGCTGTCGCCGGATGCATACTTGGATATCAGGTCGGTGTGACTTATGGTGATAGCATCGTCGGTAATAGCTTGACGGCCACAGTCAATCAAGGTAATCTGTAGGGGCGTCGAGAAGCGGGTGGCAATCTGCTGTAGCTGGGTGTAGACATATAGAATCTCTGCACGTTTGGTGTCAAGGGTCCCCAGAAGAATGATATGCGGCATGGTGTTGGTAGAAGATTATGGAGAATTTATTGGATGACCTGACTATGTATAGGATCTAACTGAACTATGACAAAATGCGTACCCCTGGTCCTCACATTGGAATCATTTGGTGGCAAGGCGCGGGGAAAACAAAGTGGAACTTCAAACCCGCCTTATCCTATCTCCGCCCTCGACTGCGACCTCGTCCAGCCAAGCCGCAAGCATATTATACATCCTTGGCTATATATTAGTGCGTATGACTATGTCCGCGCACCGTTCACGTCAGCGTCTTCCTATCTCCTGTGAGCCATGCCGTGTTCGCAAGATCCGATGTCCCCGGAATGGCCCGGCTTGCAGCACTTGTATACGGCGCCGTGTTCCTCTAGAGCAATGTGTCTATAGTTCTAGGACACAATCCTCACAATGCCAGCCGCAGCAGCCTCAGCCACAGGCTCCCTCACTGGAAAATCACTCGTCGTCCCCTGAGACCCCTCTCCAACCACGATATCAAGGGCTCGCCAGAGAACCAGATGCGGATCTGGTAGCTCGGATAGAAAAGTTAGAGCAGATGTTGTATGCAAAGGACCAGCAGTCAGAAACAACACCAGATCCGCTCAATTTTCTCCAATTGGATTCAGAGGTACAAGAGACCCGGAGATTAGAGCCAGTGACAACGATTACAACGGGTACCCTCATCCCATCCACTTCAGGACACGTCCGATTCCTCCCCGTTACCTCCGGCCGGCGTATTTTCAGTCGAGCAGCTCAAGGGAGCCCATTTCTAAGCCAGGAGAGTGCCATGATTGACACGCCCAGCGGTCCATATCCTTTTGGTGAACACGATGCTGAAAATAGACCTAACCTCTTAGCAAAGCTCCCACCGACGGAGTATTGCGACCAGTTAAAGGATCTCTATTTCCATTCGATTGCACCCGTAGGTTTCCTAGCTCCCGCTATTATCTGGGTGATTGAATATTAACGAAAAAAAGCTCTTTCCTATCTTACATGGCCCTACGTTTCACGAACGGTATCGTCAATTTTCCAAGGATCCAGATCAGGCTTCCATAGCATGGCTTGCTCTCCTATTTGCTCTCCTAGGCACAGCTGTTCTCGCACTGGAAAATGACAGCCTCCTGCTTAAGAATCTCAGCCGCAAACATACCCCTTGGGATGGAGTCACGGAACTCTCAGAGCAGTATTACACCGCGGCGATGAAATGCCTCGAAGCAGATCGCTATCTCTGGCGACATAACATCTCAACACTACAGGCACTACTCAACCTTATATATGGGATCCACCATAGTCATGGCCAAACATGGACTCTTCTGGGGTTGGCTCATCATCTGGCGCTATCGATCGGCTGTCACGTTGATCCGGCCACGTTCTCCTTGGATATTGTTGAAACCGAAGAGCGTCGTCGCTGTTGGCTAGGCCTGACCACACTGCTCTGTAACCAAAATTTGGCCATCACAGGGCTTGACATATACCAGTCAGTGTTCTCGTCGCGTGTTCTGCCCCCAGCCGACGTGTGGGATGAGGACATCGTACAGGGACAACCAGCACCCATTGCAACCCCAGTAGGCATCAAACCTATCTCATATCTGATTCGAAAATCGCGCCTATTTCAGATATCCTCCGAGATCTGTAATCCTGTCCTTGCTGCACGGCCGGACGATCCAACAACCCTCCACCGCCTGGACGCGGCCATTCAAGCCGATTTAGACCCATTGGAGCAGAGTTACGCCTCGATGCATGGGGACAGCTCATCGGTTGTTCATACCAATCTGTTACTCAGTTTTTCCCATCACCTAGTTCTCATTCTCCACAGTAATATACTGAATGAAAGAACCTTTTGTCTACCGCAGCATAGCTGGTCGAGGCATCGCTGCATTAAAAGTGCACAGCGCGTCTTAGAACTACATGCAGACTTTCACGGACTGCCCCAGTTCATGCCCTTCTACTGGTACGTCCGTGGCCGGGGCGCTTTCCACGCTTTCCACGCCGCGTTTGTCTTGATGCTTGCCCTTTCTATAGAGCCCCAAAAACCATGTACATTGAATGAGGTGCGGCTGCTTCACGAATGCCATGCTAGACTCGAGGCGTCAAAGGGGCAAAGTCAACTGTGCACCCGCACAGCAACGATTCTCGGCCAGATACTGTAAGTTGCCTACCGCGCGTGACATACGTCTTAATCAGAGCTGACAGACAACTTCCTAGATCTAGCAGGTGGATGACTACCTCGGCCCCGGTACCGGATGGATTGCCGAGTTCAGTTTCACAGGGGGCCAAGTCAAATAGACAGATGAATTCCATCAGCCAACCTGTGGACCTTAGTAATGGCCATGCATTCGCCTCGGAGAGTGTCGGCTTCCCCGGTCTGGTTCGGCAAATTGAGCCACAGCAATGGATTAATCCAATGGACATGGATTGGGATCAGTGGGATCAGATTATGAATGCAATGGGAAGTACATCTTGATCCTTGCCGATTGGTGTCTATTGTATATCTTGAATTAGTGGATTGGGAACTGCGTAAAATCGACATATGACATAATATGATGAGCTTCTTATTCGTTAATTGGCAGTCCAAGTAAATTAGCTAGTCCTCATCTTCTATATACATGAGTTTTTAGGACGGTAGATGGATGTAGCTGCTGAAGTATTCCCCAAGTATTCAATGTATTGGCCGTTTGAGAATCCAGGAGTATTGGACTTGACATTTCTACCGCAATTATTTCCTGTCAGTAATGAAGGAGTGATCGTGATCCATACGTCTATGTCCGCGGTCTCCGCGCTTGGTGTATTGCTTTCCGCCGTCCGCATCCGCGCTCCATTAAGTCCGCCCCGCGATGAATCATATAACTGGGAAAGATTCCACCCGTTTTGATCTGTAGGAACAATTAATCAAACTACAAATCTCCATCTACATACTATGGCGCCACCTACCTCCCGTAGAGAAATTCTCGCCCACCTACGCCGTCAAATTAAAGACGGCAAGCCCATCGTTGGAGCCGGAGCCGGTATGTACTTGACATCACCTGTTCCTTTCAGTTACTCCCTATCAGTTTGACTAACAATCTACCATAAGGCATCGGTCTTTCCGCAAAATCGGTCGAGGCCGGTGGCGCAGACCTGGTCATCATATACAACAGTGGTCGCTTCCGCATGGCGGGATGCGGAAGTCTCGCAGGACTAATGCCGTACAGCAACGCCAACGAGGTAGTGGTTGAAATGGCGGCCGAAGTCATCCCTATCGTTCAGAATATCCCCGTCATTGCGGGTGTTTGCGGTACAGACCCATTCAAGGATATCCCGCGGTTTCTGAAGCAACTGCGGGAATTGGGATTTGCCGGGGTGCAGAATTTCCCCACGGTGGGACTGATCGATGGCAACTTCCGGGCCAACTTAGAGGAGACTGGGATGGGGTATTGTAAAGAGGTGGAGATGGTGCGGCAGGCAGCTGAGTTGGATATCCTGACGACGCCTTATGTTTTCAACGTCGAGGACGCTGAGGCTATGACGAAGGCCGGGGCGGATATCCTGGTGGCACATATGGGTCTGACTACTTCTGGACTGATTGGAGCGAAGACTGGAAAGACGTTGGAACAATGTGTTGTGGAGATCCAGGCAATTCGGGATGCAGCGGTGGGGATCAACAAGGATGTCATTGTGCTGTGTCACGGCGGGCCTATTGCTGCTCCAGGAGATGCGGAATTCGTATTAGATAGGGTGCAGGGTGTGCATGGCTTCTATGGGGCCAGTTCGATGGAGCGACTTCCGGTTGAAGTAGCCATCAAGGACACCACTGCAGAGTTCAAGAAGATTGCCCTGAAGAAGTAGTTGGTATAATATCCGGGGCTGTACCTGAGAAGTTTCTGGCCTGAGGGATGAACCAATTTGATTCTTACGAAAAGAGAAGTCTTACAATTCCAGGAGATGCCAAGAAGTAAATCGTAAAAGACACTCAAGTGAAAAGAATAAAGTAGAAATAGATTATTACACTGCCATACCAGAAGTACAGGTCATCACTCATAAGACATCAAAGCCGTGACAATACACATCAGACTGGCACATTGTCTTAAAAAGAACAAATGCGAAAATCAAATAGAAAACACGAAAGTGAAAATAAAAGACTCCACATATTCACGGTCATTGCAAGGCCAATGACCTTTACGTTAGAAGACCCAAACGCCATATCACCAATCGGCGAGAGAAGAAAAGAAAAATCATTAGAAAATGAGAGCAAGGATGCAGCAAGCACGCATGTAAAGATGGGAGCAATCATGATCGGAGTGTGACGCCTCAGATCACATTGCTCATGTCCATCATAGATGATGGTGCCGCACTGTGAGTAATACTTTGAGCAATGCTGTGGACCGACTTGGAAGCATCGATAGACATGCGGTCACCGCTCATCATCCTTGATACATTCTTGTCTTTGCTAGGGCGGGCAATGAGGACCTGGGCGGGGCAAACGACAACTTCGTCATCACCCTCGCCTACATCATTGCCCTTTTTAACAACGAGAGGGAAGAGCACGATGCGCACAATGGACTGTTGGGCTTCGAGTTCGCTGTTGTCGTTTGTCAGACCGCTGCGTTCGTTCATCAGGGCTGCGTTGAAGTACACTTGGCGTGTAAGATCGCCATTAGTATCATATTCAGGCTGCAGAGGCGGTAGCATAATGTATTCAGCCAGCTGGGTACGCATCTCCAAAGAAAGGTTCACTGCTACCCGCATGATCTTGCGGAGGTTATCCAGGAGCTGGGATTCAACATGAGACGGCGGAGGGAGGACCTGCGATAGGGTTTGGAAGATTTCCAGAGTAACAGCCTCCGTATCACTCTCACGTTGCGCAGCAAACGCCGGTCGCCGGGACAGCAGTGTGAGAGTAGTAGCTCGCCAGCGATGCACAGCACGGGCTGGGCCAACCTCGCCCAATTGTTTTTCAAGAGACTTAAGCTTTTGACGTTGCTCCCGGTCCATGCCGAAGAGGTAGCGGGTGAAAATGTATTCCCAGACCATGGTCATGACCACCGACATAAAGACATCACGGCGGCGGACACGATCAGATAGGTAGGCATCGGGATCGAAGCCGTCGAGGAGGGCATTGTCAAAACGGTCTGCGATCTTTTCGTCCTGCAACTCACTGAGTAGGCGGCAGCGACGCTTATCATTGTGCTTAGAGAAGCGCACGACCCAAGATTGGATATGGCCACACAGCTTTTGGCAGGCAGCATCGAAGTATTCTTCATCCCGGAAGACAAGGGCGTTGTCATGCACCGAGGCTGCGATTTGTTGTTGCAGCTCCTTCACCTTATCGCGGGCCACCTCAAGTTCGGTGCGCAGACGGCGCAATTCAACATCTTTTTGTGCAAGAGCCGATTCAATCTCTTGTTGAACTCGATCCTCCATCTGGGACGAGAGCTGAGTGTGTCGCAACTGTAAGTCGGCAAGTTCGCGTATGGACGACTCGCGTAGGGTGTTGACCTCGGCTGCGTGGGCGGCGGCGAGAGCAGAGTTAGATGCCGTCAGCCCCTCATTCTCTTGGGTCAGACGAGTCGTCTCCTTCTGCAGCCATTCCACTGAGTTCTTCAATTGTTCCACCTCCGATTCCCGATCGCGCAGATCGCCGTCGCGGGTGTTAAGGGCACGGTCGCTCTTTCGACGAGCGACGCTGGTATTCCGGAGCTTATCTTCAGCTTCATCGCGAGCAGCGATCAGTAGACGGTTTTCAGAGATGAGCTGGTCGAGGCGGGTTTCGATGTCTTGCAAATGTTGCATGCTGCGACGGCGACGGACACTAGGCGGTCGGCTGGGCGACCGCGGGGAGTTTGGCGTCTCACCCCATCCCTCCTGGAGAAGTTAGTAAACAAAGACAAGACAACCGCAACTGCAATCTCAATGGCAACCGCAGATGAAAACGAAGAATAAATTAATAACTTACATAGACATCCGCCATACTTCGCAGCGGACGTTTGCCCTTGTCGGTGACGGGGTCGTAAGAGGAGGAAGACGGGAGCTGATCGAGATCGAGATTCGAAGGCTGGGAATCTAGCGCTCGACTAGCCGCCCGCAGATCACCACTAACACTGCGATTTGTACGACGCAATTTGCCGCTGCTGGTGCTGGGTTTTAGAATTGATGTCCCTTGCTCAGGCGTTTTTGGAATTTCAGGATTTAAGGGAATTTCAGGATTTACCCCCCCGCCTTTTGGGTTTTCTGTAGGCCAAGCCTCTCGATCAAAGGCATTGTCTGTAAATTTCCGGACGGGTGTCTGAGGTCGAGGTAAGACATGCTCGGGCTTCATCTCCAGGCGGGGCGTCCCGTGATGAGCCATGGGCGCTCCCTGGCCATCCCGTGGTTCTTGTTCCGCGATTGTATCAAGCGGAGTTCGGGGTCGCACATAATCGGTCGGTCCTCCGAAGAGCGACCGAGGAGGGGAAGGGGGATGCAGAGCTTGTAGAGATGGTTCTTCCAAACTCCATGTTTTGGGTGTATGCTGGTGCCGTCCATGGATTGATGGTGATCGGCGTAGCTCGCACAGTTCCTCTCCAGCTTCCGCCTTGCGCGGAAGGCGCCTAGGAGAAGAAGGTTCATCGGAACGAATCCGGTCACTGGAGGGTTCCATTGGTAATGGTAATGGCGCATCTAAGGAATTTTCGCCATGCGTCGGAAGTTCGGGCTCCCTGATTGATTCATCCTCGGTGGCAGCAGGTCTTTCGGAATGACCTTTCAACTCCGAAATTGTAGACTCAATTTGTCTTTCGAGACTGCTAGGCAGGTCAGAGGTGGAATTATCGTCAATTCTTTTGGTTTGAGTGGTCGCTAGGGGTGCTTCAGAGACAGGGATCACGATATCGCGATTCGCTTCCAAGTCCGCTGTTGTCTCTTCCTCAGCACTATCTTTTAGCGACGGTGTTTGGTCCAAAGCTGATCGCCGGAATCCCGCACGCTCGAGGCCGGGAAATAAGTTGGCAATCTTAGATCCACCGGGAGTAGTTGTCCGAGCAGGTGGCTCATTCTCTTTGTCATTGAAGGGTCCTAGTGAAGCCTCCTCGGCTTCCGAAGCAGTTTGCTGTGACTGCTTCTTGTTGTCCTTGGCTTGCTTGTCTTTTTCGCTCGCTGGCAAAGCCCAATTACCTTCCGCCACAGCTTCATTTACATCTTGCGAAACGTCGGGGAATGAAGAATCAATATATTCTCCAATAATCTCCGGCTCGGGAGGTCGAATGTCCGGCTCAGGTTCAGGCTCCTCTTCCCTTGATCGCTGGGACTCTTCACATTTGGCCTGCCAGTCAATCGACGGCCAGTCTTCGTCATTGGCCGACCTTTCGCCTGGCGCTTCTGTCTCCTGTTCCTTATCTTCAAACGGCGCAATGGTGGCATGCTGATCCGCTTCAATCGGAATTTCGGCCGGTGGCTCAGTGTCCAGTGACTTTTTGGACTTTTGGGCCTTCTTTGCCTTTTTCTTCGAGGCTTTGCGTGAAAGAGAAAGTTCCTCGCCAACGACGGTCTCTTCATCGGGTTGCATAGACTCAACCTGAACTTCCGATCCGGATATAGGATGATCCTCAATTAGTAGGGGAGCCTCAATTGACAGCTCTCGCTCCAATGCAGGCTGAGGTTCTGCAGTATGCTTCATTTCCCTTGGAACCTCCGGTTCCACAACAGGCTCTGTCGGCTGCATCTCAGATTCCGTGAGTAATTCGGCCACATCAGCCCGAGGCTCTTTCTGTTGAGGAGTCGAGACTTCTTCGGTGATGCCGGCGATCTTCTTGAGCTTTCGCTTGTCTTTCTTTGACATCTTCTTGGACAGAGGCGGCATCACTTCATACTCTCCAGGCTGATTCCCAACGACTTTGAGATCAGCTCTTTTGTCATGGTCTGCGTCAGTCCCAATGTGTGCTTCATACTCTTGGTCGTTCTTCTCAGTTGAATTCTCGAGGTCAGGGAGCTCATTGTTGGTATCCGGGTCAGTGGGTCTCATAGGTGAGACGATTTCATCTTTCTCGCTTTCTGAAAGCTGTTTGCCTTCCGGTATGACGTTAAAACCCTCAGGAGCCGGCGTTTCGGTGTTTTCGGGCTCGTCATTAGGAGCCACCTCGATTTCTTCCGGAGAAATGGACTCAGGCTCAGAAACAGTTGGGATATTTTCAAACATCGCCTCCGGTTCAATATCAGCCTCCGTAGTTTCAGGCTCGATGGCAGGAACAACCGCTGTGGTCTCCTCGAAAGTCACCTCTGGTTCAAGAGCAGCCTCTGCGGTTGTAGTCTCGGCGGTAGGAACAGGGTCCTTGGTAGGCGAGAAAGCCGGCTCAATTACTTCTTGTTTGGCTTGCTTCTTAGCTCTTTTCTTGTCCTTCTTTGACATTTTCCTAGTAATAGTATTGATGGCAGCTGATTCTTCGGCTAGCTCTTTTGTAGACTGCTCCTGCTTTACCTCGGATTCGAGAGGTTTAACAGAATCGAAAGCCTCAGCAGGCTGCTCTAAAACATCTTCTTTCAGCTCAGAAGTTGTCAATTCTGTTGTTTCGTTTTGACTCTTTTCTGCATCAGGCCGAGGCTTGTCCTCAGTCTCTGAAGGCGACTGCCCTTGAACGACAGGTTGCTCTACTACTTCCCCTAGAACTTCAGGGATGATCGTCAAGGGCTCCTCGGGATATTGTGATTCGACGGGGTATTCTTTTCCAAGGCCGACAGCAGCAGCAGTGGTAGCAGCGGGGGCCGCGGCCTTCTTCTCTTTCTTGCTGTTCTTCTTGGTGATAGTTGCCGATTCCCCGTCGGGCTCAGAGGCAGGTTCAGGCGGCGCTTGTTCGCTAGGCTGCTCGTCCGCTGGGGTTTCGGAAGCTTCGCCGGCCGGCTTGTCTCCCGTTTCGACCTTCGACTCGGTGGAAGAGGGTTCAAAAGAGCAATCTCCGCCTTCGACTTCTTGGCTTGGAAGATGCTGTTCGGTATCTTGAGAACCCGTTACAAGATCCTCTGTGGCCTTCTCGGTGACATCAATAGGCTGTACTGTAGGCTTATCTGGGCTAGTAAGAGCCTCATCTTGCGTGATAACTTCGGCAGGTGCCCACTCCGTTGCAACGTCGGCGCCTTGGAGGGAAGTTCCAGCCGCCTCAGGTGCTTTCCGTCCTTCAGGTTGGGGCTCAGGTTCCGATTCTTGACCAAGGAATGATTGGCGTTGCTTCTTCTTCTTGTCCTTCTTAGCCTTCCGCTTCTGAGCAGGAGTCATTGACGCCTCTTCAATGGGCTCGGTGGCGGCTGCATCGGCGTGTGGTGGCATGGTCGCGTGACTGGGAGGAGCAACGGCCCCGACTTCTGGAATACTAACATCCTTGGTGGGATCAACGTCCTCGATTTTCTGGCCAGTAACAGTCTCTTCAATGTCGTGTGGATGATCTCCCGGTTGCTTCTCTGGGAATAGCACTAGTTCGGCCTCGGCAATAGGCTCAGGCTCAGGCTCAGTGATTTCCTTTGTCGCCGGCTGATGCTCGCCCACAACCAAAGGCGAAGCTTCAGGCTGCTCCTTGTCATCTGTCATATAGGTCTCGCGCTCAGGTGCTGCATCTTCCTCTTCTTGCTCGTCGTTTTTCTTTTTCTGCGTCTTCGAGCCAGCTGTCTCAAAAGTCACCTCCACGGGAGACTCTTGGGTCTGTGCCTCAGCAATAGACACATCCACAGACGTCTCTTCAATTTCTTTATTCATTGAGATATCAACTGCTTCCGGCACAGGCGATTTCTCCTCAACATTCTCACCATCATCAACTTTCTTCATTTCCCCAAGAGATGCAGGCTCAACCAACTCCTCCTCCCGTTCATGTGAAGTATAGGCAGCATCGCGCTCCTGCTGATCATTTCCCTCCACCAACTCGCCCTCCACCAACTCGCCGGAACCAACTGAGCGCTTAAGCACGGGTTGGGGAGGATAATCTAAAAAAGGACTCTCTGTCGGCGTCTGCTCTACCTGCGAAGACATGTATTTATCAGTCGAGGCCGTTTCTTGCGCCGTGGCGTCGTAAGTTTCTAAGTCGTGGGACTGATGTTCTTTACCGTCATGTTGCGCAGGCGAGGGTGCCGATATGGCTGAAAGTCCAGGGGCGTCTGTGTCCGTAGAGGTGAGGACCTTTTCGACACTGTTGGTCACTTCAATGGGTGTAGCAGGGTCGGTCGCCGGGGCAGAAGGCGAATCGGATGTTGTAACATCCTTATCGGTGTCGACATTCTTTGACTGGCGTTTCTTCGCTTTCTTGGCAGCTTTGCGTCGCTCCTTCGCTGACATACCAGCTTCTTCGGTCGGCTCGGCAGAAGAGGGGGCACCGGTCTCTGGTTCTTGAGAGGGAGTTGCCTCAGCATTGACAATCGCGTCAGTCCCCGGAGGTTCGTCGTCGATCTCCTTGGCATCAGCGGTTTCCTCTGTCGGCAAATCGTCGGATACGGCTTCTATCGCCTCGACCTCCTCGGCCTTGGGAGGAGCCTCGGGCTCGATGGTACCTTCACGCTCGAGACTGTCTGCGAGCTGTTCTCGCTCAGAGGCTGGGATAACTTGCAACTCCGGGGTCGCAGCCGGAGTACCGATGGAAGTCTGAGCAATAAGCTCAGATTTAGATTCAGATTCCTGCGCTGCGTCTGTGGCAGCAGGGGCGTTTTCGGCTAAGTCCACAGACTTGCTCTTCTTCTTATTCTTCTTCGCCTTCTTCTTTTGCGCCGCAGTCAAGGTAACTTCGGGCTCTTGTGCACTCGGCAACGGGGGCTCTGAGGTCGTCTGAGCATATTGTTCCGGCTGCTCTGGTACCTTCTCCGAAAAGTTTGGCTCCTCGAATTCGGTAGGAATCGGGGTATCGGGTGCAGCAGTTGAGACTGGCTCATGCTCGGTGATCTCTTTGCTTTGTTCAGAGGAAGCGGGTTCTTCTATCTTCTCTGGAATTTCACCTTTAGCAGCAGGCTTGGCGGTTTCTTCGGCCACTGGCAAGTCCTTGACTGATTCTCCAGAAATAATCAAGTCAGCCGGAGCTTCCTGAGATTCAACCTTGTCTTCAGGTGTAGATAAATCTTGATCTGGCTTGGGCCCTTCGATCGGAGTAGCATCGTCGTCGAAAGCAACAGACTTACGTTGCTTTTTCTTGTCTTTCTTGGTCTGCTTTCTCTGCGCGGGGGTCATTGCCTCCTCCGCAGTGCCCTCGGTAGCACCTTCATCAGCGAAGGGATCCTGCTGTATGACGTTTTCGAGGGAGGGTTCTTCGGCCTTAGGTGCTTCTTCTGTCATAACAGGAGTCTGCGCATCTTTGTCGATAGTGGGTTCTTCCTGAGCAGATTCACGCGTGGGCTCTTCAGAAGGTGCGGGCTGTTCCTCTTCAGCGACAACGGATCGGCGCTTTTTCTTATCTTTCTTCGCCTTCTTCCTTTGAGCAGGAGTCATTGGTGCCTCTTCGGAGGCCTCGGTGGCGGCTGCATTGGTAGGGGTATCCTGCTGCGCGACCTCTTCGATAGAGGGATCTTCGGCCTCGGGCGTTTCTTCTGCCATAATAGAAGTCTCCGCATCTTTGTTGACAGCAAGCTGTTCTATTCCCTGAGTCGGCATAGGGTCAGTGTGCTCTGCCCGAGCCAATTCAAGCGTGGGCTCCTCATCGGCTGGTGCAGGTATGACCTCTTTCTCGGCTAGTTCAGGCCTAAATTCCTCAACGGGTACGGACTGTTCCTCTTCGGAAAGTACTGGTTGGCGCTTTTTCTTATCTTTCTTAGCCTTCCGTTTCTGGGCAGGTGTCATTGATGCCTCTTCAGCGGCCTCATTGCCGGCTGCATCGGAGGGGGCCTCTGCCTGCGCTGTGGCTTCCGAGGGGGTTTCTTCGACCTTAGGCGCCTCTTCCGTGGCAATGGGACACTCAGCTTCTTTATCGGGACAGGTCTGCTCAGGCTCCTGAGATGATATGAGTTCGGTGGATTGAGACTCAGTAGGCACAGGTATCGGGTCCTCCTCGTTAGGTAATATCTTAAACTCTTCCTCAGCGGGAACAGCCTTGGACTCGTCCTCGGTCGGTATAGGCTGCTGCTCTTGAGCGGCAACTGATTGCCGCTTTTTCTTGTCTTTTTTAGCCTTCCGCTTCTGGGCAGGAGTCATTAACGCCTCTGCAGCGGCCTCGGTGGCGGCTGCGTCCGTAGCAGCCTCTAACTGCGTGGTTTCTTCTAGAGAGGGCTGTTCGATCGCAGCAACAGTCTTCTCCGCATTTCTGTCGTGTGAAGGCTGTTCGAGCTCTTTAGATGGCGCGGGCTCGCTGGATTCACTCTCGGCTGGCATAGGCATAGGCCCCTCTTCCAGGGATGCAAGGTCATTGTCTTCCTTGGTAGGGACAGCCTTAGACCCTTCGTCGGCGGGTACAGGCTGCTCTTCGTCAGCGACAACTGATTGGCGCTTCTTCTTGTTCTTCTTCTTTGACTTAGAAGATGCCGTCTGTTCACCTTCAGCCTGCTCCACCACTGGATTTTCTATGGATTCCGTAGACCGAATTTCCTCTAGAACAGGCTCTGGTGTGGACTCTGTAGGCTTGTCGTCGAGAGACTTGTCTAAAATGGGCTCCTCGCTGACGGCCGAATCAAGCTTTTGCTCTTGGGTGGCTTGTATGGGAGCATGGAGTTCAGCTGTAGGCTCTAGTGCGCTTTTTTTATCGCCATTTTGAAGGTCAATAGCTAGTTCAGCAATCTCGGGTGTAGGAATAGCCTTGTCTGCGAGTGTCTCGGGAGCAAGTTCGGAGTCGAGAATTGGCACATCCTGAGCTTGTTTCTCTTCAGGCTTGACCTCGGCTTCAAGATCACGGGCAGCCTCAGGTTCTGTGGGCTCATTAATGCCTGCAGCGGCTTCTGCAGTAGTTGTAGCCTCATGGTCAGGTAGAATGTCGCTAGAGTATTCGCTATTCTTCTCCTTGGTAGAAGTAGACTCATTCTCAGGCGTAGACTTCTGATCAGGCTGCACAGACTCTTGCTTCTGCTGCTGCTGCTGCTGCTGCTGCTGCTTCTTCTTGTTTTTCTTGGCCTTCTTCCTCTCGGCAGCAGTCATTGGGACCTCGATTTCAGGAGACTTCTCATGTGTCTTGGGGGCATCCGTCTCTGGGGCATCAGCTGAGGCCTCTTCTGTGGGTACTGGAGTCACATCCTCGCTCTTCGGTTGCTCTGCCTTGACAATATCGTCTTGTGGTTCATAGTCTTTGGGCATATCGACAGGATCGGTGGCTTCTTCCGGTACAAGTAGAACATTAGCGGAAACTTCAGGGGGCTCACTCCCAAACAACGGAGCCGCGTCTTCTACCGAGGACTTAGCCTCAGCGGGGGGCTCGATGTTTTTCGTTGTCTCCATAGTCTCGGTATCGCCGGGCAGAAGAGTATCTTCGGTGACTGGAGTTGCCTCAGGTTCTGCAGATATAGGCGCAACATCTTGTTCAGCCTGCGCATGCTCGGAAGACACCGGTCTAGAAACGTCCGCTGGAACAACGTCATCAACTTCTGCAGTTGGGGTAATATCCTTGCCTGGATCAGCTGGTTCAGGATCGAACGCAGGTACGGCATCAACGGGCTTGACAATGGAACCAGTGCTCTCTTCCTTCTCCTTTTGCTGCTTCTTTTTCGCCTTCTTGGCCTTCTTTCTCTCCGCAGCGGTCATAGGAAGCTCTGATTCGGCAGGAGATTTTCCGGTTTTGGGCTGCTCCTCCGGTACGATCGGCTCTTCTTTAGGAGTCTCTGCCTCTGTCGCCTTAATCGCTGGTTGCCGAAGAGGGTCAAAAGAAGCTTCTTCCTGGGACGGCATACCCTTGGAAATTAGTTCAGTCTCGGGAAGTTGCTCGGGCCCAAGTGATTGTTCGGACTTGACGGGCAGCTCTATCTCACTCTCTTGAGGAGGCGCGTCCAACAGTGCGTCTTCTGTGACAATAGGAGCTTCCTTGGCTATGTCCTCAGTGGCAGGCTCAATCTCAAGTGCCGGCGAGGTAGATTCAGCAGGCTTTTCCTCGTCAGGAATGGAAGATTCACTCTGCTTGCCCTTCTTATTCTTCTTGCCTTTCTTCTTTTGTGCCGTAGTAAAGGCGACTTCGGGCTCGGCTTGAACTTCAGTTTCGGGTTGAGTCTCAACAGCAGAAGGCTGTGAGATTTCATCAGAACCCTTCTCAGCAGGATCCAGGATTTCGGCGCTAGGCTGAACCTCGATGGCAACTGGCTGTAATAGTTCATCAGATGGCCCCACGGGACCTACTGGCTCAGTCGCAACAGGTGTTTCATTCACAATGGCTTCCAATGGAACTTGCTCCTGCTCTTGGGCAACTGCAGGCTCCTCAATGGTGGTTTTGAAGGACTGTTCAAGATGTTCAGGATCAGAAGGTAAGGCTTCACCGCCAATTGGAGGGGATCGGGTATCCGCAGGATCGGCACCAGCAGATTGCTCAGGTTCAAGCTCTTGGGTTTCTGGCTGGGATTCAGTCTCGTGAGTCTCTTCGACAGGAGCGGATTTGCGATTCTTCTTTTTCTTATTTTTCCGCTTCTCTGTATTTGTTTCTGACGGCTCTACAGGGTCATGTGCAGCCATTTCGATGCGAGGTTCCGTTGCAGGCTCCTTTTCCTTGGCGAGGTGTGGAATTTGTTCTTCAACAGCCTCTTCGAAGTTGTCTTCGCCTTCGGTGTCTTCTTTGGGTGTTTCAGTAATTTCAGGCATGGTGGTATCGACCGGGGCCTCTGGAGTAGATGGGTTATCAATCTCTTCCAGGCTGCGGGATAATTCCTCCCCTTCTGGTTGAGTGGCATGGGCAATTGGGCTTTCGTTGGCGTCAGTAAAAGTAGGCTCCGGGGTCTGCTCTTCTTCAACGTGTAAACTAGGATCTTCGGAAACTGGTAGAACAGGTTTTTCACTAGACACCTGTTCCATAGGTTCAACCATCTCTCTGGGTTCCTGCTGGCTTTGACCTTGCTCTTCATGAGGGGTAGCCGATGCAGTCTGATCAAAGGTGTTCTCAGGGGTATCAGTGGAAGGAGGAATATCCTCGGGTAAGGGCAGTGCGTCAATCCTTTCGGCAAGAGGAGAACCTCTGTCTGGTTGCTCGCCATCACCCTCCTTGGGAGCAGAAGTATCATCCTGGGGCTGAGGGATGACGGTATCGCCTGCAGGCTCTTCAGAAGTAGACGCACTTTTAGACTTTTTCTTCTGCTTCTTCTTGTCACGCTTAGACTTTTTAATCGATGATGCGGTGTCCTGGGTAGACTCGGATTCAGGAGCCGTGCCAATTTCAGATTCTAGGGTTGCTGTCGCCAAGGGCTCAATTCCAAGCTCTCGGGAGGCCTCGACAGGCTCAGCCTCAGGTTGCTCAGAGATAGCAACATCGGGCTTAACAGGAATGCCCTCGACCGCCGCCGACTCAGGATGAGCGGCTTCGACTGCAGGCTTAACAACCTCAAGCTCAGGCCTAAGCTCGCGGGATACCTCAGCAAGCTCAGCCTCAGGTTCCTCGGGAATAGCAACATCTTGCTCACCAGGAGCGCTCTCGGCGGCTACGGACTCAAGAGGAGTAGTTTGAACGACGGGTTCAATGCCGAGCTCCCGAGAGCCCTCGATAGGCTGAGCCTCAGGTTGCTCAGGAATAGCAACATCAGACTTAAGAGGAGCAGCTTCGGCCGCAGGCTCATCAACCCCAAGCGCAGACTTAAGCTCGCGGGATGCCTCAACATACTCGGCCTCAGATTTATCAGTGACAGGAAGCTTAGGCTCAGCAGCAACAGCTTCCGCCGCAGGCACTTCCACAGCAGAATCCTGCACTAATTCCTTGGACAAATCCTGTTGATCGGCCGGTTCCTCGGGGGCTACCAGATCCGCATCTTGGGCCTGATTCTTCTTGCCCTTCTTCTTCTTGTTTTTCTTCTTGGAAGATTGGGTGGGCACGCTCTTATCAGGAGCGAGTTCATTCTCTGGTTGAGGTTGGAGATTGGAAGACTGAACACCTTGTTCAGTCGATCCAGGAACCAATTCCTTGGCTGCGTCCATATCTGGGTGCACGGACACATTGTCAGCGGAGCCATTCCCTTCGATGGCAGGAACGGGCTCACCGAGCGTCTCCTCGCCGACAGGGGCCTTGTCATGGTCATCAGAGGAACCATTCGCGGCAACCGCTACGTCGACAATATCGCCGAACTCATGGGTCTTAGTGGGTTCGGCTGCAGGCAAGGAGCGAGACTCGTCATGCTCCCCGGCGACGGCAACGGCAGCTGCATCGACTACATCGGTAAAGCCAGCGCCTTTGGGGAAATTCACAGCGCTGCTGAGGGACGAACCATGTTCTTGGGCCGGGGTCTCCGCCTCAGGCTGAGGGCGAGATACGCCCTCAAGAGCATCAAGTGCACGTTGTGTTTCTTGCTCCCTAAAGCCAACGCCAACAGAGGAGCCCTCTACTGAAGGCAGGGCGTCCAGCGTAGGTGACGGAGGCAACTCGTCCAGAACAGCGGGGTCCTGCAGGAGCTCAGAGGGAGAGTGGAATTCATATCTGGGCCTCTCCTTCTTGGGCTCTGTGTCATGGAAGTGTTCAGCGGTGGGCGTGGCCTGCTGCGAGCCGAGGAGATCAAGTTGTCTATCATGGCTTTCGTTGGCTTGGTCGGTTGAAATCATCAGGCCAGTCGGCCGCTGGTTCTCCATGATTGAGTGGCTCAGATCTACATGCTCCCAGCTCTTAAGGCCGTCATCATCGCGGAGGGATTTTAGGTCCTCTACTGACGGGGCTCGGGAGGAAGTCTTGCTAGATGGGAGTGATGGCAAGGGCTCCTCGGTCTCAGGCTCACCCTTGATCAAACTATGGCGCTCGACAAGCCATAGAGGGCGTATCTCGCGCGAGTTTCGAAACTCGACTGACGTGGGCCGGCGGTTGCGTTGCTGGCTTGGGGAACCTGGGGAGGCGGTGCGGGTGGGTTGTTCAGCGGGGACTGCGCGCGAGAGGCCTGGGGAGGTTGGAGGGCGGCGGAAGTGGAGAGGGACGGCTGTCGGCGATTCAGTGGTGGACTTAGCCATGGAGTGTCGGCGTTGCTTGGGAAATGGGGACTCCTGGGGACGGCCTGTTTCAGGTGAAGCGGGGCGGCTCAGAGACTTCGGGGTCAAGTCAAGTGTCCTTTCTGTGACTGGGGGAGAGGTGGATTGGCTCCGGGGCCTCTGCTGCGGGATCTCATTCAGTCCTGGCCCTGCAGTTACAACAGCTGCGCTAACCGCCGATGCTGGAAGCCACGAAGCACCATGATGCTCTTCACGCTCATCCGTGGCTAGAATTTCCGCGCGCTTTCTTAGAAGAAATTGATCGTCGAGGTTGTCACTATATCCGTCCTGCACATGGAATAAAACCAATAAAAGCTTAGTACATTTCTTTTTTTGTTCGGGTTTTGTGGTTTTGGGCAAGCTGGGTAGATTAACCAGCGAAAAAAAAGGGAAACTATATGGGACAATAAAGTGTACAACCAAAATCACAACATAAGTAAGTAAAAAGAAAAGTTCAGATGCTATACCTTCTCGGATTGCCGTTTCCTTCCCGAATCCACGATTTCCTCGTATCGATGACGACGCCGCTCTTCCTTTTGCTGTCTACTAGACCTGTACTCCTCCAGACTTGCGTCGTCCTGAGTACTCTTCTCTTTGTCCGACATGAACGGATCCAGCTCATCCGCATTGCTAGAGCTGTGGCGCTTCTTACGGCGACGGCGTTCATCATCCACACCAGCCTCAGATATCGCTTCGCGGGATGAGCGTTTATCTAACGAAGAAGAGCGAGAATGGCCAAGCCGAATATTCTCAGCTGGGGCCGAGACTTGTGAGCCAAAGAGACTTCGCAAAAAGCCTCCACTCTTCTCTTTCTTATCCTTGCCTCGACGTTTCTCCAGGGATTCGCCAACCTGAGCTGGAGATAAGGGTACAGAGGCAATTTCATCAATGTTAGGTTCATGGGATGAGCGGTGGGGATGCTCAAGGCCCTCAGATTTGTCGTCTCCTATGTCCATACTATCCAAGCGAGCATCGTCATCGACAGACAGGGTGTCACTTTCACGCTTGGATCGACGCTTGCGACGTCTCTTTTTCTCCTCGTCGCCTTCCGCGTCATCAGCCGCTTCGGCATCACGGCGTGGATCGAAATCATCGCCGCTGCGACGAGACTTTCTAGACTTCGCTGATTCAGAGACGACGGAACGAGACTCAGACCCATCCCTTGGTTGGGAGATATCAAACTCATCACCACTGCGTCGCGACCGGCGAGATTTGCTGGTCTCGTCTTTCGAGACAGGTGCAGAGAAGACAGACCGGTTGTCGTCACGAAATTCGGAGATCCCTTGCGATTCAGGGAGATCGTAATCATCAGCACCGCGTCTCGGTTTCCCTGACTTAGTTGATGCGTACTCTTTGCCGATGGGAGTAGAGGTAACCGAGCGGATATCATCCCAAGATTCAGATGGTTCGCGTGACTCGTAGATCTCGAAATCATCTCCGCTCCGTCGAGATTTGCGGGACTTGGACTTGGATGTCTCGTCCTTCGAAACAGGAGCAGAGATAACAGAGACAGAATCATTGCGAGAGTCCGGAACCACTGACTCTGGGTATTCAGGAATGCCCAAGTCATTATCGCTCCTTCTGGATTTCCTGGACTTAGACTTGGATGTTTCATCCTTGGATACGGGAGCAGAGACAATAGAATAAGTCTCAGCCCGAGATGGAGACATCTCCCGTGACTCATGAATCTCAAAGTCTTCGCCGCTACGCCGGGAGTTGCGGGACTTCGGTGTCTCATCCTTGAGAATAGGGGAATTGGCGAGTTCCTGCTTTTGGAGCTCGGAGAGATCAACGGCATCGCCCCTCTCCTTTGACATCTTAGACTTGGACTTGATCGGGGTCTCTGGGTCCATGATAACAGGCGCCGGCGCTGAGACCACGGATCTGGCATCAGCTAAGTCTCTAGAGTTGGCTGTGTCAAAGCCACCAGGCATCGAGAGGACATCTGCATCTTTTTCGGGGGAAGTGGTACGGTCGCGCTTGCCATATTTGCCATTCAACTTCTCAATGACCTCCTGCGCAATCGAGGACTTGTCGTGGCGGCCCGGCGAAGTATCCTGGTCTCCTAAGAGGGATTCTGGCTCGTCGAAGAAATGCTCACCCTTGTCCTGTATCACGTGCTCCGGGGCGGAAGTGATGTTCTTAGTAGATTTGGGGTCAGTTTCTCCGACCTCGCCCTCGACGAAGCCGTGGGGCTGCTTGCGAGCCGATGCAGACCATGGTGAGGTAAATGCGTGTTCATTCTTCGAGGGAGGGGAAGTGCGGGTGTGGTAGGATGGGTCGTCTGTGATCAAAGAGGGATCGAACCCAGCTGCGGCGGTCGCAGCAGCAACTGTGGCCGCGAATTCAATATCGGCCCCATATTGTTTGCTGGAAACATCCTTGGGTTGAGAGATCTCGGATGCCGGGAGAGGGACATCCTTGGCGGAAATTTCGGTGGGGGAAATATCATGCTCAAGAGGATCCTGCTCAGAAGAAGAGGGGACCTCGTACTCGTGAGTTTTGTGTTCACCCCAGGAGACACGGGAGCCGGTTGGTCGTTCGTGAGGCTTGGTATCATAAGAATTTTTTACAGGGGCGGTTGGAGAAGTAGCGTCACGAACAGCACTGCCGTTCACGCTTTGAGGAGGAGTTGGCTCAATTAAGTTGAGCCCAGGGACTGACCATGGGAGGCGGTCCACATGTTGATAGGGTTCGTATGAATAGTCTGGCTCTGTGGGTGCGAGCTCCTCATGTGCACGTCGTTCGCTGGCGGGCTTTATCTCCACAATGGTGGGCATATTAGTGGAGCTACGGCTGCGAGCATGATCATCCGGGCTGTGTCGTAGCTCCTTGGGGGCATAAAATTCGGCGTAATCGTCATAAACCTGTGCTGGGCGGGGTGACTGAGGAGACCCTTTCTTCTGGTCTTTGCGGTATTTCCCCGTGGTCACTTCTTCGTTAATAGGCTGAGTGGGCTCAGACCGCGACACGATCGACGTAACCGCCACTGGATCAGTGTCGCGCTTCCGCTCAGCGCGGCGTTTTTCTCGGCGCTCATTATATCGCTGGCTGGCTTCAGAGGCTTCGTCATCATTTGTCTTGCGGGAGAGAATGGTGCTAGCAGCGGCAGCACCAACAGCTCCGGCAGCCGCTGCAGGAACCCAGGATGAGGAGTCACTTTCTCTGCCGCCAGCATACAGGCGCTCACCATCATCACGCTCCTTTCGGCGTCGCTCTCGACGTTCGGTTTCCTGGTGAGCTAGCTCTCCCTCCCGGTCTATCAGTTGAACCGGTTGATCAGCAACTTCACCTCGGTAGTTCCCATTGCGACGGGTAAGGTGGCGTTCCCTCTCTGCTTGCTCTTCCGTCAACTTGAACTGCACAGACGCTTGATCCTTAGCAGTGAACCGGCGCTTGAGGGTGGAAGCAGTTTCCTGGGTGGGGAGAACAGGAGAGGAATTACTGCGCCGATGAGGTCTCTGGCGGTCGGCGTATGTTGATTCTGCTGGTGGCCATGCTGCATCACGAGGACCTTGGAACTGCCACTGCGAGTCATAGTGTCCAACTTCATTTGCGAAGAGAGGTGGGACTACTGGGGCGCTGTACGCGGGGATCGACCCCGGAACAGCTCCCTTGGTAGTGTACACTGATTGGGAAACTGGGGTGAAAGGCTGAGGTTGCTGAAGAGGAATGGGTCCCGGGCGGATGGGAGTTGGCTCTCCTGCAGATACAGATGCCACATCAAAGCGAGATGGGTCGGAAGTGGGCACTGGGTAAACTTGCTGCAGGCTTCCGGGCCTAATTGGGGGTTTACTATCATGGTGACGAGCAGAAGAGATCGCAGCGGCTCCAGCCCCAGCTATCAGAGCGGCATTTGTAGCACTCAACCGCTTGTCCTTTTTCCTCTTCTTGTCCTTCTTGCTTCCCCATCTCCAGCCCCATTTGCTACTGGCGGAGTCGGAGGAAGACTCGGCGCTGCTTCCCCCGAACGCTAGCGCAGAGCTAACACTTGAAGAGGACTGGTCCTCTGAGTCAGCATCGACCCATTCGTCATCCTGTGTGCTCGAGTGGGCATAGTTAGACTGTCTGGATCGAGCTGTGTACATCTGGCCTGGACTGCGCCCAGGACCATGGGGCGAGGAGCCAGCCAAACGTGTTGCCGTGTCGCTAAGTTCTAGCAAAGCGGCATCGACATCTGGGCCCTTCTTGCCCTTCTTCTTAGGCTTGGAAGGTTTCATCGGCAGCCCATGTCCGAAGGCAAGATCATTGTCCAATGAAGAGGATGAAGAGCCACTCTTGAAAGAGAAAAAACCGCTCCGCTTCTTGGTATGACGTTTCTTCCTGTTCGCAGAAGAAGCAGTGAAGAAAGACCCGATGCCACCAGCGATGGACTTCTTGCCGGGCCTGGGAATATTAACAAAGGACGATGATGAAGATGAATCCTTTCGGCGTTGTCGTCTCCCAGGAGAACGACTGCGGGAGCGGTTACGCGGCTTTGCAACAGGGAGCGAGGCCCCAGCCACTGCCGCACCGAGTGCGGCCTCCTTCAGATACGAATGCCGGCCAGAGGAGGAAGACCTGGATCGGGAGCGTGTATGCCTAGAATATCCAGATTCAGATGCATGCTTAGAGTCTACTCGATAGTCTCTGTGAGGACTGCGGCCAGAACGACGGGTCACACCACGAGAAGTATGGCTCCTTCGATCATCTTCTTCCCCGTGGGAGGAAGGCACTCGGCCGGAGCGAATGCTGTAAGAATCGTCAAACTCCTTGCTCGAGAAGAGCGACTTGGTCGCATAACCGGCTAGCATGCCAGGCAACCACGAGGAAGACTGCTTGGATTTTGACCGTCGGCGGCCCTCATCTTCGGAGGAGTTGTATCGGCTGTTTTTGCTGACTCTGGAGCTCCCACTGCTCCGCCGGTCGGCGGAGTGTCGGCGGTTTCTGTAGTAATGGTGCTTGCGAGGGGCATCGGCCGAGCTCGTGCCAGGTTGGAAACAGTATTTGCACACACCTATAGTTTCCGTGTAGTCCTCAAACCTTCCAACAGCCTCAGGATCACGCCAGAAATCAACAAATCTTCCTATGGCACCACGCTGACGCTCTTGGAAAGCCAGCGCGCTGGGTCCATGAGGATAGTAACCCGGGTTGTAGGCAGCATGAGCACCGTATCCTCCCGCGCTTGGAGCATACAAAGCATTACTAGAGCCAGGGGCATACGGCGGCATACCACCAGCCTGAGGAGATTGCTCGTAATGCTGAGAAGCGTAATGTGGTGCGTGTTCGAGGCTAGAGGAGTGATGGTGATGATCCAGCATGTACCCCGTTGCAGCACCTGCAGCCGCAATGCCGACTCCTTCGCTGAAGCTATGCGAATGGGTCGGCTTGAATGGAGGGTATCCCATTGACTGGTTATGTGCCATTGGCTGGCCTTGTACCGTTGGCTGGTGGTCGTGTACCACTGGCTGGCCCTGCTGGGTGTACGACGTGGTGTGCTGCGGAGGGAATTGGGACTCGGAGTGAGGCATCATACCACTAATACCATAGGCGGCAGCTCCAACGGCGGCAGCAGGAAGAACGCCCGACGATGAAGAGTTCGAAGGCTTAGACGGTTTTGAGGGTCTAAACTCAGACACTCCCGGCGGCTGATCTTGCTGTGCCAGAGCATGGAAATTCTCGTCGAAATAAGCTGCCGCCGCACCAGTCTCGCCCAGGCTACTGGGCTCTGGGGGTGGGTTAGCCGATGGAGATGCTGCCATCAAGTGAGCTTGGGTGTTCGGAAGCACACTCGGGGGAGCCGGTCGAACACCGGGCTGGTGCTCAACAGACTGGCCCTGGTCACCATAGTAGTCTGCCGCAGCGCCAGCAGGATTAGGCGGCCGATACGGGGCAGCAACTTGCTCTGGGAACTGGCCGGGGAATTGTTGCTGCACGTGCGGGTCATACGGAGCTTCATGTGCTGGTGACTGGCCTGCGGATGGCATCCCAGTGTCGTATTGCATGGGAAATTGCGAGAATCCCGGTGCGCCAATCTCGGCGGCAAATTGCGCACCGGGGGCACTGGCCGACACGTTTGTGGAGATCGGAGGCACATACGGGTCCCCTGACTGAGTGCGGCGACGCTCGCGACTGTCGCGCTCCCGATGCAAGTCATCGTCCAGAGTATCTTCTGTTCCTCGGCGGCTACCTCTCTTTTCGCGCTCTGGACTTTCAGATCGGCCCTGGTCGCCCTGACGAGAACTCTTGCTTTCTCCTTCACTCTCTCTGCGTTTGGGTGTGCGTTCGATATAGTAGCGATCGGTGTCATCAATGGGTTCTGTTTCGGCGGTCACATAGGTTGATGCGATAGAGTCGCCAGCGATGCTAAGTGGGCCGCGCTTACTGCGGGGAGCCGAAGACGAATAAGACGATAAATCACCCAAGCCGCGGTCACGGTCGTCACCCCGTGAGGACTTGCGACTTGAGATTGATCTTGTGTCAGACTTGTCAGGCCTTTCCGACTTGCGCCGGCTGCTCTTAGAACTGCTGCGAACGTCGGATGAGGACGACGAGCGGCCCCCGCCCATCAGGGCTTTCAACATAGTAGGCAATTAATGTGGATAGCCAGAGCGGATCATGTGGGATGAAAGGAATGGAATGATTGGAATGGGGGCGGAGTGTGGAGTGGAAGTGTGTGTTGTAAGTCAGAAGGAATGCAATGTTATGGGTTTGTTCGGGGGGAGTAAACAACGGAGCAGACCCATGGATCTCGTACCCGGGAAAGGCCCCCAGTGGATCTCAACTTGATGGCGCTTAACCTCACCTTGTTCTCTTGTTCCGGTGGCGAGTATCGGGTAGAATCTGTGTGTTAGGGGTTAGATGGGATACAGCCGATCTGTTGAAAAATGCAACTGTGAAAAATGTGTTCATAGCGCTGATGAACTGTTGCAACAAGTGGAGCGAATCAAAATCGCGGTGAAGCATCGTGCACAGACCAGCATGGGGCTGGGGTCACTTCTTCCCAGCCATCTTGTGGATGTATAGGTACAAAGCATAGACTACGGAGTACTCCGTGCCTTGACTATACATGTAAAGATAATGGCATTGGTATTTATTTATTCACTCTATCTTTCTCGGCAGAGAGTACTCCCAAATGCCTATATAAGAACAACAAGCCAGATCATCGCCAACAACTAAAAACACAAACACAAGGCTGGCCAAGAAGCGCTATACCCAAAGTAGATAAAATGGGTATGCAAAAAGTATTGTTATCAACCTTCTAATCACTTTACCATCACCCAGAGGATCCCTGCGAGAGCCAGCAGTGCGCGAGCTGGTTGACTTCGAACAAGCGGCGCGTATGGGCTGGAGTTGTTGCTATAGACGCCTGCCCTGTTGGTTCGGAGCCACGGACGTAATATCATCCTCGGAGTGTGTATTGGGCAAAAGTAATGATGGCAAGTAACCTCGGGGGGTCTAAGAGACTCCGGGAGGTGAATTTGCCGGGCATCAGCTGTAAAGATCGAGGTTATATAAGCATTGGCTGGTTGGTATAGGAATAGGTGTCGATATCTTCTATTGAGGCCATTTTCTTGCAATTCTTGTCATGTCTGGGTTGGGATGTATGTCGATTTTTACCCAGATATCAAAAACTGGACACTTCAAGACCTGCAAGGTAACGAAGCATGCCAGGTATACGGTCTCTAACACACCCTCCTGATCAGCGGCATGCTTTTGCTTCCTCTTTGATTGTCAGGAATGAGGCATATCCATGCCTAGTCGTCCGAGTTTTAATTAGACTTTGGATAATTTTGGTTTGATACCGGCCGGTCCTGATGAAACCGTGGGAATTGAAACCGTGGGAGCGAAAGGCCCACAGAACCGCATGGTCTGGTACTTCCAAGCTTGTGCATGAACCCTAAAGCTACCATTCCCACTAGGGTTGATCCAGCAATATCAATCTTAGAAACTACCGAGAAGAAAATTTACAGCAAACAATCCTCCAAAGACAGGCCACACTAAAGATAAGTTATAATGCAATAACACCAAAAGCCAACCACGAAATGCAAACCTTCGCATTGAATATGGAAATGAAAATGATATGGCGCAGCCAAATCAATGGAAATAAGTTGGTATATTGTAAGGACATCCAAGAAGAAGCCAACGTACGTGCATGGCTTGAGATGCATGCAATGTAAATAGCATAACCACACAAAACACAATAACTCCACGTATCTCTGCGGGGACAGACCGTCGGAGCCACGAAATGCACAAGGGGAAGAGGAGAGAGAAAAAAAAGGAAAGAATCAGAGCCAATCCAGTCGTCACTTCAAGAGAGGCAATGAAAGAATAGGTAAGATTTCTCGACGTATAAAATAAGCCACACCGATCAATCACCGCCTATAAATCCCGTGTCATCTGATTTCGGCTCAGATGCACGAGTGTCGAGTGTTGAATCGGATAGGGTTGGGGAATCATCAATGAAAAGAACTGCATAGTGCACAAGGTATAAAGACAGGAAGATAACAGATTTGAGCGTGGAAGGACTCGGGCTTAAAGGGACAGGGGCACGGACATGCATGATGTGTTCATAAGGAATAGGATATCAGGTTTCAGGTTTCCACAGGAACAGGACAAAAAAATAACTCGGACGCTAGATGCACATTTAAGGGAAGCTCATGCTGGTAGTTTGGCTGCTCATGCTGGGGGTATGACTGCTCATGCTAGGAGTGTGGCTATTCATGGTGGTGGCTCGTCTCAAGTCAGGAGGACGATGGAAGATCATCGTATAGATCTCAGTGAGAATGCGAGCATCAGCGCGGAGGGTGGGGGATATATTTTCGCTTTGAAGGAGGAATCCTATTGTGCGGACAAGGAGACGGTCGAGTTGCTCTGGCTCGACAAGCTCGTTTAGACTTGACATGAAAGTTGCAGATAGGACAAGCATATTGCCAAATTGCCTGTAAAGAAAAGGAGTTAGTCTCTGTGATTCTTTGAAACAGGGTCAGAGGATTCCTTACGCATGGGCAGTGCCGAAAATGTTGGTAACGATCAGCCGATGTCCGCCTACACCGTCAAAAGCCTCCGTGCTCTTGATGGCCGATTTAATGCAGATGTCGCAGGCCATTTTCAACTTCCTCGGCAGATCTTGTAGACGGACTTTAGGCGGTTGCCAGTCCGCGGAGACTGCGGCCGGCATAGAGCCTATGTCACTAGACATACGCGCCATGTGCGGAGCCCGAGCATTGTGCAGCATCGAGGGGGACAAACGTTGCGAGGTAGGCGAGTTCACTGACGACTGGCCGACTGGACCGACGCGGGCACCTGTATGGCCGTAGTGTAATGCGTGGTAGAGAAGAGGTCGGTGGATGATGTACCGGGCACCGTAATACTTGGCACGCATGCGAGCGGCATTGATTTCGTTTGCCGGTGGATCGTTTTCATCCCACTGCATGCTTTGTGGTAGGCTTTTACGCCAGAGGTCGAGGTTTAGGCTCAGAGCTTCTTGAACGGTGGATGACCATCGTGTCTGGCCTTGCTTTTCGACCTTGTATAAGTCTGTATGAACTCGATTCAAGACTTTTCGTAGATGGATTTGAGCGGAATAAAACAGCATCATCATTGTTTGGGGTGCGTTGAGATCGTTCGGTAGAATGATAGTCCATTTTCCTTTCGGAATAGCCATCCGACCCTCGGAGCGGGAAATGCCACTCGCTGGAATATCCAGCTCTGCGAGCAGATCACTCTCCAATTGCAGACACGTCCAGTAGGCGAAGTTATACAAGTCCTGTGTAGGCCCCTCTTCGAGTCGCTCATATCGCTTCGTTCTCACAAGAACTTGGCAAGCCCTTGAGGCCTGATAAATCCAGCTGTGGCTTTGGAAAGGATGGGCCAGCTGGCCGGCATAAAGACCAGCGAGCAAGCCACACTGGACATGCTCTAGCTCGTTACCACCCTGTAGATGGCCCAATATTGCGGTCGCATATCCATAGAGAGTGAGGCCAGGAATAGCCTGGTAGTTCTTCGTATTCCCTTGTTCATCCTGCACATTTGTCACATCTCTCCTTGACAGACCTGGTATGCCTTTGTTGAGTGGACTGTCAGGGAAAGACTGCCCGGGAGGCTGAGTTGGCACAGCATAAAGAGAATTCGAAAGCGACATCTGCATGGCCGCCGAGTCAGAGTTTGCGGGGGAGAGCACACCATTGGTAACGTATGTCCCATTTAGAGTCGGCGGAGGAACAAATGGGGGTAGCGGCTTAGGAATGTGCTGGCTGGAGTAGTCAACCTTCTTGTCCATGATAGGCCCAGGGAGAGGGGCATGAGCTTCGCAAATAGCTCCAAGGGCCATGCACAGGAGGACCAAGGCATTGTCAATATTTTTGCCTACCCGTGGCCGCGGCGGGTTGGAGACGGTCTGCATGAACTCGCCACGCACACCTAGGTTTTCGTTCGACCGCCTTCTTTTGGCTGGTGGCGGCCCATCGCGAGCTGGTCGTGTATAATTGGAAGCCGAACTCGGTGAAGTATTAGGGCGACAATAACATCGGATGAAATTGTCGACCTTGATAGTGAGCTCACCCATCATGAGGAACGGGTGGAGCTTAAACATGTGCTCGATGTAGCTGTCGTAGTAGCGCCTAGCAGTTACAGCATCCAGCTTCATGTTCCCAAATTCGTCGATATCGACATCAGCATCTGATCCTGCGCCATTCCCGTCAGGTCGGACACCCTTGGAGTCGCCATTCCCGTCGGATCGGGCACCCTTGGAGTCGTCATCCATTGGTAATTGACTGTCATCGGCAGTGTATGAAATCTCGCCTTGGCCGTATATGCTTAGGAGACCGCGCTCTTCTTCCAAGCGCATCACATAATCCTCGTCATATTGTGCAGGGTGTAGCAGCCTCTTAATTGACGGCCACATCAATAGCTTGTGAGCTGCAGTGGTGTGCTCTACTGGGATGGAGAGCTCTCCCTCAGCCTCCCTCTGATCCTCGAGTCTCGGGTCCAAGGGTCCCAGATTTTGGCCAAATTGTGAATACTGACTGCCGGGATCTAAAATATTTGGAGTTGGGGCATGGGGACGAGGCATCTCTGTTTTGAAAGGCGGGTCCTGCTTGATGAACGGTGGTGGTGGTGGAAGGGCCGGACCTTCTTGGACAGTCTGAGGTGGTTGATTGCCCAGCTTGCTCAGCAATTGCTCTTGCAATTGCATTTGCATTTTTTCGAAACGCTTATCCATGCGGTTGTCTCGCTCCTCCATGCGGTTTTCTATCTGGGAAAGTCGATCCAATACTAGCTGGGTGGTCTTCTCTTGTTTATGTGGCGGCACCTCCTTGTAGACACAGCCCAGATTGTTCTCTTTACAGTGACTGCAATTTGGTCGTCCCTCGTCACACTTTGCTTTCCTCGCTCGGCATTGGTCACAAGCCTATATAGCTCGAGTATTAGTCAGGAATCCTGCGAAACGATACCGTGTTCTACTAGCTTAACATACCTGCGTAGCTCTATTCGCCTTACGCTGGCGTGCTCCAAAGGTCTGGTTTGGGTAAAATGTCTGATCATACCCCGCAGGCGGCGTAGCACTCGCCATTTGGGCGACGGGTGTCATGAATTGTGAGGCAGGAGGCAGCGCGCCCGAAACGGGTGTATGCTCAGCACTGTTGATCTGATCTGCGGGCGGGTAGGCCATACGGGGGCGATAATCAGGTGAGCCCTCATGCGGCGCGCCATTCATCGGCTGGTGGAAGTTCTGGGGAATTGGGTCTTGCGGGGAATGCACGGGCGCATGTAGGGGCAAGCCATGGCCATTCGGACGACCATATGGGCCTTCCGATCCGAGCTGTGGCAGCTCACGGTTGGGCATCACAGGGTATCCTGGTGGCTGCGGGGGTAGGGTAGTCTGGGGGTTTGCGGAGCGGCGGGGGTCGGAGAGGTGGCTATCGAATGTCGGGGGGTATGAAGGGCGCCATGAGTTGTCGTATGCTAAATGCGAACCCGCATGCGCATGGTGCCCCTCCGGGGGAGGCATGCGATTCATTGTAAATGGAGGGTCCTGGTGTGCGCCAGTATTTTGAAGCTACCAGACGCGGTCGTCTTGTGGTCTTGTCGCAAGTAGCCCAGGGTCCTTGGCACTTGGTATTGACCGTTGAGAAGCGATTCGGCTTGGTAAATCGAGACTCAAGCCAACATGGTGCTCTCGATTGAGTCGAGGAAGTAGGATGTAAGAAAAGGAAACGAATGAGTGACGGATTGGTGGATCTGATGTCGGGAAGAGCGCAAGTTGGAACAATGAAATCAGATCGCGCCGTTAGAAGCCTGCGAATCAAATAGCGTGTCTAAAGCTCCGAATTTCCCAGGTCGCAAAAATGCGGTGGTGATGGCGCAGTGGGCAGCCGAGTGTGGAGCTAGACAAAGAAATAGTCAGATTACGGCGATGATCCGACCAGGGGCCCCCGTTAGGCCGAGATATGGGAAATATCAAGGAAAAGGAAAAGAGCAAGGAAATCAAAATAGATCCGTGTCTCCACCGTTTATCAGATAGATCGCAAACAGAAGTACAAAGTTGGGCGACAAGGAGGGGGAAAACACCTGAAGTGCAAGTTGGAACCTTGAGAACATTCCATGTACGTATCCACACGGTTGATACCTTGGTCAGGTATGGTAAGAGCGTAATATAACCACGTACCTGTGGGTAGTCCAATACCGTAGACTAAGTGGGGGAGGGTTCGGATTCGGATACGCCTTGTATGTTGTAGATGTAGAGTGATGTCGAGGTCCTTGACAATCTCAAGTGCGATGAAATTTGTACATATATCCAGTCCCAGTAGTTATCGAAAAGAGAACTATGGAAGGGGAAAAAAAACGGACAAAGGGGAGAACTGATCTAAACTAGGAGGGGAGGGGGGACATAAGTAATAACACACTGGTTAGAATTACGCCTGTAGGGATCGACAGCGGTGTTTGCCCCTCCCTGGATTAAATACATACTCTCTCGAATCGCGGTGACTATCAAGTACCTCGAATTTGGAAATAAATTAAAGAAAATCAGGAAAAAGAAATCGAAAAAGAAAATTTTTAACTGGCCTCGATGGCTTCTTCTCATCATTTATCGCTTACAGCGTAGTATATAATAACTATATAGACCCCTGAGAAAGAAGCACAAACCTCCAATACCTACGGAGTACCATACTTACAGTTGACAGGTCTGCTTTTCTTTCTTTTTTGGATTTAACAAGGCAGTGGGTCCGGCGGCTGGGGAAAATATGAGATGCTCTGCAGGAAAGAAATTAGCAGTGTCCTGATTTCAGGATATGGATACAATATGCAATGTGTGTCTGTATCTGGATACTCCATCGCTATGTTGTCGATGTTATAGAACTATGGGATACTATGTAAGTGCTATGATCGAAGCTAGGATCCTCCGCGTGGAACGGGGATCGCACTTGCCGCCCGAAGGTCAACCGCTTCGCCGGGAAATGCGCCATGCAACGTGATTAAGTTACGTATACAGTGCGGACTGCCTTGGGTTATGGCTTAGGATAGTCAGAGTTCAAGAATAGAGTAATAACATCAGTCTGAGGTTGATTCTAATTCTAATAATTCTTTTTTTTTTCCATGTGACCGGTGTGTCGGACAGGGATCGCTGCCCAGTACCCAGGACTCGGGTACTCGTAGAACAAGATATCTGGATCCGTCCACATCCAATCTATGACTATGTTATCTTCCAAGAGAACATAGAAAGTATAACCGACACTGCAGCGGAGGTGTATGTTATATGCCAAGAAAAATATCCTTCAACGCCCCAAGCACCCAATAACACACGCCGCACTGGCCGTCAAGTAGGTCATAGACTCGGAAACACAGCTCGCAAGGGGCGCTTGCATTTCTAAAACGCTGAAGACAAACTCTGTTAGACCTCGATTCTCAAATCAGTGGATATACAGCTCCAGATCGGCGATGTTGGCAGAAAGCTTGCAGCCCCCGCGGCGTCCTGGTGAGTTACTCGAAGGGATAATTTATCCCGTGGCTCCCAGGAAGATGGTTGTCGGGGCTGATCAGCAACCCAGGGCTATGGGCACCTTGCTCCGTTTATCGCGATACACTTTGGAGGCATCCACTCTGAAAGACACTTGGATTGAATTCGGAATAGATATCGGGGCAATGACATCTACACCGTACAATATACTACATCGATATGTAGTCTATGCCATAGTAGACACGCGAAATAGAATTGTAAATACCATAAATACCGGACATCGTAAAACCGGGTTCCAAGGTTACCCGCTTTTCCCATCCACGGATGACGACGGGAACTGTCCACGGTTCCAGGGGTTTCTTCCAGAAGACTACTCCGTATTCCAAGAACTGTGCTAGTCTATAGAAAGTGGATTGAATTGACATATTGCCCAATGTAAATCAGATTCTTCCCGGTGAGATCGTGTTAGAGCCTGGTATCAGACGAATACTACATCACGTTCATCTAGCAACTCATTTCCTTCCCAACTTGGGCAGTAGCACAGTTTACCCCTGGCTTGATCAGGATGCAGCTCAAGACCTCCGTGCCACAGAAGACTCAACGGTGTTCCCTAGTCGGGGGTCTTCTGAGCGAGTCAAACGCGCGATTGAAAGTGGCACGAGAGCACAGAGTTGCCCCAGCATTTCTGGTTTGTTTTTTTTGTTTTTTTTTTTTTTTTGCTTCTTTTGACCGTTTAATTTGTGTCTTGTCTGTACCGTTTGAACTGCTGACACTCAAGCTGAAGGATGAAAGGATTGTGGCGGAGTACAAGTTCGCGGTGTATACCAGCGTATTCCGAATATAGTGGGTAGTGTACGAAGTGTGGATAGTATATACAAATTATAGGGCTACTTAGTGCAAATAGTCCGCGTGGAGCCAAGACTTTGTTAGGCGATGATTTTCTTCCTTTGTTTCAAATGTTCCTTGATTGATTCAATCCTCCGTGACCTCGAGAAGTATTCATTCTATATCAAGTATGGTTTAACATGGGAGTCCGGGATTTGACCTGCATGAACGGAATCTGAGTTGAAAAGTCGGAATGAGAAACAACCCGAACCTTAACCTGATAGCAAAGTCCATTCTCGCAATGATGTAAGTATGGTCTTTCATTGGTCCATTGCGAATTCCAAGACATCCCACTAGTTGACAGCTGACTCGCAAGTTCTTGCCACCACTAAGGGGTATCAGAAGGTTACATGGATTTCAATCACGAGCAGCATTCAAGTCGCCAAACATACAAAGTATCCAATCTGTGTTCCAGTTTTAACTCGCCCTGTCGATCTGCCGCTTCCATTATCCTTTCCACTATTCCGTAGATTTGGAACGGCGCATTTGTTTAGATCTTCGGGTCTTCGTTATCGGTGGCTACGCGTCGCTGCCCAAAGTCTTGATTTTAGTGGGTATCATAGGAATCAGCACGGGCTATCTCCCTACCTAATAGAGAAGGAGGAAAAAGAGACAATTGATCAGGCGGCTATGTATTTGATATTACTCAAGTCCCAATTCCTCTCCGGAAATAACACATTGTAAGAACAGATCTAGCCTCCAAATAACACGGGCCTGCATCGTGCAGATGGTGACTGCACGCCATGCATATTGCAGTATGTAGATATCTGGAATAGAGTTTGCAAAGTCACTAGATATCCAATGGCGAGCGCAAGGGGTAACCACAACATGACATGAATCACTATCTAGAACCGAGAAAAGTCCAGTCTCTCAGTAGCATATTTATGTCATACATATAGCCTGGGTTCAATACTACTATGAAGTACGTTAGAGCCTCAATCCCTGAGCTCGTACCGCAACGCCAGGCTCGAGATTTGATTACACTACTACCCACCTACACATTCAGCACTCAGAAGTAAGCTATACCTAGAGCTAGGGCCATGGCATGCAGTTGAAAGTATTCTGTACTGCGCGGAAATCCGCGTCCGAGAAAACCCCAGAGTCTGAACAAGTATGGAGCAGACCTAGTCCACATCCAATCAGCACAAAGGATCACCTTCACATTGGAATAGCTCCCTATGGAGAAGATACAGGCGATCTTCTCCCTTGAAAAACATCCCCACATCGATCGAGGGGAGGCAACACGGAAGGTTGCATAAAGGTCGCGGAATAGGTCGAGTTCCTCGCATTGGACTGAGACTCTGATGTGCAATTGGCATATGTACGAGTAAATGGGCTGCAGCTTACACCTCCAGTATCTAGATAGGGATGGAACAAGATGCATAGACATGCTGTGTTACAACAACTTCAACAATATATCATATTGACGTAGTTGTCTCTGACTTTGATCGTGAGGTATACAGATGGGCAAGTATAGCCTAGAAAGGGAGTCTTGACACGCGCCAAAGACAAAGTCCAAAACAAAATTGCAACCGCAATGCCAGCCCGCCAGTCTCCATGTCTTGTCCCCAAAAACATATCGCACGAATATTGCAGAGGCTGGGCTCTTACTAGTCTACAGAGTATATTCTGGGATCTTTGAAATCCGGGTATATATCGTACATAATGCTGAAAGGCCGAAAACTTCACAATACTGGAAGTGAATTGGCAATATGATATTTCAATGTCCATTGAAATCTCAAATCATTACAACATATGTAGTAGGCCTCATCGGCGATGTAAGCGCGTGATTCGTCCACAGATCGGTTGTGCGGCCCGCCTCAGCTAAAATGTGATCACCTCCATTTGATAACTAGTTAACTACCTAGCTGGTTAGACATATTATGCCACCGTACATTGGGTGATCAGTTATACGTGCAGGCTAGACTCGCTTCATGGACCTCTTAGCTGGCATTGTTGAAATGGAATCCAGAGCGAATTCTGCATCTCACGGGACACGACATGATTATTCACGATCGGGGCTCTCCCGCTCCTCTGCATAGCAAACACAGATTCGTAAATCTGCCGGAGCTCATCTCAAAAGGTTGATTTGGACTTACCAATCAATTTGGAATCTAGTGTTATTCGTTCTCCCCCCGTCCCCGCATACACGACACGGTTCGGTTTCATACCTCCACGCTCCACAAAAGGGAAATGTGATGTGTACAGATTGTACAATACAGACTTTCACTGTGCGTGAGATCTCGTCTCAACTTTGAGCGCCCTGTTTCTACAGTGATCTGTGCAACTGATACGTCAAGGTCGCTTCTAACTTGCTTTCTTAGTCACTGAGATCCCGGCTGGATGCGCTCCCACGTGGGTTCGGTTCCATGTGGTCATAGTGGGATCAACTTGGCCTAACCTATCTTTAGGCCTGTGAGTCTGGAGGACCTCCCCCCCTACATGTCATATCCCGTCGCAATTCACTTGCCAACACCAGCCCCGCCTTCCGCAAGGTCATCAAGTTCAAAGCTGGATCAGGCCAGATGCATATGAAAAACAACCCTCCTTACGCTGCATCACCCCTTGAGTAGCAACACAACACAAACACCTGAGGCTTAAATAACAGACCGAACTCACATGAACCAATGGCCCGTTCCTTAGATGCAAGGGAAACCGAAAACAAAAAAACTGAAGAATAAGACCGGCGCCCTGATCCCGATCGGTGCTCTTGCAGAGGCTCTAGCCTGCTACCAGGCAGAAGTCATGAAATTCGAGATTCCAACCAGTATCCTGGTCTCGTGAGCTACTATCAATTCCCTTTTGGAAGGAGAGGAGAGTCCGGCTCGATTTTGAACTGGCCGGCCAGTGTCAGAAGCTATTGCCTACTAGCGGCCTCCTACCTTATACTCCGTACTTCGTACTACAGCAAATTAAACCGTCCACCGGGCCGCGGACAGCCTCTTAGCGCGGCTGTATGCCTTGCCGTGGAGGACAAATATTTCAAACGTGACTATCCTACCCGCTGTATGGAGCAGTCGAATCCGACATTTTGGAATCACACCCACTTTATGCACACCATCCGCACACACAAGTCATGGTCCTGCATATGTATGTCTCTATTAGGCAGTAGTCTGGGGTTGAAGTCGAGGTTGTCAACCTCCAGGGGTACGAAGATCATCCCCGCCAGCGCCCCCTCGATGAAGCGACTCGCATACATTTCAATCCATGGGACCAGAAAACCAGATTGTTGGGTTACTCGTAGGGTATGTTGTATACTTGTATATTCTAGTTTCATGTCATCATCTTATCCTACCATGAATATGACTGTATAATTGAGTTCAAAGCTTTCTTATATTCCGTGCGCCTACTATTAGCCTTTCAGCCACTTGCTATTCAAGGGTTGCCTCCTGTTTAAAAGTATAATCATACACCCTACGGCGATTCATTCGTCTTGGTCCTCTGGATCACGATTCTCTTCAATTTTCACCCTCCACAGCCTCCACATGGCCTTTGCAGTAAAGCGGGTACGCACCATACTTTTGCTAGTCCACATTAGGCGGTCTTCCGTGCCGAGGTTCCCATGATTCTGCTATTCTTAGGGGTCAGGCATCTGCTTAGCGGGTCACATGCTAGCTAGATTTGGGTTGGATTTTTTTCTTCAACGTGTGATGTGATCTGATTTGCAGCTGGCGGTTGTTGATGCCGGGGTTCTCGGGGTTCTCGGGGTTTGATTGGGAGAGGCTAATAGGCACGGAATGCGACTTGGGGCTTATTGGATGATGGGATTTATACAGAATACGAAGTGTGTACAGGATAATTTAGCCTTGAATGTTGTAGCTTGGACTTGTTATCAACATGGAATGGTCTCTGCATGTCATCACCATGGCCCCGAAATCCATTGATGTATAACTACTCCGTACATATGTATATACTTCTGCCCAAAACACACAATATACACGGAAACAAGCATCAAATCAACCCCATCAACAGATAAATCCACCTGCATATTCTTGCTTCTTCTGTTATGTTTGCTCTTTTCGAGGCATCCAACCAGCTCCTCTTTCACCACACCAAGACCTATCAGACCCTGAAACAAAAGCCAAATGAAGATCCATTGCCACACGCGACTCTCACTGCAACCAGGTCCCACTAGCCAGCTCACAGACATAGAATAGAGTACGGAGTACATATATGGTACATACACAGCCTTATCCCGGTCCGCAGTAAGCGAACCCCGTAACCGAGAAACTTACGGGAGGGAATGTCGGGTCTGTCAAGCCCGGACTCTGCAACCCTGGAAACGTACGCCATTAATCTGTATAGTACGGAGGATGTATACGAAGTTGGAAGAAAAAGATCGGGAAATATCTCCCAAAAGAGTCTCAGCGCCCACTTAGTTCTGCTCCACTCTTCTACCATCTACGCCATACACAACCGAAGTAGGGTTAGGAGAGACTATCATGTGGACATATCACATTTGGGTCGGCTTTTGGCTGGTCTGGAACAATCTCGCTTTTTCTCTTGTTTCGTTTTTGGTGTGTGGCAAGATTTGATGATCATTATTGTGTAAGGTCATGGCTTTGACGCCGGATATGTCCGGCACGTTGGGTTGATTTCATTAGAAGATGATGTTGTGAGGGTTGGTGACTTCGGGTAGAATGAGGATTGGAGTGGTCTTACCCCGACAAAAGTACTGAGGGTTCGAATGTTGGGATGAGGTGGATTTTTTGAAAGTGAACATGGAATGGTTACGACAACACAGTGCAAGGGATTTGTTGAATGGGTGAGAAGGTACTTGATTCATATACTCTGAACTTATGTATTAGATGGCTGTGATGCAATTGAACTGGATTCTCCTGACTGAGAACAGTCTGATAGAATTTCGAGTCACCCAAGTCAGGGTCTCGCTATACGCATTATATCAAACCAAGTTGTCCACAAATAAAACAGGGATTATCAAAAATGTATCCATAGAAGCATATCAAAGCAGAACTCGAATCCCAAATCACCCATCTAACCACCCTCCAGCCGAAAAGAAAATATCACTTATGAACCGGTATAAATTGCCCGCCAGATTTCAATATGCTCAAGATTGTAAATTGTCAATTCATTGAAGATGGGTATGGTGTAAAAACGGAGTGAAGGTTGGCAGCAGGCGGAAAAAAACCGAAGATTGCTGCGCCATATGTACAAGATGCATCGCTTGAGGAAGGCCACTGAGGGCCAGGCAGTCAAAAGCATGTACCCACGGACAGCATCATGCATGCTCTATAATGGACTCTCTAAAGGTAATTCTATCGGTATTGGGACGTCGCCTTCGCGGCGTGTCTGTCTTAGCTGGTGGTGGAATAGTTGCCACACACCCTTCAGCGCTTCTATGCGGTCGTTGGCGTCGAACAGGTCGAACCATCGAGTTCTCTGCAGCTTTAGCACATGCCACGGCTCGCCTTCGGTTGGTGGGAAGGTGCTGTCCCCGTGGGTGAAGATGTCCAAATACCGCCTGTGGACGCGGAGGTGGAGGATTGAGACGTGATGGTTGATAGACGAGATCATGTAAATCTGCAAAAAAGAAAGGAAGGTTAGCTTTGTCTGACTAACAAGCATACTCAATCTCAATGAACAAGGCAGGGTATACATACATCGTCAAACGGACTCTCCTTGACCTTGCCTATCTGCAAATAACTCATCCGCTTATCCCAAAGACTAGGCCCAGGCTGCAGTATCTTCCACTTCTCACTGGTAGTAAGTCTGCGCATAGCACTCGGTCTCCGGGAGAGAGATGTGACAAATGGATGCTCGAACTTGTGACGCTTGGAAGCGCTCTCCGCCTCCTGGGCAGACGACGTGCTTTCTTCCATCATTGAGTCCGGCAAAGACATCCCGTGTCCGTGTCTAACAAGGTCATCCAGGATTCCGTCGTTGGGAGCGCCTCCGAAGCGAGGCTGCATGGTCCACCATTTGCCCTCGCCGGGTCGCTTCTCGATTGCACCTTCGCGAGCACGCTCTTGCGCCGCGAGAAGCATGCCCCCTACTTCACGGAATAAATCACTTACATCGCCAATCCCAGTCCCGGGAGCCTTGTCTGCAGTGCGGAAAGACGTCTCGGGTCGACACTGTGAGATGAGAACGGGGCCTTCCAGCATGCCACTCCGCGCGATCTGGCGGTCTCGCGGGGACCGCGAGGACTGGAATGTTTGCCGGACGGGGAACAGAAGGTTCTTGGTGGTCAACCGTGGTTGGAGCGTGGGGACTGTGACCTGACATCCGAACGGCCATGCGGCCATCTCCACAAAGGCTCGGATTGTCTCGTCACGCATTTCATCGGGCATCTCGGCCCCGTTGCCAATTCGGCGGCCCGTGTATACAGGGACAGAGGGCCGCTGCTTATCGTCAACATTGCCGCTGGTCGAAGGCGCGACCGTCTGTCCTTCATCCAGATCCATTGCACTGTCGGTCAGAGTATGTCTGCTCGTGGACTCCTCAGCATCCATCTGCATTGTACTATCCCCTGCTCCCTCCATCTCAGATGGGGGTGTCGGATCGGGGGTTGCCGGACGCTCGTAGTAATGGTCTAGGCTAGTATCCCAGTATTGAGCCATGTGCTCCAATCCCGTCCAGAACTTCCTCGACTGTGTTATACGAACCCTGCTGCGACCCTCACGCGGCGGCAATCGAGCCACCTCGCGGAAAGCGTCGTCATTATCCAACGCTAGTTCTTTTTCCAGGACTTCGTATCGTTCCTTCGAGGGATACGGCACTCCGTTACCCATCAACGGTGGATGATTATCTTCCGTCGGTTCGCTGGTATCTTCCCATGGCAAGGGGGCGATGGGATGCGAATTGTCTTCGGGAATCATATCGGCGACTTCGACGCCTGTTTCCAATTGTAGGTTCAACGGCTCAAAGCGCTCCACGCAGATATCCTGTGGGCGTTTGATGTCGGCCAAAAGGTCCGCCATCTCCTCGAGTCTTGATTTCGACTCATCTCCGACGACATTGGATAGGTTATAGACGGGGAAATCGAGAGGTGTCGGGTCTGCGGGGGGTCTGCGTTCCTTCTCCGGCTCTGAAGTGGCGGAGGGCAAGGCTATCGCGAACTTGTGTTAGCTTTGAGACTGTGTGGTTCATCTCTCATTCAAGTCTGGATTCCAGATCTAAGGTCGCATAGAGCTTTCAGCCACAGTCACGGGCTCCAATCCAACGAGACTGTCCAGGTGAACTTGTGTTGACATTTCAGCTTGCCACAGGGGGGTATGGCGGGGGAGGGGAAACATCGAGGGGTAGCAAAAGGGATATTGCTTACCCAGCCCAGAACCCCAGCCAAACATTCTTCAATCACAGCTCTAATGCAAATGCAAATGTAAATGCACGATTATTGCAAAGTTCTAGTCCCCAAGGTCACATGGGAACAAAACAGGGAACAAACAGGAAGGCGGAAAGGCAGAAAGGCAGAAAGGCAAAGGCACAAACACCGAGATAAGTTGGCAGGTAAATAAACAGAGAAGTTGAAGTCGAAGAGAAAAACAACTTTCCCTATGAAGTGATGGAGAAGATAGATGGAAGAAGATGAAAGGAACTGGGGAACTTTCGGTGGGGAATTCATTTGGCGGGAACATTTGTCCTTCAGCGCTCTCCGACTTAACGTAAGAATTCGATATATAAATTCTATCATCTATATGTCTTATGACCTTTGATCTTTGACTTGTGACTTGGAATATTCGTGAGTGAATTCGTCAGGGCATTCATCAGGTCAACAGACGAGGGGGAATGTGCTTGGATGTAGAGGGGACACTCTTTCTCCTACATACTTACTCCGTACTTTGTCCAAGTACTGCAATATTCCCCTTTTGTTCTTCTTCTCTTCTCGTTTATCGTTTATGAATGTTATATAAATGTGAACTGCTCCTAGTCACATGACTCTACCAAAAGAGGCATTGCTAAGATTCCTCTATGCCGACGACATAGTACTCTCAACTGTAAAATCTGCAGAACCCTGCAAGATACCAACAGCCGAACTAGGTAAAACATGAAACTCCAAGAAATCACCAGGCTGGACCAGTCGGAACTTCACTGAAACTCTCGCCAAATCCGAAACTGCCGTGTTTCGTCTATGATACATGATACACATCAAATCCTACCCAAGGAATAATAATGACGAGATCCTGCGCGTACGGAAAATTCAGCCAGTGTCACATTATGGAGATTCTCATATTCTCTGGAGATGATCGTCCACCCGTGGATTCCCTGAGGGTCTTATTGGACCGAGGGCTAAGCGCCGTTCATCTGTCACAGGAGGTGCTTCCACCCATCACAAGAAGCGCCGAACTTGAGACAAATGAAAAGCAAAATCCCCTCGCAAATTCTGTGGGGGAAAAAGGCTCTATGTATGCATCCTTTCAACCTCTTTGTATCTGACATGATACACTTTTTGGACCTCGAAGGTGAATCGTGAACTATATGGAATCCAAGCCTTGCAACGGGATTATGTTCGTGGCTGTCTCAAGGCTTCAAGGAACAAAGCAGGAAACAGGGGTAGCTTGGACAAACCATCAGAGTCAGCTTGATAAACTACTGCTTTGTCGGTTGCTTTGTCACTTTGTGCTTTGTCCAATACCCATACAAAGGGATCCATCCTTTTACATCGCCCCTATGTCCCATTCATCGAATACGGACTGGGCAAATATCATCAGATTCGTATTTCAACGATCGGAGCCCCCTGCGGGCTCTCGGCGAGATGTCGAATGCTTCTTCCGCTATTGATACTCCCTCTGCACCGCTCAGGAACTTCACACAGACGTGGTCCACACGATTATCCTCTGAAACTCTGAATCTGGTGACAATCACGTCAATTGAAACGCAAACTGTTCATCCGACATGGGTCTACACGATATCTGAATCCGTGACTGATTCAAGCACCGCGGCCACTGTTGACTTCCTATCGTTAACATTGGACCCAACCCCGGTGACCGTGACTCTGGCAACGACTACGCAGTGGACAACTAGGCAGGACATCACCACCACAGCAGCTGATATTTCGGAGCCCCCAATTTCGACTCTTATTCCAACAACCTCGGTTCTACCAAGCCAGATCGAGGTTTCGGCGACTTCTGAATCCTCCGACCATCACTCATGGCATTCCGATGCTCCTAGCAGCGTGTGGATTCCACCGGTTCCATTAACTAGCTCGAGTATATCTCTTCCATCATCATCACGGCCTATCTTGCCAGAGACAGCGACTAGCTCCTTAAGCTCGACAAGTTCCATCAGCACCCTCGCCAGCTCGAGCATCGCACCATCAAACTCACATTCAATCCCACCATCCTTCGGAACCGCCACGGTCGCAAGCTCCTCAGAAACATCCCAAGCCGACAATTCGAGCCCCACATCCTCTAGAATCGGAACCATTGTTGGGAGCGTCATTGGAGGATCAGCAATCGTGATATTCGCCCTGCTAGCTTGCGCACTCTATATGCGTCGCCGACGACGAAGAATAACAAGAGAGAGGCAAGGCCTTAGACGGAAACTAATACGAGGCGACTCAACGAGCTCATCAATCAGCCGCTACCACCACCACTGCCGCCACTCCTACCCCTCGATCCCAGGCAACATCGGCCCGCGATCACCCACACTCCCAGTCATCCCGCTGCAACAGCAACCCTCCAATCCAGACCTATCTCTGGACAGCATGTACCTGCGCGGTGAGACAGCGCCTGACCCCTCCACAAACCCGCCGTCTGCAACCATCGAGATCTCAGCCCCATCTCGCTCGGTCTCGCTCTATTCCACTCCTTCCCGCGATGCCGGGCTCGATAGGCAAGGGCACTGGGATTGCGAGTGCGGGGGCACGGATTCCCTCGCTGTACCGCATGCATATTTGGATGCGTCCATGATGCGTGATAGCATGCGCAGTGACCCCTTCGATCTTGATCTTGAGCCTCCGCCCAATGCTCACCACTGGTCTGCGGTTCCTTCAATCCCGACTACGTGGGCTGTCAAGTTCTAGTTCGGGCTGGCTTTTGTTCTGCCTTGGCTTCCTGCATATATTATACGTTTACACTGATACCTTTGCCTTTTTCGGCTTTGCTTTGGTTTACGAAGGCAAGATCTTACGAGCGCTATGTCTGCAGGTTTTCTTTTCTTCTATTCTTTGTATCTATTTGCTTACTGGTATTCCCTTCGAGTCGTTTATATTTTATCTCGATTTTGGTGTTGTAGGTCTAGCTAATTCATTAGGTTGTATTGGTATGTAGAGGGCGGGAGAACTCAAGATATCTCTATTTTCAAGACATAGTATAACAGATTTCCACCATGCTTCCATTTCCTGATCCTTCTCTAGCAGTTGGTGAGAAATGGGTCGCGTTCTACATTCTCAGGGTTCGGGTGATACCACGCTCGAGGTAGTTAAACAGTTGTCTAATTATGGTATTGACATACTTCAGAAGCAGTTGAACGCTATGGCTACCCCTTTTCTCATAAATCATCCTGTACTTTCACTGTGCCTTAGAGTCTGGCTGCTCATATATTTTTATACTAGGACGATTGTGGGACTGTGGGGTACAGATATGTATCTACATATTCAGCGGCAATGATGCTTGGACAGAATATATTTCGACGGAAATGTGGACAATTTTGATTTATTTTTTCTCCACACACAGGAAGTATATCGATGTCAATATTGCACGCTGAGTGGGTTATTAAGTATAGAGGTGATCAAATCCCCAGAATAGCAGGAGGTACTCCGTACAGGACCCGTAAATTATATTGGAGGTCTTTGACCTACGAGGCTGCAGTTGCCGAGGATCATGGAATTATCGAGATGAAGTCTGCATGAAGCATGAAATAGACATTCATGATACTCGAAATCAGCTGCAAGACCTGATCATGAGCAGCAAGATTAAGAGTATAGGGAATATACGGGCAAGACCACGGAGGGAATGGTATCTACTGGCTTATAGAGGCAACAGACACCATCTGCTTCTCCGCATATCAGGTTATTACCACAAAAGCGCAGTAGCATAGACCAGGAAAGAGCATGCGGTCTTTGGTTTTTTTTGGTGAAGTAAAAAAAAGATTTCCTTTTGCTTTCTCGTTACGTTTTAACAAGAATAGCTTGAGTATCACATCATCATCGCATCTTCCTATTTCCCATACCCCAGATTTTCCGAAAAGATCCAATAAGGCCACTAACCCCATGCTATCAGGGAAAACAAAGGGAAGAAGAGAAAGTCGTAACAGAATCTAGACTAATAGGAAGACGCCGAAGGCCGACCTGAGTTCGATATCGGGAACAACCTAGAATCCCGAATCCAACCCAGAAGTTAACCGTTTCCAACCTCCGGACCGCCGAATTGCGAGAAAAGCGTTAAACAACGGAAGGGCAATTGAATTTTTGTATCAGATTTACTCCTCGTTGATCAGAGCATCGCGCTTGGCTTCCTTGCGCTCCAACCGGCGCTCACGGAGAGCCTTGTTCTTGGCACGCTTAGCATCCATCTCCTCCTTGAGGACACGGTCGCGTGCACGCTCAGCCTTAGCCTTCTGGATCTGTAGCGGTGAAAAAGAGAACGAGTCAGCCTGGATCTGTTCTTTTTCGCGTAATTCACGGGGTTCATGTTCATATTCGATTGTCATCCGTGGGGTTGATTCGGGTTGTAACTTACGTGCTCAACGAGGGCACGCTTGTGCTTGAAGGTGTTACCCTTGCTCAGGTGGTAAAGCTCGTGGTAGAGGTGCTTGTCGATCTTGCCGGCGGCGCGGTAGCGGACAAGCAGACGACGGAGAACACGCATGCGGCGCATCCAGAGGACTTGGCTAAACAGAGAAAATCGACATCAGCAACTATGTCCGGGTTCTATTTCCGTCGGGCGAGTCCAAGATAGGAGACAAAGACGGTTGTTGTGGTGGCGGTGTGCATACCTGGGCATACGGGCATCCTTGGTACCCTTGCGCTTACCCAGACCGCGGTGACGGCCGTTTCGGCGAGCCTCGTTGAGTTCACGGGCGCTGGCACGGGAGTGCATGGTGACGGGCTTGCGGATGATCAGGCCATCGCTGACGAGCTTGCGGATGGTCTGGCGAGAGTTCGCGTTGGAGATCTCGTTCATCTCATTGGGGTCGAGCCAAATCTTGCGCTTGCCGCAGCCGACCACGGAGGCGGCGAGGCGCTTCTGGGTGGTAAGGTTGACCCTGTGGTGGTGAAAGACCCGGTCAGCATCATAGCACACACATCACGAAGTTGTTCCTCCACTATAACGAAGATGTCGGGTGCACGAGTTGGGTGTTGGGACATGAATTTCCACAGCACACGGGAGTGCATTCGAGAAGTTCAAGAACAGCTTGGAGATAAAACTCACATCTTGATGTCGGCGTATCGACGGTCGTTGGCGGATGATGTTCGTGGCACTGAGAAATCCCGACGGTGAGAGTTTGAGAGGGCACTGCGGGCCAGATTAGGTCAGCCGAGGGCTAAGCGAGTGCTCCTTCCACAATGGGCGGAATGCTCCAGGGTGCATACCCTAACGCTAGTCCTAATTGGGCTGATGGAGCTTGAAGATCTTGTAGTCCGGGGAAGCCAAGCTTACTTACATTGGGAAAAGTTCGAATGAATATGCTGGCTGAATAAGAAGATCAAAATTTGAGGCTCTCTTCTTTTTCTCTTCTGCCCTTTGCCGTGGCTTTCGTTGTAGATGGCAAAAATGAACAACATCACGTGATACCCAAGACAAGCAGTATCAATTGATCTGATATTTCTATTTGGGAAAGAGTGATCTGCAATATAATGATACAGTCCAGTACTCTATAGGGAGTAGATGGCTGCCCATTGATGTATAATGACACTATAGATATACAAAACTTATATATGCATAACTTTTATAGCGACTAAAACAAACAAACCCCAAGGGTATATCTATAAACATCTAGATGCTCCTTGGATGCGCAAACAGATCATCACTCATCGCCAAAGGCCTCTCCAAGGTCAACCTTGCCAATGCTCCACAATTCCTTTTCATCGTCCAATTCATCATTCGACAGTCCCAAGCCACCCTCACCACCTTCAGCCTCCCGACGCTCACGCGCCTGGTTGGCCAAACGAACGGCAATGCGCTTGAAGTAATCAGACATGCTGCGCTTGGGGCCTGGTGGGAGAGATGCACCCGGACCGGCCATATACTTGTCAAACACCTCACTATCAGACTCAACCACGGAGAATATGGCCAAGAATGCAGCTTCCGCGGCCAGTTTGACGGGAATCACCAGATCACGGACACTAGCGAAGATGGGCGGTGCGAGCAAAGCTAGATGAGGACGGGACAGCTCGGGATGAAGACGGCTGACAGTCCGGATAACTACCAAGCTCAATCGCCGGGTGTCGACCGGGTTGCCAACCTGAATGGCAGATGCCAAGGCCTCAAAGATGGCCTTGCTTGACTCGAAAGCATGGTTGCCATCGTTGGACAAGAGGTATTTGCCTGCGGCAAGAGCGCTGTTGTCGGAGACGAAAGGCTGTTTCTAAATTAGCTTCAAGCAATAATGAGTGTTATAGCATTCCACTTACATCCTTGTTTGTAAGACCTTGGCAGATAACGGTCGGAAGCTCCATAGAGAAGTGTTCTGACAAAACCCCAGGGCATTCAGCCAACAGAGCATTGAGTCCTAGGACTGCTGCATGAGAGAGGGAGCCAGTAAGAATACGGTTCCTAGAGGAAATACATTAGCATCCAGCAAAATCAAATCCTGAAAACGAATATGCATACTTGATGAGAGGAACCGAGCTTGCGGCAGGGAGGACCTTTACGAGAGCACCGAGCAGGCGAGCGTTGGTAATGGATACGGAATCTGTGAGCAGGTTAGAAAGCATCGAAACAGGTGAATCGTTAATAATGATCATACCGGTCTGGTCGCTAGCGTCATCGTCAATCAGAGCAAGGATCGCTTGCCGGGATGCCTCGCTCATGTTTGCACCGGCCTTACCAACCACCTCCTGGAGAGCCTTCATCATGGCGTTCTTCACACCAATGTCAGTGGTTTTCGATCCAGCAATAAGTTCTAGAGATAAAAGTTAGCGATGAGCTAAATCCCATTGTACAAAACTTCCTGAGACTCACCAGCAATAAGAGGATCAATCCTGGGGGTCAGTGTAATCAATATACCAAGACCCTTGGCAGCCCGGTTACGCAGAGTCTCGCTTGATGTGTCGGCCAAACCACGAGCGAATGTACGCTGGAGTTGAGGCAAGAACGGTTTGACAGCCAACGGGATCTTCTCCAAAAGCTTGTTAAGAGTATAGAAGATAGCGCCTGGCAAAATGAATCAGTAAACAGATACCACATAAAGGCTTTGCATGACTTACACTTGATATCGACCGAACGTTCTGACACGACACGAATGAGCGGGCCGGTGATTTGAGTCACGAAAGGCTTCAATGACTCGGCACGAGTCCGGTCAATAATATCCGACATTGCAAGAGCCGACTGGGTACGCTGATCAGTAGTGCCGTTGAGAAGACCTTGCAAGAAAATCGGCAAGATAGCCATGATACCCTTGGGCAGACTGAAGCCGGGCAAGTCCGCGCCGGCCACACCCACCTGTCGCAGAATCTGGCGGGTGGGAATAGCCAAGCTTTCCATCTCTTCCTTGCGCATGTGAGACATGAGACCGGTGAGGGCAGTCCATGCAGACTTGACGACATCCTTGTCTGGGTCGTCGAACGAAATCAGCAAGGCGCGGATCAAGTCCTGGTAGTACCTCGAGAAGTCGAGCTCGGCTTCCGCGAAGAACTTGGCCAGATGGAGCGCCGCAGCAGCACGACGACGGTGATCGTCGTGTTTGACAAGAGCGACCATTACATTCATGGCGGCACTCAGGCCATCGTACTCGTCTACAGAAACTAGGACGGTGTCAAAGGCGGCGCTGAGTTCTGTTCGAAGCTCCTCGTCGGTAGTCTCGATGATGCCGTCCATAAGAGAGTTCAAGATAGCTGGCAGTCTCCTTGTCATGGCAGAGCCAGCAACTTCAGCTAGAGATGCCAGGGCCCTGGCGTTGAAAGCAGTGATTGGCGGCGTGAGCAATGTGGGGATGAGGTTGGGAAGAATGATATTGGCGCGAGTCTGCTCCGTGAGAAGCGTCAGCAGTGCCGACAACGCCTGCTCAGCCTCCTCGTCGTTTCTTAATAAATGAAGAAGGTAAGGCAGGACCTGGTCCACGACCCGTTTGCCCATGACCTGCTGCAGTGAATCGAAGGCCTCAGCAGCAGCTTCTCGCACATCATCGTCGCTATCGACCAGCGCTACGCGTACGGTGGCGATGAGAATATCCTCAAAGTCCTCCAACGCATCGGGGGAAGCGGCATTGATAAGCTCGCGGAGAGCGATACAGATACCTTGTTTGACCTCCACATCAGGCGAAGCTTGAAGACCATCTTGAAGCAAGGGGAGCAAGGTGTTGAGAACAGACTCTCCAGCCTTCTTGATAAGGTCTCCAAGAGCGTTGCTGGCAATGACTTTTTGCTCCATGTTGCTGGACCCGAGGCGGCGAATAATGAGCTGAGACAGGGTAGGAACCATGTCCTTGAGCGTTCTCGGGGAGGCGACAAGCGCTTTCCAGACACCCAAGGCTGCACTCTTGACCTGGCCTGAGGTATCACAGCGACAGATGTACAGAGCCGAAAGAACCTTGTCCCTGCGCTCGGCTCCGAGAACCTCCAACAAGGATTGGCCAGCTTGAGTGGCTTCCTCCTCTTCTTCATCACCCTCGACCTTGCCAGAGATACCGGTAAGACTGAAGAGCAGATCGCCGACGAGCTCGACGGAACTCAAACGGATGCGGTAGCTGTCGTCCGCAAGACCACGCTCCAGCTCGGGGAGCAAGAGATCAATGGCCTTGTGGGCGAAGTTCTTGACAAGCAGACGACCAGCCCGGAGAGCGGTCTCGCGGATAGCCTCAATATCATCAGCCAGACCAGCAAGAATAGGAGGGATAATCTTGCTGAGGTAGTTGGCGAAGCTGTTACCGAAGCAAGCAGGCAAGAAGATGAAGAGGGTCATGAAGCCTTCCCTAACAGCAGGCTTGGCACTGGAAACGTTCTGGAGAATAGTTGGCAATGTCTCCTCAAGCCTGGTCGTACCGAGGCCTGCAAGGACCTCTGAAAGAGCTTGAGCAGACCCAAGTCTGTCACCAGCACCAGTATCGGATTTGAGAGTAGCCATAAGGTTAGGAATGAGATCTGGCAGAGCGTCTTCTCCGAGTTTCTCGATGAGTGAACCAAGGGCCTTGGAAGCAGTAGCACGGGTTGTGGGAACTGGATCAACAATGGCCAAGTTGAGACCGGCCACAATGATAGGCAAGTGCGAGATAAGATCCTTGCGCTCTGTGAGATGGGCCAAGCTACCAATAATCTGTGCCGACTTTCGCTTAGTGTTAGATCGGTCACTAAGACCACGCTCGAGAATGCGCACAACAAGGGCTAGGGAGGGAGCATCGAGGTAGTGCGCGAAAGAAACCTTGATCAAGGCATCCAGCGCCTCATCTGTGTGCTTCGTTGGATCGCTCAAAGCCTTCAGAAGGACGCCAACCAAGCTCTTGACTTCGGGGTTGCTGATAACCTCGCCGAAGCGCTGAAGACTGCGATTCGCTGCGCTACGAACTTCCTTGTGGGTGTCATTGAGCACAACTGTCAAAGGGGGAATGATATCAGGCAAACTAGCTGCAAGCTGTTGTGGGTCCAGGTAGGCCATGGCTCCAAGCAGATCGCAAGCACCCTTCTGACTACGCCATTGCGTATCATCCAAGCCGTCGAGCAGGGTAGGAAGAATCTCCTTAACACCGTAAGAGCTGAGGTTCTGGAAGCAAGCCCTTGAAGCCTCCAAACAAGTCTCGCGGACGCTGATGCTGGTATCACCAAATCCTCCCAGAAGCTGGGGTACGAGATGGATCACATAAGGCTCAAATGTCCGCCCTAGAACTAGGGCGAAAAGCTCATAAGCTAACAAAGCGCCTCGTCGGTGATCCTTTTCTCTTTTGTTCTCAGCGGCTTCCTTGAGCTGGGTCATGATTCGGTACTCCCGCAAAGTTGCGACACCCCTGCCACACACGACTGCAGCAAGACCGTAAGCAGCACCGCGTTGGCGAGGATAGTCAGGGGCATTGAAGAGCCGGTAGATTAGGTTTTCCACATACTCTGCCGTCTTGGAACCAGACGATCTGATCAAGGGTGGCAGGCACTCAGACACAGCGTGCTGCACAGACTCCGAAGGGGTATCGAGGGCCACGAGCAGTTCACTGATGACAGTCTGCAAGCGAGGATCATCCGCCTTGAGATGTGTAGCCACAGATCCATATAATACGATGACAGCCTCGTTCAGCAGGTCAGAGGTCTTTGTGTCTTTATCCGAGGTTTCCAGGGTTGTTTGGAGCAAATTCATCATCTCCTCAACCTTTGGCTCTCCTCGCAGAATGATAACAGATTTACCACTCTCTGTCATCTGGCCTCGGACCCGGGAGTTTCCATCTAGCAAGGGACCCTTCTCAATCAAGAATCGCAAAAAGGAGACACTCTCGTCACCATCGAATCCATTGGTCATGGCATTGAAAGCCAGCGCAATACCACTGCGAGCCTCCCAGTGGTCTGCATTGTCTACTTTCTTGGGCATTCCGTAGGCGTCCTTTTCGGGTGCTTTAGGTTTGATTTCTTCCACGTATTTGGATTGCAGTTCGGACAGAATGCCCGCAAATTTGCTCTTATCAAACTCAATGGCATGTGCCAAAGCGCGAGCGGCAGCGCCTCTAAGCTGGTAGTCCTTGGAGTCCAAGTATTTCATGATCTTGCTGAACGAGGTTTCATCCACCTCCAGCGCATTGTCTTCCCAGATTGTGTCGGCAATCTCGGCGTTCTCCTCCACCTGGTCGTGGCAGGCAAGCCAGATATGCTCTGAAAAATCGAGGTCAGTCAAATCGATTTCGGCCTCAATGACCTGAAGCACAGTTGTTCGGACAGAGGCATCAGCGACGATTGTTCCTTGCAAGAGCGTATCCAGCTCTTCGCTGCTGATATTCGGCGAGATGCATCGGCAGAAGTCGAACAAGGTATCCTTGACCAGCTTGTAGTGCTGGGTGTATTTCTGCATGGCGGAGAGAAGCTGAGCTAGAACCTCGACGCGAGGAAGACGGGCGTCGGTGACTACATGACAGCGTTAGCAGGTGGTTTCGTATTAGTTTATTAAAGGGTAAAACTCACAAGAGCCAGAGTGAGATGACAGGAACTCAAGAGCAAGGAGAACTTGTGTGCCTTCTTCTTCTCCTTTCGCTTCTTCGATGCCGTTCTGAGACAAAATCAGAGAGATAAGCGGAAGCACGTAGGCGAGAGACGTGACATCGAAAGGACGCTGCTCAGAGGCAAAACGTAATCGGTAGAGGATTCTGGTTACGAGTTCACCGAGGGGCTCCAGTTCCATGTCGGAGGGAAGGTTGGTGTTCCCGATGGCTCGCAGAGTTGCAATACCCACGAAGGGACGCAGAGGACCGAGGCGAGTGGACACCTCATCGGCACAAGTGATGAATGCTCGGGAAACAACATCACCGACAAATAAACCCGCACCAGCCTGTGCAAGCGACAGCAAAGAACTGACGGCAGCGTTGATCCACCCTTCGACGTCGTTGGCTGGACCCGTTGCGAGACCTCGGATAATGCCCGCTCCTCTTTCGATCCGTTTGACTTCTTCCAAAACATCTTGACGAATCTTGGCCTCCTTGGCAAGCTGGGCCTTGACCTTGGAATTTTCCTCTGGTGTGAGCTTCTTTTGGCTTTGGCCCTTCTTTTCGGCTAATTGCGCACGAAGTTCTTCTTCCCATTTTAGGGTATCATAGTCCTTAGTGTTCTTATCAAAGGCAGGCTGCTTCGACTTGCTGCTGAGCACATCGACGAAAGCGGTTCCTTCAGGGGTACGTGCAATGGCGGCATCAGTGGCAGTGAACTTAGATAGGCGGGTGCCGTCCAGATCATATTTAATTTGATCGACCAAACGCGGAATCATTGCATCTGGGGCAACAAATGCCAATTCAGCCCCAGCGGTCCAGACAGCGAGGTTAACATCCGGTACCGCTGACTGCACGGGGTCTGCGTTTACCTGAACCAACTGCCCAATGAAAGCATCAGGGTGTGCGCGCACAAGGTTTCCAGGGTCCGTGCCGGTCCTCAAGCACAGATCAATCCAGGAGGTATTCGGAATCAACTCAGGCCGACTTAGAATCAGAATCTTAATGAGCAAGACATCCATATCAGAAGAAGAAATTCCAGAGCTTTCTATGACAGCCTTGGTTGGGCAGAGAGCCTTCAAAACCATATGAAGTAGGCGTTCGCTCTCTGGTCCAGCAGAAATGGCTGCTGATTCCTTCTCTGCGGTCCGGAATGATAATATCCATGCCCACAGTGCATTTAAGACGATGCGCCCAAAAGAGGCCACATCCGTCAGATAAACGCGGGATAATGTTTCTGCGAAGTTCTCGCGAATATTTGAGGGAACAGCAGGCCCGGTGATCGCGTAGATAAAGGTCTGAGCCCAAGCTATTTTGGGCGCATCTTCAGAGCTAGCGAACTTAGACCCGGAGGCCACAGCAGCCAGAGCCCTGACAAGCCACTGGACCTCTTGCTTGGAACTCAACTTGGAGTATGCCTTCGGGTTGAGGAGGAAAGAAGGCTTGGGGCTCAATGTCATCGACTGGGTTACGTTTTCCTCCCAAGCGGAGCTGGCAGACTCTTGCACATCGCACAATCGGTGGAATAGAGCCAGAAAGACATAAGCGGAAGACAAAGCACCGCTTTGGGCCGAGGGCAGCGTATTGGAGGCAACCTCACCAAACAAATCCTTCATTTTGGCGAGGAACTTGGTGACAAGTGGTTTAATTTCAGGGGTCTTCAAAACCTCAAGATCAGACTTCCATAGAACTTCTCCCACACTTGCTTGCCAGATCTTTCGGAAAGGAATTCGCTTGTCTGATACACCCTTGACGATAGTGCTGATAACATCATCACTAACCTTGAGCTTAGATTGAACAAGGTAAGTAAGATGCGTGCTAAAGGATTTGATCTCCTCTTCCAGGGCAGCTTCGTTTGACTCCCGTGAAAACACAGGGCAGAATCCTTGAACAACCTCTTTTGAGACATCCGCCGAAGGTGAAATAGCCCCAATTGCCTGGGCGTAAGCCATGCGGTGCTCAGGAGTAGTGATCTTCTGCGTTTTCAAAGGACCAATGATTTCACTAGTGATCTTTAAGACCAAGGGGCCGGTTCTGCATCGAGAGAGCAAGGATGCAAAAGAATCAGATGCCCCTTGGCGGATTGATGGGTTATTTGACTTCATGCTAGTTAAAAGATGCTTGGAAAGGCGTGTTTGCACCAATTCCGAGATATCAATATCTTCCGACAAAGAGACACATAGAGGAGGAATCACGCCGTTGAGAACAACCTCCGGTGCTCGTAGTATGGACTTTTCCATGGGAGGTACCAATTCAGTGGCAACATCTTCATATGTTACGAAGGAAGTAAAGAAGTCAGACATGCCATTGGCGACATGTGCGGGTACAACAGATTTTGAGCTCACAACTTCTTTGACGTAGAAAGCCAAAATCTCTTTCTTCGACTCTTCAAGAATTGGCTTCTTATCTGCTAGTCGCGCACAGACTCCACATACGACACCGAGAAGAGGGACATTTCTGTACGCAGCGGTAGAGTCTGTGGTCAGTCGGCTGACAGACTGCCGCACTGCATCAGCACCCCATGCCTTAGACGAAAATACAGCGCGCAAAGCACGTCTTGTCACTCGAAGAGCTGACTGCTTTAGCGCAGGCTTAGGATTGTGGGAAAGACAATTCTCCAGGGCCTTGGCATCAACCGCAATCAGGTCTAGCACAGTGGCCAACGTTGTATTCTGGTCCTCGCTGGCCTGCTGCAACAGAATACAACACCATTCCAACAGAACAAATGCAAACGAGGAAGCCAAACCTGGTCTAGATGCCTCGATTTGCAATTTTTGCGTAAGGAATTTTAACTCTTCGGTCGCATTGGGGCCGCGGAGGAGAGAGCGGAGGCATTGTTGGACAGCCTGTCGGGAGGATCGATCGACATAGAGAGGATAGGTACGGAAGAGCAAGTCTAGTATATCGTGATGGATTTCTGATATTTCAGAACCTAGTAAATGAATAGTCAGCCAGTCTGCTTGTCACGAGGCCGTGGATTATCACGCTACCATTCTTGTCGCGGAGTTCTTGCAGGGCCCGGAGCCTGCGCGAGGTCGAACTCGAGAGGAGAACGACCTGCAAGACATCCAGATCCCCGGCCTTGACCTGATCCCATGGAATTCCATCCATGATCGGCGGTCAATACGGGGGAATGGAGAGAGAGGGGGGTGGTTCAGAGAGGGTTGAAGTTGGTGAAGTGGGCTAAGAATGCTGTCATAAAGAGTTTTGTGTGGGGAGCTGGATCACATCCCGCCATTAAACAATCATGGCCGACTCTTCGTTCTTTACACATTTCAACGCCCTTTTTTGGGAAATTGTGCACGATATTCCACAGTATCACACAGGCCAAATTCATTGGTCTTTGGCCGCTGACTTTCAGCGTGCTTTGAAGACATCTCCGCTAGGCCCGCTGATAATTCAGACATAATGCCGCCGAGCAGCAAGAAAAAGAAGAAGCCCGCCTCCAACCCGGCTCGAGGCTTCGCAACGGTCTCCATACCCTCAAAGCCTAAGCCAGAGGCAACATCAACACCCTCTTCAGCCACCGAAGAATCAAAAGCCACCCCAGAAACCGAGCTGCAACCTGAACGCGATGCCATACGGATTGCAGATGTCGCCGCACCACAAACAACCTCCTCGTTACAAGACTACACACCGGAGGAGCTGGAAAAGCATCTTGAAGAAGCAGACCTTCAGATTCTGGTTGATAAATATGCTGTGAAGTGTAAAAATGACGCAGCGCGCCAGGCCACTAAGCTAGAGAACGAACGCCGCATTTTCCGACAGCAATCAGTATCATTGAGCCTTCTAGAGTGGTTACCGACAGATATTCGAGACAGTATTCTTGAACTAGCCGGTACCGAAGAGCATGACTACCTCATAGCCAGTGGACGAATCACAAGTCCAAAACAGGCTGGCTCTGAGGACGATTTATACAACAAGCTTTGGACCTTGAAGGAAACACTGCTCAAACTCAACTTCCCAGAAAACCGTGTCGAGGACGCACTGAAGCATGTTTTGCAATATTTTGCTAGCAACTCAACCAGTGCCGGTCGGGATGTTGTGTGGAACCTTGATGAAGCAATTGAATGGTTGGCTACGCACAGTGACCAAAATGAATTGCCCTCTTACACGCAGATAAATAATCGCCAACTGAAAGACACGGATAGTGTCACCTCATGGATGACAGGTTCGCCCGCCCTCCCATGTTCAAGGTTTCCATTAGAACATTATGCTAACTCTTAACAGAATCGAAAGCTTCGGGGACTTCGACTCCTGTTTCATCCCAAAATCGAAGCAAGCAAGGAAACAAAAAGGCTGACTGGAAGGCAGCAAAGGTTGCTCCTCATATTTCGTACGACTCGGATAGCTCAGTCGACCCAGATATTATGGTTGCCGAATGGTTGGAGCTGCAGACCCGACTTTACAGCTTGGATCCCGATCTTTTCGATCGCCCCGGAAAGGGCAAGAAGGGTCGCATCGGCGCTAGCAATTTATCGGATGACCCTGAAACGTCTAAAGTGCAGCGGAAGATTGCCAAGATCGAACGCGATGTGCTTTTCGAACGCCGAGAAGCAGAGTACATATGGGAGCAAAAGCTTGACGAGCTCAGAAAGGATGCTTCATTTGCTCGCCGCTCGGTGAAAAAAAAGCCTTCGACCGATGCAGAAAATCAGCCAAAGCCCGAGATTAACGAAGAGCTAGAGCCGGGCCTCCTTGCGATCGACGGAATGGAGGATGCCCTTGGGGGCTTGTTCCAAGGCGAAGCTGAGGATTCAGGTTCGATTTTAGGTATTCCTGCTCTAGAGACCCAGACCTCATTCACACTCCGTGACTTTGGGAAATCGACAGGCCTGAGCCCACGGCGAGTCTTGGAAGAGACTTGCAAATCGAGAGACTCATCATGCATGATTGTCTACCAAGATTTCTCCTCTTCAAGTCATTCGAATAGAAAAGCTCTCGAGGTGAGATGGTCGAAGCCCCAGGAAGCCCCATTCCCGTTAGCAGTGGAATCGATTACACACAAGTCGAATGCCTTGGCTACTTTTGTGTCAATGGATGCCCTTGCAACACCAAATGCGCAGCAGGCTGAGGGGTACGTGTCGACTCTGGCTTTGTTCATCTTGTTCCCCCAAAATTCCAAGGAGGGCAAGGCCTACTTGCGGTTGCCAGCGGTCTGGAGAGAACTCTGGAATGAGTTTGCAACGCTGCAGAAGATCCAACAAGATGAAGTTGACAAGACCATCGTGAAAGAGTTGAAGCGTTTGGTTCAAGAGAACCAAGGCACCTTTGAAGATGATGTCGTTCTATCTGACAACTTCCGGAAGAGAAACGGTGTTGGTAGCAAGCCGGGCACCCCGATGAAGGGACCTACGCGTGACAATTACGCGGGTATCGATGACCGCTTGAAAGAAGTATGGATTGCTAAATCGTCAACACCGTCCTATCACCGCATGATGCAGGGTAGAATGAACCTCCCAATCTGGGGTTTTAAAGATGAAATCCTGAGTACGCTCGATGATCATCGAGCTATGATCATTTGCAGTGAAACAGGTAGTGGAAAGAGTACACAGATTCCGTCATTCATTCTCGAGCATGAGATGTCCCAAGGCCGATCATGCAAGATCTATGTGACAGAGCCCCGTCGTATCTCTGCAATCTCGCTTGCTCGACGCGTCAGCGAGGAGCTTGGAGAGAGCAAGAACGACGTGGGCACGAATAGATCTCTCATTGGATTTGCGGTGCGATTGGAAAGCAAGTTCACTCAATCCACGCCATTGATTTATGCGTAAGTTCTCACTTCTCTCTCGTTTTTACATTTGTGGTCGCTCAGCTAATACTTTATAGAACCACGGGCGTGGTTGTACGAATGCTCGAACGGCCTGATGACTTCCAAGACATCACCCATGTGGTTCTTGACGAAGTTCACGAGCGCACTATCGACAGTGACTTCCTTCTGATCGTGCTCCGACGACTCATGCAGAAGCGGCCTGACCTAAAACTCATCCTGATGTCAGCCACCCTTGACGCGCAACGTTTCTCGAACTATCTCGGCGGGGTGCCAGTTTTGAACATCCCAGGGCGAACATTCCCCGTGGAAATGAAGTACTTGGAGGATGCGGTTGAGATGACCAACTACCGTTTGTCGGAGGATGCCCAGCATACAGTCCTCGACGATGATATGGATGATCCACCGACAGATGCCGACACCACAGGAGGTCTCCAAGCCAGTCTTGATGGGTACTCTAGACAGACCAAGGAGACTGTCATCAACATCGACGAATACAGACTAGACTATGACCTAATCAAGAGGTTGCTTCTGAAGATTGCTACGGCCCCAGAGATGATCCACTACAGCAATGCGATCTTGATCTTCATGCCTGGACTGGCAGAAATCCGTCGCCTGAACGATGAGATTCTGTCCGAGCCCATGTTCCAGAGGGGTTGGATTGTACATACACTTCACTCTTCGATTGCCAGTGAAGACCAAGAAAAGGCCTTCAACGTACCCCCGGAAGGCACAAGAAAAATTGTTATTGCGACGAACATTGCGGAAACAGGTATCACCATCCCGGATATCACGGCTGTGGTCGACGCAGGAAAGGAGAAGATCATGCGCTTCGATGAGAGACGTCAATTGTCCCGCCTTGTGGAGTCATTCATCTCGCGTGCAAACGCTAAGCAGCGTCGCGGCCGTGCTGGACGTGTCCAGAACGGTATCTGCTTTCACCTGTTCACTAAACACCGCCACGAAAAGTTGCTTTCTGAACAGCAAACCCCTGAATTGCTGCGCCTTTCTTTGCAGGATTTAGTGCTTCGTGTGAAGATCTGCAAATTGGGAGAAGTGGAACAGACACTCCTAGAAGCTCTTGACCCTCCCTCGTCTAAAAATATTCGCCGCGCCATTGATTCACTGAAGGAAGTTAAAGCCCTGACGAGCAACGAGAGTTTAACCTCTCTCGGAACACAGCTCGCCAAGTTGCCGCTGGATGTCTTCCTCGGCAAAATGATCATTCATGGAGCCTTTTTCCGGTGCTTGGATGCGACTGTCAGCATTGCTGCTATCCTTTCTTCCAAGTCGCCATTCGTCAACACAATCGGATCTAACTCACAGCGTGATGGTGCACGGGCGTCTTTCCGAAGAGGTAGGTCCCAATATCGCGATCTCCCGCAGTAGACAACTAACAGATACTAGGTGACTCGGATCTCTTGACTGTATACAACGCCTATTGTAGTTGGAGGCGCACAAGAAGCACACCGGGGTCCAACGAATATTCTTTCTGTCGAAAGAACTTCCTCAGCGCGCAGACATTGATGGCCATAGAGGATATCAAGATGCAACTAGTGGTGTCAATTGCTGATGCAGGTCTTCTGACCCTAGATGCATCACAGAAAGCGGCCCTCAACCGGTAAGAGATTAAACGTCACATTTCAGCCTAACAATTGCTAACAACCCTACCAAAGTGCACGTTCCAACAGCCGAAATCGCCAATTCTTCATCATCCCTGAAGATTTCGATATCAACAGCAACAATGATATCGTGATCAATTCGGTCATCGCCTGGAGTTTCTACCCTAAGCTTCTGACGCGCGAAGGCAAGGGCTGGCGCAACGTTGGCAACAACCAGACAGTCACACTACCCGCTGTTTCTGTCAACAAGAGGGCGGATTCGTCTGTCAAATGGCTATCATACTATAGCATCATGGCACGTGCTCGCAACCTCAATGCGCACGATACCAGTGCAGTGGAGGATTTTGCTATAGCTTTACTGTGTGGTGACGCCGAGTTCAAGGTACGACGACAGCAATCCTTCCTCGCGTTTCCTTGCCCCATTTCTTAGGCAATAAGCTAACCACCGACAAATAGATGTATTCTGGTGTCATCTCCATTGACGCAAACCGTATCCGATTCGCTGTGCGAGATTGGAAGTCTATGCTAGCTTTGAAGATCTTGAACAGCCGCCTGCGCGAGATACTTTCGATCACTTTCCGCAACCCCCACCGTCCGTTGTCATATAAGCATCAGCAATGGGTCGACATTTGGCAACAGATCTTTTCTCAGGCTGGTAAGCGATGAATGTACCAACCCTGATGTGTGATTCTGCTCTCTGCGTTTCATGAGATATGCATGTAAAAAATCATGATGAATATGGTTGGGTCGGGTATAGAACTTTGTCGGGATATTGTTAGCTTTAGAGTTACTTCAATGGACAAACACTTTCTTTTCGTTCAAATAATGCTCCTTTCTTCTTTGATATATGTATATGTCTTTTGTTGGAGATTTTTCTATTTGAGGGTATGCCACTCATAATTCTACATTGAGGAGCGGACATATATTGAGGGATGCACCACATCTTGAGACATATCCCTCGAATCATATCCCCAACATTCACTGGCCCGACCCTACAAGGTAGAATGTATGAGGCTTTCCTTCAACATATTATATCGAACAGAATTACGGATTGCCGTCTGCTAATGACTGGCATGTTCCGAGCATTTATAGGCCACATGGCATCTATTTTTGTGGACACGTTCAAGTCATTTTCTATATTGTATCTTATGATGTCTTCTAGAGCAAGAGGCAAAAAGAGCTATGGGATCCAAGCTGTTATTTGATAGTTCCTTCTTGTCAAAGCTCAAGACTCAACCTCACACAGCTTGACTTGTATATCGTATCGAGGCAATACAGATATGATCCCGGCGATCTATCAGCAGGAACCGTAGCATCCCTACATGAACAACGGAAGACAGCATACTGCACCAACCACGCCTTCTAGAAGCACGTTCAGGTCTACGGAGTTCATAGCACAGAACACTGCAGAAATGCCCGTCCCCTCGAGTCGACGCACCGACGCTGTCAGCATTGATCCGCTGTGCGTAAGCGATTGCATTATCCTCGCAACAAACCCTATCAGATCGAGATCAATACTGCATAAGTATAAGAACAAACCAAAGTATAAGCATAAAACTAGGGCTTCTATCGTCACTCCCAGCAAAAGGTCGAGACCAAGTCTTTCAAACTTATTCCCACATTTTCCCACGGGAAACAATCGGTCTAGGAATACAAGCAGCAACAATCTAATTCTCAATCAAGGGACATACAAATCTCCCACCGCCAAAACCAGCTCACGCAAACACGAACTACCCCTTGACAAACACGAGAGACTTGCAGTCGATGCAGGTCCTCAACCAGCGGTGAATACGTACCTCTACGAAGTCGTGAGGTCTGAACACCCAGGGAAGAACCTTAGGAGTTCCCTGCCCCAGCGAACCGCCAACCCCATGCCCCATTCATCCCCACCCCTCGCCCCAGATATTCCTTAACCCGCACCAACCAGAGCAAAATCCCCTTTCGTCCTAAGAAAAAAAGGGAAAATACGAAACAAGTCTAAAAAGGCTCAGACACACCCAAGACACGATATGCAACATCCACCCACACCAGCCCCCTCATATGCGCCCATGCACAATCTCAATGGCAGACATGCTTCGAGAATGTGGAATCCCCACGCGCACCAGCCCCCGATCTGGGCATGATCCATACCCACCCATTAATAGCCAGGCTAGGTTCTGTGAACTATGTACATCATTTCATGCCCAGCAACCCAGTCCGTGGGTGGCTTATACATGCACTTGATTTTAGCCGCCTGCGCTGGCACTTGGCAGCTAGCTTGTCACTCTGGCTCTGCTTTATCGTACATGATACTTACAGCTTGGGCTGCACGCTGCATGGTATTTGCATTCTTCGATCGACTAGCGACGCCTCCCCGGGGAGATAGAAGCGTGGACGGCGCGTGTTTTGGTGCCAGATGCCCAGTACATACTATGATATGTGAGCTGAGACAGCAAAGAGACGGTGAGCGGTCTCCTCATTCTCTTTTGGGCTTATTTGGATTTTTCCTCTAGCTCTTGCCTTTTGTTGATTGGGATTAGGCCTGGTGTACTAGTCTGGGGTCTCCCTGTTCTAGGCTTGGGTGATTATATTAGCATTGTCATCAAGGATGACATAGCAAAACAGGAAAGAGTTGCTTGTTTTGAATACAGTGCTAGTATCACATGGACTGTGTAGAATGGTTCATGATCTATGATTGATCTATGATTATGCTTATGTCTCCCTTGGCTTGTACAAAGGGCTGAAATGTTGGGGTAGTGCAGAAGCTGGTAGACTCCCTTTTTGAATAGCTTAATATAAGTCTTATTGTACATTTTGTACAACATAGAAAACAAGTTCATATCTCACCAGAGTGGCATATTTTGGCTATGTCGTACATCGAAGTCGACTGTCGACTTCATGTTTTATGTTTCCTTATCTGCCCTCTGACGTTGCGCCGATCGGTCAAAAATAGCCCGATATCGGCGAGTTTGAGGATATTTCTCGTTTAGTAAAATTCATATCCTGAATCTTTGATATTTGTCTCACCTATCCGGAGTACCTTGTACTCTATAGGAAATAATAAGCCATACAAAAAACAGACAACGGTCGACATACATCCAACATTAGGCCTCCACAGCAGCGGGTCACTGCATACCAGATGGAGCTTCTCCGTACGGACTATGAGATAATGCTCTGTGCCACGTCTGCACGCAAGGGGGGCAACTGGCGGTGAATCCACACGATCTAGCCCTGCCTACGTGGTTATTGCCGTAGCCAGTCGTTGTTGCGTCGGGTCATCGATCGGCGGGCTGCTGGTACGTGAAGCCAATCATTGGCGCCGCTGGCTTGGGGGTTTAGTCTCGTTACACATTTGGCCCGAGCCATCCTGGCTATTTCGGAGATATGAGGAATTCCAGGTTATATTGTTCTGGACTACCCGACTACCACTATGGTCACGGGAGCTAAAAGCGAATAAATGACTCGGAAATACTGGCGCTTGTCAACGGTTACGGCGGTTGACTTATTCAAGAACTTTTCATTTTCTACTGGATTAGACGATTTCACTCAGGGGTGATGATCACTTAATTGTACAGCATACAAGATACGTAATGCACTGCTATTTTGAAGTCGAATTATTGTTAGACCTATCTTGCCCCCTTCCCCTCTTTTGCGACACAAGAAGCGCTAGAGTGCAAAGGCAAGATGAACGTGCAGTCGATCTCTTGCTCCACGGGACAATGCAATGCGAGGTTAAATCCAAGGTTGCACGGCCCCAGCCTAGTTCCATCACGCCAGATCCTGGCTTCGTGGTGCATTGTCATTCGCGCGAGGGAAGTTGGTGGCGTTTTGGCTTCACAGCAAATTACCCAAGTCACATGAAAAGCAGAGTCACAATTCAAATATTGTTTCAGGGTTGTATATGTACCTCACGAAATCATGCCCACGCCTATACCTACTTGGGCAAGTACCTCTGGCTACCGTGGACCTATAGCAGACGGGGCTACGGAGTATACGGAGGCTATCTCGGTCGATTCGCCTTTTAATTTGCCCCATCCTGTACAACACATCAATAGGCTGCAGGGAACATCCCTGTAAGTCATCGGCTCTCGGTCAAATCTTCCTCGTGTCCGAGTCTCCCGCTAGACAATCGTACTCCGTAATTATGCTGTACCACACATGCCTCTCAAAGGCCTTGTGTCCATTGTGTGTCCCCGCTCATCAGTCGGATGGCCTTATCTGGCATCAACGTCTGCCCAGACGGCTTCGGGCATATTCTGTCTCTTTTGATGTGTGAGGTATAGCATGGGGAAAACATGGCAGCCCCTGGTGAAACATTATAGATCGGAAGGGCAGAGGAATAAAAAAGCCCCGCATATAAACATGATTATAGTGCACATTATTGTAGGAAAAAAAAAAAAAAAAAGAAGAGAAAGAAAAAAAGAATACTTCAATTAGAGAAAGCCTTTGGTCTATTCTCACGAAAAAAGCCTGAAGTCTGCACGGACAAGAGTCTGCAGGGTAACTCGCTGCAAGGTACGGACGAACCCGTCGATCGACGCGAGATTGACGGCGTAATCAGTGAAGTGGAGGAGCCATGGGAAAACTTTCACGGATAAATACTAATAATGTTGGAAGGATTCTCTAGTTTCCGTATGCGACCTCTAACCCTACAGAGGATCCACCAAGTTGATAGGCGCACGGAAACCCCCGGAGGGACGATCAATGACAAAGAATGGACACATGAATTGGATTTTATATTCTGAGATTTGCTTTCTCCTCTATAGGGTATTCCTATTCCGTAAAGGATTGACATCATATTTCAAATACCCAGGACTGTTACTCCTGAGTGTACCTATCATATAGGAACTGATCATCTCCTTACATTTTCGGCTCAACGGTCCCATACGATGCATCACAGCCGAATTGCGGAGTTGCCGTTCCAATGAATGTGTGGGTATATAGTGGATCTCATTTGAGCTGATTCTGATTATTTCGTCTCTCCATTTCTTCGTTCCTATCGGGGAGAAACTGACAGAATAATCAGCGAAGGACTAAGAAAAGAAGCAAAGTAATGAATCAGTCCTGGTCCACTCTAGCCTCCTTTCATTATCACGAATCATTCCTCAAATCCTCCGGAGGCGGAATGCTATTTCCTTTTCCAGTAAAGATAGATGTCGATTCTGGCGGATCCCTCCCCCATGCTGCCCCCCTAAACTACTGTATGCTGTATGTGCAGCGGGTATCGGGCCGTCGATAGCGAGCTGCAGTGCAGGGATCTGTCAGGATTGGCCCCTCCCTCTTTCTCTTTCTGTAAATTTCCCGGAGCTCTCTCGGGCTAGTGTGCTAGGCTGCTTAGTACCTGCTTTCGTGTATGCCCTAATGTCCGCAAGAAAATAGGTATCCATACCCGCTCGAAATTACATAGCATAAGACTAGTCTGCCTTTGAATATATCAAAGCGTGAAATATCTACTCCGTAAACCGGTCTAGAGTTAGGCCCGTAATTTCCCGGCCCCATGTTCACCGACCTCTCAAGGGTCTGTGTGGCGGGACAATGTCATCGGCGCCACTTGCAGAACCCGCTAGAGAATGCAAATACGTGGATAATAATTTGATATTTGGAAATCGTATTCCGATCATGATCTCCCCGAAATTACATAAATTGAACATTGAATCTAGGTCCATGTATAGTGGTCAATGCATATTAGGGTAGGACTGAAAAAATAGCAACCGGGCGAATCCCTAGCTGTCACTTTTTTCTTTTTTTTTTCTTTCGGGAAAGCGTGGAAATTGACATCTGTCAATCTAGAGCCGAGATGATCAGGTTGGAAACCAAGCCCGTGAATGGTCTAGTCTGTTAGTGGAGAATAAGTACTAACTAGGTACAGAGTACAAGTAAATTGAAGTAATTAATGAAAATCAAAAGGCCAAAACGCAAGGGGACTTTGGCCCTGCTCTTCTCACCTGGGAAGAAATTAGCGGTGTACTGGGGTCGAGTTGGCTTGATGTTCAGCGTCTCTCTGCTCTTCCCCCCCTTACTGGGATCTGGCTCTGGGCTTTTCGGTTTTGTTGGGCACACGGAAAAATGTAAGGAATAAAAAATCGAAGAAAACAATTATTCCTGTTATTTGCTATTTTTGCGTGGAGAACTATTATCCCGGCTATACTATTAGCAACGGTATTATTCATGTGTACATAGATATTAGACTGTAGACCGATGAATCATTCCAGGCTCTATTAGGCAATACGATCTACCGCCGACAACCTTGGAAGAAAAGAGGCGAAAAGAAAGGGGATTTGGATACATCATCACGAGGTCTCTCGGTTGACATTGTGATGCTACGTGTGAACGTCTTATTTCGATTTGGGCTGAAATTGGGTGGTTGGACGAATTCTGGACCAAGTCCTATCTTTTTTGTTTATCTATTATCTATTTTCTATTTTCGATGTGCTCTATTTCTAATTTCCCATTTCTCTTCAACCGGGGGCCGGGGATCGCCTGTAGTTTCGGTAAACGCCTAGCCTCTGGCTGGTCTCCGTGGTACTTGGCAGGGATTGAGAGAGAGAACAGACCCTTGATTGACTTCAAGCCACCCGTGTTTCGTGGTTCCTTCTGAGCCACTGATTTTCCCCTCTGCATCCCTGGGGGTGTGACGTGCTTCTTTCCTCTTTCTCTCTCCACTGTTACTCACGGCCCGTCTTAACGCCTAGATCGTCCCGAACCATAAAAAGAAGAACACAACCAAGGCCTTGGTATGCTGATTGTCCTTGGCTGAGGACACAATTGTAATCGCTAGCTACAACTACACATGGACTTTGAACGGACTTGGAGGTTGGCCTGGGGCGATCGACCGGCGGCCACCTCTAACAGTAAGATATCCGAGAGGGGACAAGGCGGCTCGGGTGATGACCGGTGAATGGTTTTGTGCTGGGACTGATTTTAACCGTTTCTATTCAGATGGACCTTGCAGGTATTAGCCTGTATCATCTTTACCCCAAATAGAGGGGAAATGGTGGTGCAAGCGCTGGCTCCAGAAGCGGGAGAGTGCAATCCGCAATCGACGGTGCAGCCGCCGCGCATTACCGGGCCATTCTTTTTTTACCTTCTCCTCTTTGCAGCGGCTGACAGATGTCTTGCACGATGAAAGAGAAGTCGGGACGAGATTTCAATTTGTATGCACGATATAGTACCGACGTGCTACTACATCGGTAGTATAATTAAGTGTTATTTGGTATCTCAACCGTGGTTTCAGCCGTTAACCTCAGATTAAACCGTGGATGTATTCCCCCGGCTCCTACTCCCCGGTCGACCGCCCATGGTTCACCGAGTGGGACCCGGGCGCGTGGAGACGAACCGTCTCAGGTGTGATTTATGGATTTAAGGATTTATGAGGGGTGATTTATTGGATTGTATGAACCATGGAGGGCTATTTAGGGCTATTGTTCATAGAAGGTATGGCATAGTACCTTGCGCTCCTTGAATACAGGCGGTATTGTTGAATCTTGCAGTCTCGCCCAGCCAGAAACCGCAGAAGAGTCTAGAGTAACCTCTCAAGAAAAGCAATAAAATTAATTGAATCTGATCGGTGACTCCACCAAGGGAATAACTCCCAGATCCAGCGGGCCTATCCCGGCCGATCAGCGAGTTGATTTATCTGCCTGTCACACAGACCAGGATCCTCCGCTGGGAAGATTCTCTTTGACTTGTCCCTGCAGTCGGTCTAGGTAGGGTCCGAATTGGGAAATGCTAGCTAATACTTGTCACTTGGCTGTTAAGAATGGGAATGATTTACCTCGACGCTTAACTCTTGCTGATCATGGTCCTTACTTGGTGGCGTCGAAAATAATCGAATATCCCAGAAAAAAAGAAAAAATCCGATAATCGAAACGGAAAAGGGAAAAAAGAAAAGAAATGGAAATAGAAATCGAAAAACAACAGATATCGAGTCTAGAGGATGATCTAAACGCACGGTTCTGGTAGTCCTCTGTCTCTCTCCACCGGGTCCACTGTGATTGATTCGATGGCCTTTCTCTCTCCTCTCGCCTTTTCCGTTTTTCTCTTCTTCGTCTCTCCCTCAAAAGACGGGGCAAGCCGGGATTTCTGCAGACAACATTCTTCTCTTTCTTCTCTTGGGCTCCCTTAGTCAGCTTCTTCTTATCCTCCACTGATCGACTTTCCCGCTGCGGCTCAGCGTCATTTTGCTTCACCTGTTTTCCCCTCTCTTAACCGCCTGCTAAGTTTCACTGTACGATTTCCTGCTTTTATTTTTTTTAAGGCCTTCCCGCTTCCCTCTGCCCTTGACTTTCTATTTTTACTTGAGATATTTGTTGGGGCTTTTTTTCTTTTTTTACTTCAAACGCCATCTATCCAGCCTGCATAGGGATGCGTTTGCTGCACCACCCCAGCCTCCACCTTTCTGTATGTCTAACGCACCTCTTCTCTTCTCAACCTCCCCCATCCCTCGACTGTCTAAGACTTTGAACTCTCTCCCCCTACCCTTTATCCGGCTTCGGCCTTATTTTACCATTCGATGCGCGCCAATTTGAGAGAGCTTTTTCTTCAATGACATGATTCCCTGCATGACCTTGAAACGACACCCGAACTTACGCATTTCTATCTAGTTCAACTGAAGCACCCCGAACTTTGATGTGTTCGATTGATGACAGTTAATGATTCTGATGACCATTGTGCTTCTCGCTGAATTCTGCTTTTCAAGAAAAAGTCTTTATTGCGCTTCTGTCTAGGCTTACCGAGTCTTTACAAAAGGTTTACGACTTACTACGAAGCTACACTACGATATTGGACGTGCATTGCCTACATCTTGCATCATTTGCTATAAAAATTCTTTTTTTTTGGGAACGTTTGATCCTGAAAGCCCGTTGAATATTGCGTTTGCAACTCTTGTCTCTTTATTTATTTATTCTTTCTCTTCGTGCAACGTTCGCAAGTCCCTGTGGTCTTCCAACGATTCTGCGGCCTATATTGATAGCACGCCGGACGACATTTACGACGTCCGCTGCTCGCTTCATCCCTCTACTTTTCTAAACCGTTTATCCGTCCAACCGAAAAGCTGGAGCTGCCATCAATCTCGCAGGTCCATACCCGCGGTCCTGCTGACATCCCCTGGTACAACCATCACGCGGCGGAACGACCGTTATTGCCCGGCGACAAACTCCCCGCTCTCAGCCTGCCAACAGCCACCCAGGGCCTCTCTCGGACCGCCTATCACGATTCGTCCGTGTCCAATTCCACCACCTCTAGCGCTCGCACGAGTCTGTCTGGTGCCTCTGTGCCTATCAACGAACCCAGGAGCCCGTCCTCTGCGGACCTGTCTGGGACCCAGGGCCGGCTTTCACTAGATTCTTCCGCCCCAACCGAATACAGTCTCCCGCCTTCGGTCAACGAAGGGTACTATCCCAGCCCGACTTCTCTCGGCAGCATGAACCAGACCCAGCCGTATATGGATGTCCACTCGCACATGTCTTCTGCTCAGTCATACGCTCCCCAAGGCGCAACCGCAGGCGCAATGTCCCACTATCAGTACCACGGGCAACCCCCTGTGATGCAGCCCGCGTCTTCTTACGCCCCGGCTGCTTACCCCCAATATGGATATGCCCCTGGCGTTACCTCACCCCCGGGACACCCGCCAACCTCTATGGGTGGCCAGATGCAGACCCAGTTGCTGCCATTGCCTGGTAAGCTCCAAAGCCAGAGTATAGAAGACTATTCTGATCGTTATCAAGTGAGCAATCACCCCGTGGCGCCTCCAAGTGGTTATGCAAACACTACTGGTGCTCCGCTGCAAGGATTTGTCTTCGATGGTACTGGTCAAGTTGCTCCTCCGGGAGCGAAGCCGCGAGTGACAGCAACATTATGGGAAGATGAGGGAAGCCTCTGCTACCAGGTTGAAGCAAAGGGAGTGTGCGTGGCTCGACGAGAGGGTAAGTCAATTCCGCCGCAAGACGGTCAATGATATTTTTGGCTGACTCTTTTCCGCAGATAACCACATGGTTAATGGCACAAAGCTGCTGAATGTAGCTGGCATGACCCGCGGTCGACGTGATGGAATCCTCAAAAGCGAGAAGCTCCGCCATGTCGTGAAAATCGGACCGATGCATTTGAAAGGTGTTTGGTATGTATTCTGACCCCGCAGAGCATGCGACATCGGCTAACTTTTTACTCCTCAGGATCCCATTTGAGCGTGCTCTAGAATTTGCCAACAAGGAGAAGATCACTGATCTCTTGTACCCACTCTTTGTGCATAATATTGGTGGCCTTCTATACCACCCGGCCAACCAGACTCGGACTAATATGGTGGTGCAAGAATCCCAGCAACGACGTTTGGAAGGCCCACCCCCGGGTCCCCAGCGTACGCCATCTGGCTCTCAGCAAACCCCGATTCACCATCACCACCCCTCCCTGCAGACCCCCATGTCTTCTCACATGTCCCAAGGACCAATAAACGGCCAGCCCGGCTCCAGACCAAGCCTCGAGCGTGCCAATACATTCCCCACACCGCCAGCTAGTGCATCCAGCTTGATGGGCGTCAACCATCAAGGTTCATACGAATGGGGCGGACAGGTGCCACACACGCAGCCCCTGTCCATCGACACTACGCTGAGCAATCAGCGCTCAATGCCAACCACCCCCGCAACCACCCCACCGGGAAACAACATGCAAGGCCTGCCAGCTTACCAGGGCCAAGGCTACGACAGCTCCAAGCCCTACTACTCCGCGGCACCACAAACCCACGCCCAATACGCGCCGCACACCCCATTGACTCAATCAGGGATGTCCAACTACGGCCAACCTCTACCCGGCGGGTACATCAAGAGCGAGATGGCGCCACCAAACCCACGGCCCGGCGCTTCAGAACACGAAACCTCCGAGCGCGACTCAAACCGCTACAGCCAAAGCAATGGACCCGGCGAGACCGTCGCCGAGCATGACCAGGAGTACATGCAAGATCCCAACGCCAGCTACAACTCCAACCGCGGCTCCTACACTTACACAACAAACCCCTCTGTCGGCTCCCTGACCGGCGAGCACTCCCAGCTCACCCCGGAGATGACCAGCTCCCCGAGCCAGCAGAACGGCTCCGGTCGCATGACTCCGCGCACGGGAGCTGGCCCCCCTCCTCACTGGGCCTCGGGCTATAACACCCCTCCTCGTCCCGCCGCCACTACCCTGTACAACGCTGTCAGCGACACTCGCGGTACCCCAGCCACCGGTGCTTCGGACCCTTACTCCATGGCCTCGACCACGGCCCCGGTCTACGCATCTGGAAATGGCTCGTTGAGTGCGGGCAGCAAGCGCATGCGTGAGGACGACGATATCCGCCCGGAGAGTACTGCTGAGTATGAGACATCAAAGCGCCGCAAGACGATCACCGATGCTACCCTCGGAGGTCCGGTCGGTGGCCCGCCTATTCTTCAGCCGATGAAGCCTAGTGGGGTCATGGCTCGTCATCGCTGAGGGCGTGCGATTCAATTGTGGCTTCTAGCTAGCTTTGGGTTCGTGGTTTGTTGTTCTGGTTCTCTTCAGGGTTTGTTAGGTTTCTGCTGGATTGTTTCTCTTTTACTATTGGACTATTTTTCGGCCGGAGTTTGTTTTCCATGATAGACTACGCATGCACAACCCGCATGGCGCGCCGCGGTCTTATCTGCGTCTCACCACGAATACATGGAGATCGGCAGACCCGGCGGTGTCGAAACGAAACGAAGCTCATTTTCTCTTTGCGTTATGTTTTTGGGTTGAAGAAACCTTGACTTTTTTTGAGAATATCTAACTTGTGTGGGGGAGGGGAAGAACTAGGCGCAAGATCTGTTCTTGGTCCGATATGAGCGAAGCATTTCTTGATACTTCTGTGGTTGAAAGACTTGTCACTTGTTGAAAACTTGGATAGTGATCGCAAACCTCGATGACTACGATGTGACGAATCTCTTATGAACGAATTTTCTTTGTGTGATGACTTGACCACGACGAGCCATCTTCATTAACGAGTTGTTTTTCTCTTTCCTTTTCTTTTAATCATTGATGCGTGTTCTGGGGTTTGAAAAGGGTTTTCTTTGTGGCATGGCCTTGGCTTTGATTTTACTCCCCTCTCTACTCTCTGCGCTGCTGTTGCTTCTGCTTCTGCCACTCTACTAGAGAGATGATTATCATGGTAATGAACGGTTATGAACTCTGGGTCTGCATGCCTTTAGCGACATACAACGTTGGTTTTGTCCGGTCTAAATGGATTGTTCTTTCTCCGACTTCTCGTGCTTTTCTACAGCTTGTAGATGTAATTGTAGACTATAGTCTTACTGGACCTTGCCTTGCTTATTGAGCCATCGAACTTGACTGGTACGACTTGACGCTATAGTTCATCGGGAACATTCATGTAGCTACTAGAAGTTCGCTGTCTTCATGGCAGCTTTGGTTAATTTACTTCATTCCTTGACCCTTGTTCTCGAACTCCCGCTTAGCGCTAGTGTCTAACTCCTGTATCTCTAAAGGAACCGTCAAATAGAATCTATAAATCGTATAAGGCTTATTGTACTCACATACCTCACACCACGTGACCGAATCTACCCTATCTATCCCAAAACAGCAAAATCAAAACATGCGAACCATGGTTCTTTCCACTTGACGCCACGGCGATTTCTCGCCAAATTTCAACTCAAATATAACGACATCCCAGAACACCCCATCCCGGCCAACGTAACCCTCAAATATCGAATGGAGACCCTCGCTACAAAGCCGCAAAATTGCAAGCTTCAACTATGACCAGCGACCGATCAGAGCGACCCGCAAAACCACAACCCCCAGGACCCCAAAACCACCTCTATTTCGACTCCTGGCAGTCGGCCTCAACGGGTCACCAGCGTGCAGGCGAAGGCGGCGGTTTCATCGGTTCAACATCATGGAGAGATGCCCGCTCGGCGAAATTGACTAGGCAGTATAAAAGTGGGGATTGTCTTCCAGGACGGGGAAGGGGATCGGGATTGGGCCTTCGGAATACAGAAATACGAGAGTCAACGCTTGTACCTGGGGTGTTCGATGGGCAATGCGCGCAGCACTCGCCGCCCAAAGCCTCTGCTTCCGGTGAGTGGGCTATGGTAGCTGGGGATGTGGCAAAGCGGAATGAACTCGGTGTTCGGGATATCCGGTCGTTTATGGGTGTTAGCAAGAGGAAGGCTGTGAATGAGCTCGAGAAGCATACCGAGGTGGAGACGAAGAGGCCAAGGACTGTTGTTGGAGGGGACCGGGGTTTGACTCCAGCTCGAGATGCAAAGGAGATGGAAAAGGGAGAGTCTGAAATAGATGGCAACCCCCCACCCGAGTCCCACTCTAGTGCCAGTCTTGACTTAAAGTCGACTTCGCGTATCTTCGCCGGTGTGACGGTATTCATCAATGGCTCCACACTTCCCCAGATCTCGGAGTACAAACTCAAACATTTACTAGCGTCGAACGGGGCTAAGACTGCTATTTACATGGCCCGGAAAACGGTGACGCATGTTCTCGTCGGGCAGCCCAATACCGGGGCTGGGAGTGGAATGGATGTATCTGGTGCAGGAGGAGGCCTTGCGGCGGGCAAGCTCCAGCAGGAAATTGCCCGTGGGGGGTGGAAAGGCGTGAAGGTTGTTAGTGTAGACTGGTATGTACTATCCCGATGCTGCTGAATAGCCGGCGAGTGATCCTTTCTGATGTTGAAATTGCTATTACTAGGGCTCTCGAGAGTATCAAAGCTGGGCATCGTCTTGCCGAGTCCCGGTTTCCTAGTATGCATGTTGCGGCCAAGTGGCAGCGGAGTGTTGCTGGGATGTTTGGTGTGCAGGAGGCCAAGAAGTGATCTTCTTTTGCATGATTACAGTTGGCATTTAGCGACTTTCTTCTTTTTTGATTCACATTGCATAGCGTATGGAGTTTTGGATAGAGCCATGATTTTCCGTCAACCTACTGGCTTGGGATTATGAACATTCCACCTATGTGCACTTACGATACCTAATCTATGATCACATCGAATCTGATCTGATCGTCATAAGTATGAGACATCTGCTTTGGAATCTCTCTCGTTCAATTAACTAATATACCACCGTCGCCGATACGACTTGTGCAGCACTCTACTCTCGACTTGACACTTGAGGTTCTCATTTCATTAATATCATGCACCATTATCATAACATCCATTATATACAGAATCAGAATCACAATCACTATACATGTACAGACCGGTGTGAAAAAACCAGGTTCGACCACAGGACAAAAAGAGTCAGAAAACAGAAAAGAAAAGAAATATCAACAAAATCTCCCAATAAGCGCCATAGCCATGCAAAATATTATGAGGGAAAGAAGACCGGACATGTGCGTCATAAACTAGAATCCAGGATGGCTATATAAGCCAGATAGATTGCGAGGTTTTCTCATTCACCTGAACGAACTTCCTCTACCACGCGTGGCATACGTCTCGCCATCATGGCTGCTGTTCTCAGACATATGACGACGCCAGCCGCTCTGTTGGCGAGCGAGGTAGCCGTGCGGGGGAGCATTGTAGTCTCCCGTCTCGCTAGAGAGGGTTGTTGCCATATCTGATTCCGAAGAGACTGATCTCAATGCCGACGAATTGGTTGCGACGGGCATGAGATCGAGGGTGGTGGTGGGCGTGATATCAGGGAGTGGCGGTAAGGGGTTTGGATGGCGGTGGGTAGAGAAGGAGGAATGGGCGGGAGGTGGAGCGCGAGACTGGGCATGGACAGACGAGGTTGTCCGTGTGCGGGTTCTACTGCTGCCCCCCCTCGGTGAATGGTGTTTCCATCCCTCTTCTTCATAGGAGAGGGGTTCTGGGGATGAGGTAGTTTGTCGGTTGTGCGGGAGATAATAGGGGTTGTTAGAGTAGTCGTGGTGATTATCCTCATAGGCGGGGAATGCGGCGGTAGACATGCTGGACACGGAGTTGCCGTGTGAGCGACCTGCGAACATGGGCTGGGGCTCGTCAAGCTCCGACTCGGCGCTCGACCAGCGGTCTAGCTTTTCGTTCAGGAGTTCTTCTTCTGGTTGAGAACGGCGTGAGTCTCCGTGGACCAGACCGAGTGATTCTTCCTCGGTTGCGTGCTTGCGCAGATCGGGTGCAAGGTGCGTTCGGCGTAGGATGCCACGCGGGGGCGAACCTGGTGTGGTTTTGACGGAAGATTCGCTGTCGGTCTTCATACGGCCCATCATGTTGTTGAAAGAGAATTGGCGGCGGGTAGTGCTGGCAAGAGGTTCCGGTGCTAGTGATTCGGGCTTTTCGTCTGCCCATGATATAGACCGCGGCGTATCGCTACGCGGACGGTTTGCGTTGAACACAGCCTCCACACCTCCAGCCATACCGGCACTATGGTATTCGGTGTCAGTACTGCCACTTTGATGTGCCATATCTATCATTCCCATCGATTGTGTGTTGGCGTTAGAGCCTTTCTCGTCTTCTGTATTTACAGGCCTCCATTGGGAATGGTGAAGCACGCTAGTTGCCCGAGATCGAATGTTATCCATGAAAGAATGACCGCTTTGCTTGGTGTTAGGTCGGTGGTCGTCCTCATGCTCTGCAGCGGGCAACCGGGACATGCCCCACGGAAGATGTTGTTGTTTGACCGAGGGTGTTCGTGGAGTAATCGGTCGTGACATAGTTGGACCCTCGCCAATAACAGTCTTGCGCCGGCGTAGGCCATCCCATTCAATTATCTCATTCTCCCCTGGCACTGTCAGGGTATCCTCATGCTTATCATGAAAGAAACGTCGGGCTTCATCCGATTCCATAGTGCGGCGAGCAGTTGAAATGCGACGAATGATAGAGGCCGCGCCGCGAATGGAGTCCGCCTTGGGCTCAAACTCGGGCTCTTCAACCGCGGCGACTTCCCGAATCTGATCTAGATCGCCCTTGAAAATAGCAGCATCGGGAACGTCCTTAGCGGACTTGGATAGCTGCAGCAATACTACACCGGCACAAATTTGTAAAAACCCAATGATCACAGTTGCAATCTGGATTCCTGTACCCTTGAAGCCCTGGAACAAAATGGCGGAAGTAATAATGGTAGCGCTAGTGAACAGCACATAATAAGTCGGGGTGACCAGAGCGGCATTGAAAAGATTCAGCGCTTTCTGTATAGCTGGGTTAGCACAGCTATGAGACACGAGAAGAGTGAAGACTTACATTGAGATAGATAATCTCAGTCAGCAGTGTCCCAACAACAAACACAAATAAGACATAGAGGAACCAATGCTTGAACTGCTCCTCGCCATTAATCTGAGCAAGAATAGCAGACCCCAAGCCCTGGGTAGCCACAACACTCAACCCACCGATCATGCTGCAAATACCGATATACACAAACATGCTCGACTTTCCGTAGCGTGGACCAACCCAAAGAGCCGTAAAAGCAGCCCCAATAATTATCAGCCCAGCATAGACCAGAAACCCAGGCTGAATAACAAAATGCTGCATGCCCTGAATATCCTTGACGGAGGACTGCTCAGGCGCATTCATAGCAATCGTCACAGATCCAATAATGCAGCAGAAACAGCCAACCTTCCCCACGAAACTGAGCCGTTCCTTGAGAAAAATTGCCGACAGAATCGTCGTAATCACAACCGAGAGCGCACCAAGCGGCGTTACCAAAATCGCATCGACGAACGCATACGCCACAAAATTGCAGATTTCTCCGATAATCATCAGCGTCATGCCAGTCCACCACCAGAAATTCTTCAGATATCCATATCCCTCTCCGGCCTCCTCATTGTACTTCACGTTCGCCTTCAGCAGTCCGATTTTCTTTACCACGAACGAGATACCGATGAAAACACCCGATGCGACAGCCAGCGATACACCGACGGCCTTGTACACTGGTGGGCGACCGGAAGATTCTGCGCGCGCGAGCAGGTTATGTGCATGCGACAAGGCGAAATTGGGATCCATGATTGATTGTAGAGGCTGGAGATTAGAACCACACTGACCAGCAGTGGGAAGAGGCGGGGACAGAGAGTCGTCCGAAGACGAGACCCAGCGACTATTTGAAACACTTAGTGGTGCTGCCGCGATATCGATAAAGACTGGGCGTATCGCCGGGGCGACTATCAACAAGCGGTGTCAACAACGATTCCGAGTCGTGGTGTCGCAACGACCTTTGTAATAGGGAGATAATTGCGATTTAGAACGGCGATCTGGGAATGCTTCTGGAAAATGTCCACGAGGGAAGGAAAAAAGTGGGATTCCGCAAGGGGGAATTTCAACCGTTGGCGCTATGACTCTAGCACTCGGCAAAGTTCAGATTTTGAGGGTATCAAAGTAGAATCTATTTAAGACAAAAAATGAGGGAATCAGAGAAGAATGGAGAAAACTTACATTAAAGAAAATAACAAAGAAAAGGGGAAGGGGAAGAAGAGAAGAGGGAAAGGGATCGAGATGGCTGGGGCTGGGGCTGTGTGGGGAAAGGAGGTACCGGTACTCCTGGCGAGGCGGCTTGGGCTGCGATCGGCAGGTACAGGTACCTTTGCACGTCGGCCTATATTGCTTACAGTAGTTTATGGAGTCCTCTGAACAATACGGAGTCTACGCTATAGTTATACATGATATAATTATTAACGGACAATTCACTTGTATCTACGGACTATCGAGTACCTATATCGTACATGGATGCCTATGTAGATGGTTCTTTTTTCCCACACATAATTACTATACAGACAGACTATCAATTCCCACATTTAAATCTTCATAAATGTCATCATTCATTATGCCCGAGCGAGGCTAGCACTGGCCATCTTGCAGTGGGTCAACTAGGATAAAACACCATAAATAGAATTACATGCGCCCCAGACGCCCTCTCAGTCTTAATCAACCGTCTCAACAGAGGGGTATTCAGCTGGAAAGACACAAAAACAACGTAATCCACATGTAAAGGAAATGAAACAAAAGGTATCGAGATGAAAGCAGGTGAGAAGGGATCACCGCACGTGGTAGCTGGGCTTGCGTTGCCGGTTCACCGTTGGTGGTGGCTCATCAACTGGGTAGGGAGGTCGGACTTTCATGTTTGAGGAAGAGGGAGGTGCTTGGGAGAATAGCGGCGCGGGCATAGACACGCCGCCGCCGTCTTCTTGAGCTGGGTATGGGATAGGCGTCTTCGGCGGCACCGGTGGTGCCATGCCATTGAAGGTTGTAGAATAATCCTCACTGTGGGAGGGCAAGCTCTGTTGTTGCGAGCTTGGTCGGCTTGGAAGCTCGTGGCTTCGACGATAATCACTGCCAGATTGTCGAGGCGAGGAAATAGATATACTATCGTGAGGTGTTGGGTGAGCCATGCCATCCATTGGTGATGTAGTCACTACGGTCGGGATGGGTGGCTGCGCTTGTGAAGGTGTAGGGTGATGGGCGCGGTTAACAAACTCCGCAGGTATCTCGGCGGGTAATTCGACAGCGAAGTGCGCAGGGGGCGGAACATGTGATTGAATGGGAGGAGAAAGCGAAAGCTCTTCAGTCTCAAGATCGAAAGATAAGTCGTCGCGATCCCCGCCAGCTGCGGCGTGGCTTGCCAGACGGCGGTTCATCCGATCGATCTTAGCAAATCTCACACCTGCATCTAGAATCATCTTCTTGACTTCAGGCCTGGCCAGATACTGCCGTGTGTTGGTGCTGATATCGGCTAGCCGGTTCCATTCGTTCATACCAAACTCGCCAACGCCAACCTCGACATTGAGGCGGAAATAATTGTCTTTGCTGACATTGCGTTTGGCGAGACGGTCTCGAATCATATCATTGTGAATATCCTCGCAGCCCTCAATCTTCGTCATTAGACGACGCCGCGCTTCAGCAAATGTGCCCAACGAATCGCCGAAGAAATCCTCCCACCATTCATGTTGTCGGTTATTGGTACCAGGTGGGCGCTTTCCAGTCCCCACGCTGATAAAGACCCCAACTTCCCGACCTGGCCACTCATTCATGACAGCTTCATCAAGGACCAGCGGCGCGGGGTTGAATGTGCCATGACCCTCGTCAATAAAATAATTTTGACCAATCTGGATAGGTTTGAAAGCAAGCCCTGTCGCGGATGTCGCGCGTCCCGCTTGCCAGATAGTGCAGTCAAATTCAGGCGGAGGTTCTCTGCGGGAGTCGTATGACCGGAGAAGGACAGCTGATCCCTTGCGCGGGGTTCCCCTGTACATAGCAGTGACCGCACTACATTTCATATTAGTACCAGCGACACATGTTTTTCGCCATGTAGAACTCACGTTTTCGTCCGATTTTCTCGGTTATCATAGAGCAGTGCGTCTGGATTACCCCAACGCAACCCATTAAGAAAAACGGAGCCTCTTTGGCTTGTCGGGGACATTGGATGCGAAGCAGCAGCGGTGCTGAAACTGGCCCGACTGCTAGAGCGTTGCGGAATAGAGGCTGGGCTGTATGGTAAGCTTGCCATAGAAGCCATAGAATCATGATTCGGCGCATTCCCCGTGTCATTTCCCTCCGCCTCGAACACTGTATGTTCCCGCACACATTCGCGGATCGCCTCCTCGAGCTTCGAGGCCTTGAACAAAGTCGAGCGGTAGGGAATACCAGCGATGGTTTTGTCGGTCTCAAATACTTTGCGAGTCATGCGCACATATACTTCCTTGCAAGTCTCGAGATCCAGGCGGAGGCGACCGAGCATCAGCGCAATCAAGCCGCCAGTGCCGGTACCTGCGATCAAATCGAAGTGATCGCAAGGTTTGGGAATCTGGTCTCGACGCGGAGGCTTGCCTTCGCATTCAACATAGGTACGGTACATGAGTTCCTGGAGGAGAATAAGCATGGAGTAGCCACGAACACCACCGCCATCTGTTCAGGTTAGCTGAGTCTGATATACGCCGGGAAGAGAGAGAATTCTAACCTAGCGACAGAATCCGCAGCGGAGGACCCTTGGTGGTGTCCTTGCGGCGCAGATTGGCTGAATCCATGGCGATTATAACAATTATGTTTTGGAACGATTGTGATCGCTCTTTTTTTTTCTGCTGCGGCAGCTGACCCGCGGCGGGGCTCAGCGATGCCTTCCTCAACTATGCACCGGGTCGCGGAATAAGTGGCGTTTTGGAAAGAGGTGGAAGCGTGGAGTAGAAGCGTCACGCAGGTGGAACACAAGTCGAATGCAGCTCTGGTTGGATGCGTGACAGGTCAACGTGAGAGTCGCAATTTAAAGTGGACTCCGCTCCAAATAGGCAGCGGCGTATGCGTGATGGATGGATGATTGGAGGGGCTTGAGCCACAGTCCCTGAATAGTTCGGTAAGGCTGGACTAGCTTGACCACAACGCAATGTAGAAGAGGAGTCGCACAAGTCACTGAATAGAATCGGCAAGTGAAGACGAAACTGGAGTTCAAAAGTTATTGCAAGTTATTCTTAGAAATCGAATCCAAAGTCCACATTTAGATGCTTTTCCACGGATCAAAAGAATCAGGTGACTAACTGGGGCAACTGGTGGCGGTGCCCGGCTATGATGTAATCGTGGCTGTGTGTTTATCCCCCAATTAAATTGATTTCTTATGCTTCTCACTCAGAGCTCACCTACGATGTATTTTGATTCATCAAAGTATAAGAAGAGTCTGTATTGTTTCATTATCAAGAGCTGGACAAGTCAAGGGTTGCCCGAAATCTGTACAGAGTATACATCGTCAGCCTCCACCATGACGTCAATTCCCCGGATATCTAGCTACACAGTACCGAGATGTCCGTATCCATGTACAGAAGAAAAGTCTATCTATTTTCAATTTGTCAGGCCAGGCCAATCTACAGAGCCCGGTAGTCAGCGTTTATTCCCATAATTTGCCTGGGAAAAAGCAGAAACACTTACCAGTAATAGACCTCGTAGTTCCTCTCTCGGCAACCGTCACCTCATCTCCAACCCTCAGACTAATCCCCTTACCCTTTGGCTCCAAGAAAGCATACCTACCAAAGACGGGACTAAACTTCGCGCCAGAATCCACCCTGCGATCCTTCATCAACTTCTTAAGCACAGCACCAGACTCACCAGTCCCCATCTTCCCAGTCTCGTAATCAACATTGAGGCTTTGACAGCGTACACAATTCCCCGTCAGCAACAGCCTGGTCGACTCACGCCCTAATCCAGCGCCCACGGTCAGCGCACGCCAAAAGTCCTCTTCAAAGGCCTCCGCAGCCCCCGAAATGACGATATTAGGCCGGAACTTCGTGCGGTCCATAATTTCCCCGTCCGGCAGCCGCGCTGAGACATTATCCACGGATGTCTCGGAAATGACCAGATAAGGGGCACAGTCAGCGAAGGTAATGCGGTCCTCGTGCTGTGAATGTAGAGTGCAGAAGTGATGTAGCACTAGCACTAGCAATGGTACTAGCACCACCACACTAGCAGTGAAAAGGAGCGTGGGTGTCAGACTGCGAGCTGTTTGGAGAGTTGTCCCGTCGCGAACGAGAATACCACCCTGGAGGAGTATGTTGATCGCGGATGCTACAATGAGAACCGGGAGAAACCGTTCCCATTTCTTGTCGGGTCTGGTTAGACTTTCGCGTATTGTGCCCATCGCCGTCTTTTTGCCTTGCCTTGCTGGCGCGAGTGTGCCAAGCACCTCTCTCGAATGCGATCCAATGTAGGCTAAGACTACGGGGTACCCGAAGCAGGCGCTGAACCATTCGTTATACTCTGCGCCCATGTTGTATCCTGTTGTTGGGCTCTGGTGCATTACGACCTTAATAGGGCTGAGCCTCCTCGGATTGGGCTGGAGTGGGACTTCCAGTCGGGCGGTTTCGCGGGGTTTAGGAGCTGAGTCTGACAGAGGAGGATGATATGTTATAATTAGTTTCCCGCTGTCCTTTTCTGTCTGCGGATACTCGATATCCGTGTGAAAGAGGGCCATCTCTGGGAAGTGTGGGATATGCATGTTTTTCAGAGCTGTGGTGCCGGACCCATCGTTGGCTGGGATGACCTTGAGAAGCATGAAGTGGCGGTCATATTGAAAGCCGCGTTCTGTTAAAACTCCCTCTGTAATTGTTGTTGGTCGGAGGGATTTAATCGGGTAGACATAGAGCTGACAATGGGTTAATATTTTGATTCCTGTCTTCACCGTAATTCCGGGTTCTTACGTGGCTGACTTTCATGATTGTAGGTGAGAAGTCTTGCTGTAGATGAAAAAAGCAGTATATCGTACCCCGATGCAGCAGAAAAGAAAAGACGGAGAAAGGAAAATGATGACATCGTTCCCTGGTTCCCGTCTCGAATTAAACTTTGCGGAGTAAAATCCACACCATATTCCACCAGGAACAAATTATTCTTGAAATTTTTCATTTCTAGTCCTAAATAAAAAGTCTTCAATCATATTCGTTTCGAAATCATGCAAGGAAATATACAGAGGGAATCAAAAAAAAGAGAGAACGTCTACTGGTCATCAGCCCACGGCAAGCTGAAGGTACCAACCCAGTCCTCGACCTCTTGACGAAGCACAACAATGTCCGATATCTCCTCACCCCCACCCACATACTCCAAGAAGGCTTTAACAGTATTAGGGTTCTTGACACCGCGAGACTGAGCTGACTCACGGGCAGCCTTGTCCAACTTCTGGGTGATGGTTACCGCGCGATCGACGATGTCGGCGACGCGGGTGAAGTCCTCGGGTTGGAAGCCACGGGAGGTCATGGCTGGGGTTCCCAGACGCAGACCGCCGGGCTTGAGGGCAGACTTGTCACCGGGCACGGTGTTCTTATTACTGGCGACACCGCACAACTCGAGAACGCGCTCGACGCGAGCACCGTCCACGCCGCGGTTCTTCAGGTCCAGCAGGACCAAGTGGTTGTCGGTGCCACCGGACACAATGTTATAACCGAGTCCACCGTTGCTGGTGGAATCACCTAGGCGATTGGCTAGAGCAGAGGCATTGAGAAGCACTGTCTGCTGGTAGGCCTTGAAGTCGGGCGTCTGAGCCTGCTTGAGGGCCACGGCTAGCGCGGTGATGGTGTGGTTGTGAGGGCCACCCTGGTGGCCGGGGAAGACGGATGCGTTGATGGGGTTCTCGAGATCGTACATGACGGGGTTGCCCTTCTTATCGGTGCTGCGCACGCCTTTGCGGTAGAATATCATGGCGCCACGCGGGCCACGCAGAGACTTGTGAGTAGTGGTTGTCACGACATCTGAGTAGGGGAAGGGAGATGGGAGCACGTCGGCAGCCACAAGACCCGAGATATGGGCCATATCGGATAGCAAGTATGCGCCCACGGAGTCGGCGATCGCACGCATGCGCGGATAGTCAATCAAACGGCTGTAGGCTGAAGTACCCGCAACAATCAGCTTGGGCCGGTATAGGGTGGCCGACTTCTCCAATGCATCATAGTCGATCAGGCCAGTCGACTCATCGAGGCGATAGGGGAAGGTCTCGAAGTATTTGGAGATAGCAGAGATCTTCTTGGTAGGGGTCTGATAACCATGGGACAGGTGGCCACCGTGGGGAAGGTCTAAGCCCATGAGGCGGTCGTGGGTGTTGAGAAGGGCGGAGTAGGCCATGAGATTAGCGGGTGAGCCGGACAGAGCTGGAATGAGTTAGTCTTCGCATCTCATTACATCACGTCAAACAGGTTCATACGTTGAACGTTCACTCCCCATTCCTCCGGGTTCAGACGGAAGGTTTCGAGGGCACGCTGCTGGCATAACCGCTCGGAGGCATCAATAAATTCGTTCCCTCCATAGTATCGGGCACCGGGGTATCCCTCGGAGTATTTGTCTGAAATGCGGTTAGAATAGTCTGTCGAGGCAATAGTCTGTCGAGGCAAGCAGAGGCGGCCACCCGGAGTACATACTTTGCATAATACTGCCAAGGGCATCGAGAACAGCTTGGGATGTAAAATTTTCGGAGGGGATCAGGTTAATGAAGTGCTTTTGACGGTTTTTCTCCTGTGATGGTTTTAGCACCTGGTCGGTCAATTGGTGAGCTCTCTATCCAACGATGACGCACCTGCTGTAGGATGTTATAAACGGTGGGGTCGGACTCCTTTAAGGATGCCGCGAGCAGCTATCAAATAGTCAGTCTGCATGTTCCGCTTGACATTGAATCAATTGTGGCCACCAACCTTGTGCTGCGAATCGCGAGTGGACGATGCTACTCCCCGCGATTTTGAGGCTAATCTGGGCACGATCGAGGCGCGAGCGGAGACAACGGCTGCCCGGGAGCTCCCAAGGGGGAGCAAGCGAGCAGCAGATCTACCACAGCGAGACAAATACATGATGAAGCTGAAGAAGGTCAATTCTCAAGCAGGGTATTATGTACTTAGCCGATAGGAAAGCCACGGCTTTTAAACGACTGATGCTTGTCGGACGAGCACTGGCACCTTTCCGTTGCCCGCGGAAAGCGGAAATAATGCGCTAGTCCCATTCGAGCTCTCCGCCTGGTCCGTGCGTCGGTTGCTGGTTTATCTTCGCCCGGCAAAACTTTTCCTTCCTTTTCTTCTTCACACAACTAAATCCAAGATGAAGAAACGGCGTTTTTATCTGTGTCAGCACTCGTCGGTGACGGCTAGACTTCGGTCTAGCTGGCGCTGGACGGGCGCTGCTGAAAGGTCCCACGCCTCTTAACCATCCTTTTGAGGGGCCAGTACTTATCGGATTGGAATTATTGTGTTGGTTCACCTTCAAGGTCGGGATTGGTCTACTGTGTTGGATCCACATCTCTATGAACCCCTTTGTGGCAACATGTTCGCTGTTGCATTGTTGACACTCCAGTACCACGAGGATGTACGATTCGTATGCTCCAAATGACTCTCGAGTACAATTAGTTTAGCAGTATATAGCCGCTATTATTCTTAACGCAATTCAACCCTTTCCATGTTCCTGACTCGCAGTCCCCTCTTGCACCCCACCCTCACAATAGAAAATTGGCTAGAACAACTACATACTGTCCAGCAAGGGATCAATGTGTTGATACTCATCCATGGACTCCGCATGTTGTATGCTCTATGGCTTCGATATATTAGTATGTAGCCACGGTCTTGGAATTCAAGGAAGTACCTAGGTATGCACGTTTTTCATTAGACGTAGTCTGCTGGAGATTGCAGAATCGTTACAAGATATCTACAAAATAGGATACGGGGTACAAGACAGCAAATGCCTATTTTGGAGATCTATTTTGAGGTCTTGGCACAACTATGGAGTTATATAAAGTACCAAATAAGAAGTCTTTTAACTACAATATATTCTAGAGACCCGGGGATATCTACTCCCTACGTTCAAGTTATTCCGACTTTGGATCATTAAATTACAATCGCCAGTGCTAGCCCATCAGTGCCTAAATGGGAAGGGACTTCCCGTCCCTGGGGGCGTGCGCGTAAGGTAAGGAGGAACGATAGGGAGGAAGTGACTTTGGCCGTCGTATTAATTTGGCTGTAGAATTAAGTACCGTTCCGGTGACTCCAATCCACTTGCATTGTTTATTTTTTTCCCATCTCTTATTGCCACTCTCTCTGCCCCTTTTCCTTACTGTGTTGGTGGCAGCGGGTACCTGAATCTCATTTAATTTAATCTACAGGATTGGTTATAAACTCTTCCCTCCCCCTTCTTTCCTCTCTCTCTCTTCCACTGCATTCTCTAAATCCCCGGTTTTCAACCGATTACATTCTTTTGAATCCCTGTCACTCTTTTACATACCTCATCGTTGAACGTTTTCGGAACCATTCCAACTTTATCAACTATATCACAATGCGTTTCACTATTGCCGCTCTCGCTCTCGGTGCTACTGGTGCCATGGCCGGTGTTGTCACCGAGACCCTCACCGAGTACACCACCTACTGCCCTGAGGCCACCTCCATTGTACACGGAAGCCACACCTACAGCATTTCCACCGTATGTTTTACCTGAGCAACAAGTCTTGGCCGCGTACTAACAGCATTCCAGCCCGGCTACATCACCATGAGCCACGGTCCCTACACTGTCACCCGTCCTATTTCGACCTCCACCGTGACTGAGTGCAACTCCTGGTATGGATTTCTCTATACCCAATACGACCAACCAATCTAATCTAACACATTCTTTAGCTCTTCCACCGTGGTCTCTACTCCTGTGGCCTCTGCTCCCGTGGTCTCTACTCCCTTGGCCTCTACTCCCTTGGCCCCCAGCCCCGTGGCCAGCAGCAGTGTTCCCCTCATCCCCGTCGTCCCCAGCGTCACCTCCACCCCTCTGGTCCCCACCGCCGGCGCTACTGGCGTTCCCTCCAGCCCCTCCAGTGCTCCCTCCAGCCCCTCCAGCGCTGTTACCCCCTCCCAGCCCGCCTTCAACGCTGGTGCCATGAACGTCGCTACCGGTGCTGGTGCTGGTTTGGCTGCCATCCTTGGCGCCGTTGCTCTCCTGCTGTAAAGCAGTTGATTGTCAATGGCATCGGTGAAGAGATAGCATCGTGATTGGTGTTATCACTGTGATGAGAACCACACAATGCTGTCGGGTTTTTACGGCTGTGGCTTCTTCTGGTGTATATGTCTTGTCTACGTCTTAGATAATACATAATGAGCCCTCTTGGGTTAACTTTTCATGTCTGCCTTTCTTTTGGAGCTTATCTTTTTTTTTGCGCATTATTCTCCTGGACATAGCGCGTTTTATTATATTCATATCTTTAACTTCGATCAAGAATTTTCTCTTACTTTCTACTCATCTTACTTGCATTGGACCCCGATATTCTATTTGTACTTGTTTTCATAGATTGCTCTCGGGGTATAAAGATGATCATTCGACACGACGTCAACTTACTACTATCATATTCACACGCCATGTTGACTAGTGCAAATGCATACTACTTTCCATCTATAAATGGTGGATAATCTTGTCTGCACAACGATTCATCATCCCTCTCCATCTCTGTATGCTCTTCTAAACAGAAATTCTAGATATTTCCATTTCATCACCAATCTGGCCAGAAGGATGTCGGCCATTCCAAAGGAATAGCTCGAGGCTGTAGCCCGCCTTCAAGCTCCCACCTATGCAACACACGCGAAGGTCTGGTTTCGCGGCTTACATCACTTACATCATGATTTCAATGGCCTTTCTGATACTTTTTATATTGAATGCCCTAATCTCACAATTAAATATACAACACGGCCTATTGATGATAACAAATACTAACATACATATGCACTATAGGGTCTCTTTGATGCCGACTCTAAGATCTGGTGATCGCGCCTTCTCTGGTGAGTTTAGTGGTTTATCCGATGGAAAATAAATGGGCTTGTCTATTTTTATACTCGGTGCTAATCGGTAACCGGGTCCTAGAGCTCATGTGTATTCATTATTTATTATTTACTCAACATCTCATGTACCGATTATCATGTCTCGTATCAAAATAGCTCATTCCACATTCCCAATAAGACCAACAAGTCATGGCCAAGGGCGTGGAGAAGACCCTGATAACCACGAGTATTTCGGTAGAATTCTACATCGTACACCCCAATAGCCGATGGAACTGCTGGTATAAAAGCAAAATAGATGAATATATACAAGTTATTAACTCATGCCAAAATTTTGTCAGTGCTATCATTGCCCCTGCGGTACAAATCTGTACGTTCTTCATCAACCTTAAACGATCGGTGGACGACGATATCTTTCGTGCCAGCAAGTGGATTGGGATTTCCGTCATGAATGCTGTGTAGCTGATATGAGTGTTGCCCTATAGTATTTTTGGGCTGGAACCTATTTATAGGTGTGTCTCCTGTGGGTTTCGCAGTAGGGGGCGAGTGCGATGGGAATAACGAAAGCCGCGGTAGATATATCGATATTAGGCGCTTGAACCGCATTGCACAGGCGCAGATGATGCCGAGGTTGACCTCGACAAGGGACCACACTCCTAGGATGGCTTCGGTATAGGTTGTGTCAGCTGTTCTGCCGAGGAGTAAGACGTATGGTAGGCGTGCTATGGAGCAAATGACGACACTGGGTTCAAATTAATTCTATTAAAGTACCATAATCTAAACTTTCTATTAAATATTCATAGGGATGGGGATTAGCGGGAATGATGGAATCAGAATAATTCAAGAATGAGCAAATGCGTACCTGGATCCCAGAGTCAGCAGACAGCCGACGGTGACTTTTTGTTTCTCTGAAAAATGGAGACGGTGTATCGTCGGGATCGGGATGGCGATTACTGCCAAATCAGAGGCAATATTCAGAACTGCCTGGGATAAGGCGACGTTTTCTAGACAGGCTGTCGTTCCTGCATGGAGAGGGTTACATGGTCCTCCGGTGATGATGCATAAGGTCAGAGTGTATGCAAAGATCGCCAGTGCGACAGCCACGACGAGGCAACGATATATCCTCGCAGGATTGATTTAAAATAGGACAGATAGAATGGCCATTTTGGTGATGCATGGACATATCAAATAAGTCAAGGTATTGATGAGTAGACCCTGCTTCTTGTCAGCCAGTGTGCTCAGATATGCAAAGAATGTCTGTACTTTATTGAACAACATGAGATCTTCCAAGTTGACATTCCACATGTGCTTTCCCCAGCCATAGTTCATTACTATTTGAGTCCAGTCAGATTATTCCTTAACCTGAAAGGTAGTTACGGGAGACCTGCAGTTCACCACAGTCACGAAATAGACCAGTGCAATACCATAAGAAATCGTGATAGTGACTATCGAGTAATATAAGTGCCTTGCGGAGTGTTGAAGAAGTTAGTATCTTACTCAGGTCTATCTCGATCTTCTTGGTCAACTTGAAAGCCTGGAAATAGCGAAGAGCAAGGAAACCCGTGGCAATGAGATAGGTGATGCCAAAGGCGATGACAGTCCCTATTTGCAACGAGTTATAGGGTTCATGGAAATGTGATTCCTGGCCATCTGGCGGGGGTATTCCCGGGGTCGTACCCAGATCCATTGTATCTGATTAATTAATTCTATATCAATAGGTCTTCTGCCCCTATATATTGTGTCTAGTGTTGGCAAATCCCTCGCTACGCGGGCTAGAACATTGTCAACAGTTAATTCAGAACAGTAATAAAACCACTATAGCCAGTTATATCGGAGGTTGGTAGAATCCAAGTGGAGTCTCCTTTGCCCTAGCTCATCCTGCGACCAGAGCTGACTGCCGTGGACTGTCCTTTCTTAGCCTACAACAAACTTACTTTTCTATCTCCTCCACAAATTGTACTTATTCCACGCTAGCAAAAAGTACCCCGAGAGGAGACTTGTTAATTTTCAAGGAGAATGAGTGGAGATCGACACTAGTATAGTGCACATTAGATCTAGCCTTCAAAGAAAAACGAAACGCCCCCCGCGCCATGTTTTTGTCTGTAGAATAGGGGTAATCAGCCGAATAATGCATGTGATTATCCTTTAGTTCAAAGACAGAAGGCCGCAGTAATCTTTCTTTGAGGCAACCTGGTTTATGTTCGTGATAGACCAATTGACACCATGAAAATACCGTTTTGGCGTCAGCCCAACACGGAGCCAGTTCCGGGCGATCGAGTGGTGCCACTCCATTTCTTCGAGGATAGTTTGCTTGTCCAGGGTAACAACATGGCTGTATCTCTCGTGTTTGATGCAGTGCTCGACCCAGAAATATTGCGCGAATCCCTTGAGGGCCTCGTCAAACGAGAGGGGTGGCAAAGGTTAGGAGGAAGACTGAGGAAGAATGTAAGAATGGGCCATCTTCGGGCAATTCTAGCGCTGCATAAACATAAGACCACGGGTTATGCTAGTTAACACTTTTGCCGCTACTAAATAGGCCTCTGGTAAGATTGAATGGCACATTCCAGCCCAGTTCTCGACCGGCAGACCACCAATATCCTTTGCCCATGTCGATCATGGCATACCTGCCGCTTTGCATCCGATAGCCTCTCGAATACCGAAGCCGCAAGATCGGCCCTGCGTCGTTAGCAACCCAGATGACCTAGAAGGCCTGGCATGGGAGCCTGGGTACAAGCCCAACGGGGTAAAAGACTACCTTACCTCGGACCTTCCTGTCTTAGGGTTGCGCGTCAACTCTTTCACCGACAAGACCGTTGTAGTGCTGCAATGGCAGCATGTTGCCTTCGACGCGCTGGGAATGCAGTATGTTGTCGAAGGATGGAGCTCTATGCTTTGGGGGAAAACTGCCGAAGTATTGATCCCATGTGGTTTGAACTCGGATCCATTTCGCTCTCTCGCCCAGGGGTCACGTCCTACGACCGAGAAACATGTGTTGGCTGACACGAGGGTCGGACTAGGAGGCTTGCTGCGGTGGGGTTTGGGTTATGGGGTCGATATGCTTGTCCGAGCCAAGGAGAACCGCATGGTCTGCATTCCAGAGACATATTGGCGGCCACAATGGGAGAAGGCTGTAGACGATCTTCGTTCTGAGGCGACCGCAAACAGCGAAGACCCCTCAAAAGTCTTCTTGACTGAAAATGATGTTCTGACAGCCTGGATTTTACGCTGTGTGGTTGGCGAGATGAGGATGAACCCCGAGAGAACGGTAAACTCCAATAATGCAATCCCCTTAAATAAGCTACTGACACTAATCCCTCCTTAGGTAGCTACATCGATCGCCATGTCACTTCGCAAATCTTTTGAGGGTGACCTCCTGCCTGCTTCCACCGAGCATCCCTACGTTGGCAACGCTTTCGGATGGGCCAATGTACTTGTTACCGCGGGCGACGTAACTTCCAAGCCGCTCAGCTGGCTCGCACAGCAGGTCCGGTGCGCTATCAATGAGCAGGGCACGCGTGCTCAACATGAGGCATATTACGCCATGGTTCGCACATCCGGAACCGGTCTACCTATTATCGTATTTGGAGATGGTGGCATGGCGCAAGTCGGCTTCTCTAATTGGTCTAAAGCTGGTTTATTCAACTTAGATTTTTCTCCAGCTCGTCAGGGTCCTCGGGATGACAGCATGCCGTGCAGGCCTTCATTTGTTCAGGAGAATCACGGCCCGGTGAAGCCTGCGGACGGTTTCTTTATCCTCGGAAAGGATGAGAAGGGGAACTACTGGACTTCTGCGTGTAAGGTGAAGGGTCAGTGGGCAAAGTTTGAGGAGCAGCTGAAAGACTTGACATAGTTAACTAGGTGATTTCTAGTTTATCATTCTTACCATGACCACCAGTCCCTCTCTTCTCTATCCCCCGGTATCATATTAACAAATCTAGATTGATACATTGATGTCAACTGTGGGACATTTGACTCCAGATACCATTATGTATCTATCTATCTAACTCTCCCTACACCTGCTTCCAGGTATTGCCGTCATACATCAAGACATCAATTTCCTCCTGGTGAGATAAATGAGTGCTTGCCTGGTCTTCAACCTGGCGGAGAGCTTCCACGGACATCTGGCGCAGGGTTTCCATCCTCATTCCGTCATCCGAGGGCCATTCATACTGCAACGCCCTCTGACCACCTAAACCGTCGCCGAGTGCCTCATCGTAACCTGTGAAGGTCCGGGGGGAAGTGAAACTGCGCGGACTTTTTTTTGTGAAAGTTCGTTCATCGTCAATGGTACCGCTCCGGTCTTCTATTGCGATCGAAAGGCTCCCAAAATCAGCCAAATTAGCGGGGATTCCTCTGTGAGCGCACCAATCTGAATTATCCTCCGAGTCCAGAGGCCCTTTTTCTAGGTCGCAGGGTAAAGGCAAGTGCGGGTCGCACAATGGGTGCACTCTTGAGAGGCTTTTGTGGGGTGTCATCAGGTACGCCTCGCTCTCTGAATCAAATAATTCTTCGCTCGAACAAGGGCCTTCACCATGCAGTTCCCTCATGAACTGTTTGCATCCTTGGATGTATTCTGCCATACCAGGATCATCTTGTCGGTCATTAGGCTGGCTTTCATGACCATGATCCTCATATTCACTGTCGTGATCGTGGTCTGCGTTTTGCAGTTCGTGGATGTCCTCGGACTCGTAGATAGTTCCTTCATGCTCACACCAGAGGCAGAACTTTCCATTGCTAGTGACCACCGGCTCAGTGGATCCGTGGAGTCTATTGGGGATGAGGATATCAGTGTAAAGGTCGGTCTGCGGACCGATGCTCTGGTCGATGCTCTGATCAGCGCTTTGGTTCGCTCTGTATCTTCCACCGAAGGCTTGGTCCTGGCTCGGGGATAACAATAGTATAGGATTGAGAGTCTCCGCAGTAGACAATGCTTGGGAAAGAATTGGCACAGCGGGTCCAAGCTAGGAGAATAAGTTGTTAGCTTGCACGCAGATTGGACGTGTCCGAGATCAACTAACGGATGCAATATTCCGTTCGGCATCGGACACCAAAGGACCCCAACGCGATGTGTGAGTATCGTCCTCCATCTTCTCATGTAGTTCGAACCGCAAAATTTTGGCTGCAGATTTGATCTTTGTAATAATCTCCTTCCACTCCCCACCGGTCTCAAATGCGGTGTTGATATGCACACGGAACCAAACTGGATCACGTTTGTTTCTCATCCAAATCCATTGGGTGTTTAGGGTGGCAAATGGAATAAAGCCTTGAATGCCGCGCTGGTTTAGATGACTCCGAAAAATGTACGAAAATATCTCTTCTGTTTGTTTTTTGTTGCAAGCAAAGAATCGATATAAACAGCATAGTACCTGTCGCTTGTATGGGTCCCATCGCATCGTGGGTCTCTTTGGGAACTTGGTTGTCTCCATCTTGGACGGGGAAGATAGGATATAGCTAGCAAGGAATGAAAGGTGGGAGCAAGAGTAAGAAGAAGCAGAAGAAGGTCTCTTGGGTTAATAGGCGAGAGAGGTTCAAGGGCAAACACTTTGTATTTTACCTGATCTAGCCTAGGTTTACATAAATATGTTCTATATTTGACGTGGATTTTGATTCAATTATATCCAAAAGCTCTGCTTTAAGGATATCTACACAATTATTCCCCTTCCGGTACGCATACAAGAAACAACCGATTTCAACCGCGACTTTAGTGGTATACATTGAAAATTCAAAGATTCCCAAATCGAGAGTTATTAAAATCCGGCATTGCCCATCTCTCCACCCACTGAGATTTAAGTATCTCCTGTGCGTTTAACCGCTTTTCTGGCTCAAAGGACAGCATGGACTTCAACATATCCATAACAGCCGCTTTCTCTTCTGCATCAAACCCCGGGATTCCAATTTCTTGTCGTGGGAGTTGAATATGGTCTTCAAAGCGGTCGTCCCAAGATCTCACATATCGACCTTGATTTGGTTTGCCATTTTTATCGAAATATTCGTGGCGTGCTTCCCATTTCTCCCACCACTGGAGAGGTAAGTCCCTTAGAGTATCAACTTGCTCGGCTGTGATATCATCCGGCGTTGCAAGGATATCATCAAACAAAGGACGCTGACCAAGGATCATCCATATAGAACAGGCGACTGACCAGATATCTGCAGAGAAAGAAAGATTGCGTTATAGTTCAAATCTGGATACAGGTGGCACGAAGGATAAGGGGGCGTGCGAGTGATATCGATCCTTCATCGAGGGTATACATGCCTCTCCGTAATCGCTAAGTAAAACCCTTGCCTCCGAGGGGTAGATCTCCCCCGAAGCTTTTCCAAGCCAGATTGGAGGGACGACGCTAGAAGGAACCCCATACTCTAGGCATTGATCGTCATGGCGAATGATTGGCTCTAGTGTAGGTGGACCGTATTTTTCGTATAATTGCTCAATCGAGAGCTGATCAAAATTGGCTGAGAGACGCAAGAGAATATTGCCAACGTGAAGATCTAGTATAGGTCTCATATTAGCATATGGTAGTCACAAAACTATGAGAATGAAGACTAACTAACCTACATGAACAATTCCTTTAGCGTGGATATACTCGACGGCTAATAGAAGTTGTACAATCAGTGAGCGAGCTGTCTCGGCCTGAAAGATACGTCTATATGATCCATCCTTGGCACCGGAGATACTGCACATTGCCAATGTTGTCACATAGCAAGGGTGGGTTCCATTGGGGCCATAGAGGACGAATCTATCTTTAACAGAAGGTATAATTGCCCTGCCTGGGTAATCAAGTGGAAAAGATTGACTAAGATAATCGAAAACATCAACTTCATGAGCGCTTGATCCGGCTGTTCCAGCTTTCACAGCCACATATGTGTTGGACTGGTAGTCTTGGCAGAGCCAGGTAGTTGAATAGGCCCCGTGGCCTAGCTTGTGGGCGACTCGGTATTGGGATTGAAAGACATCGCCTATTAGGACAGGATGATATCCACCAGACTGGTACTTTTCAATTCTCTCAACTCCTTCTATCGGCAGATATTTGAAAGGGAGTGGGCCAGTGCTGGATGAGAAGTTATTGAAAGCCGCGGCCGACATGGATGAATGACCAATAGAAGTGCCCTGAAAACAAGGATAGGAAACCGAGGAGGACAAAGTCGGATGAAGAGAGATCTGATATATAGAGTTTTGCCGAGTCCAAAGTGAACGTGATCTGATCATTAGGACCATTACTGGAGGATGTTTGGGCTGTGAGTGTTGAGCCCATAAGATATACAGATATATCAGAATCCTCAGACTGTGACTGTCCAAGTCGGCGTATATGCGCTAATATCGCCGATTATGTTCCTCTATGTTTACTTACAGGGGAATGTGCCTTGTTTGCCCAGGTGATAACGGATGCTGACTCATCAGGAGGTGTAAGCAAGGAGCCTTCACCACGGTGGCCATGTTTCGATTTACACTCGGCGTCACTATTAGTGGAATTTGATCAATGGATCCTTTGCTTTCCTGGTTAACTATCCCGCTCCCTTCCGTACTTCGGAGGAGATGGCCAACGCGTTCTTCTCGGCTCTGTAAGAGCGAGGATGTAACGGGAAAGGAATGTGGAGATTTTGATTCTTATATGAGGTGAGGAGACCTTATCAGCAGTTAGAAATGTATTAGAATTGAGACATAATGTTACGCCAGTAGCTCAGGGGAAGGATGATATGTTGTATTATAGAAGATTGATCGGACTTGGAGGTTACTATGCTTCGACTTTCTTGTCGGGTCATAGGATGTGATCCGTTTAACAGTATCCTTCAACTCATATATCGCCTAAATAACTTCATGGCAAGATAAGCCTGGTGCTGAAGCCTGTTAGCTTCTTCACGAACCCCTGATGTACCGAAACATTCAAGTAGTCTAGCACTAGTCAAAAGAAGTCAAAAGACCTCTCCCTTGTGCCGCATAGTCACATTCATCTATCACCCATCTAGAGCTTCGCCCTCCCGACCCCATTCGCCTTCCTCTTCTCCTCGAAATATTCTTTCACCCTCTCCCTTGCAACAGAAACAACTTCCGCATCCTCAACGGTAGGTGGCACGTTAATCTCCGCCGTATACTCCCCCTTCACCCCATTTTCAACAAGCTCTCTAAGAACACGCCTGAGTGTCTTCCCACTTCGCGTCTTAGGGATCATCCCCCGACCCTGTATGATTCCACCCAACGACGCAATAGCCCCGATCTGCTCGCGAACCAGCGCGTTAACCTCGGCGAATAACTGCGGGCTCGGTGTTGCTGAAAGAGTACCGCTTTCTCCAGTGATTGCGCCAGCTTTGGGCTGGATGAATGCGAAGGGAAGGTGGCCTTTTAGCGGGTCGGGGATGCCGACAACGCTTGCTTCGCTGATCAATGGGTGCGAGAGAATGGCTTGTTCAATGGATCCTGTAGGAATTGGTCAGATCGTTTATCCCTCAATAATAGCGCTGGAAAGCGAAAGACAAGCAAATTCCTTACCGGTACTGAACCGATGCGCGGCAACATTGATAATATCGTCACTTCGCGACATGATATGCACGTAGCCATCCTTATCAACCATCCCCGCATCGCCGGTATCAACCCAGCGGCCATTGAAACGCTTAAGATACCCACGGTAAAACCGCTCCTCGTCTTCGAAGAGAGTCGTGAATGCCGACGGGGCGAGCGGTGGCGCCATAACGATATTGCCCATCGTACCGCGCGGGACTTCACTGCCTTCGTCATCGACGACGCGGACGTCAAACCCAGGCATTGGGAAGCCTGCTGAGCCAGGTCGGGTTGTGAGAGGAGAATGATCTGGCCCGGACGCCAGACTAGCAAGGGCAGCACTCCCATTCAATGCAACACCCGTAATCGGGGATCCGGATTCAGATGACCACCAGTTGTCAATAACAAGCGCACCATCCGCTGCATACTTACCAAGAAGATTTTGATATGAGCTAACAATACTTGGCTCGCTGCGCTCACCGGCGAGGAAAAGCGCACGGAGAGATTTCAATCCTCCGCGCTTTCCGACCTCGCCGATAAGCAGGTCGTCCGGGTCATCTTTCCGGATAGCTCGCATGGCAGTTGGTGCTGTAAAGAGGGCATTTACATTGTGTTTCTCAACAATGCGCCAGAATGTCCCTGCATCCGGCGTACCAACGGGCTTACCTTCAAACAGGACCGTTGTGGCGCCGACTAGTAGCGGCGCATAGAGGATGTAAGAGTGTCCGACAACCCAGCCTATGTCTGATGCGCAGAACATTGTGTCGCCGGGACCTTTGATCCCGAAGAGGGACTTTATGGAGAGTTCCAGACCCACGGCGTGCCCACCTGCTTCACGCAGGACGCCTTTCGGGAGGCCGGTGGTTCCTGTGAAACGTTCGAGTATGAACAAAACAGATCAGGAACTAGGTTCGTTTCTAAGATTCACTCACCACTTGTATAAATAATATATAGTGCATCCGTACTCTTAACAGGGACAGGTCCAGCCTTAACCCCACGAAACCGTGCACTCTTAACGAGTCTCTGCCAATTACGCTGGCCACCGCGCTTATCGGGCTGATCCCAGCGCAGTTGGTCACGCTGCCAGACAATGACCCTGCTCGGCTTGAAGCTGCTTGTCTTGACGGCGCCCTCGACAAGCGGTCGGTAGGAAATGGGTCCCTTGGAGCCCTCTATTCCACATGATGCTGTCATTAGAACTTTCGGGCGTGCTGCCTCGATGCGCTGTGCTAGAGCTTGTGGGGCGAAGCCACCGAAAACGGCGGCGTGAATAGCGCCCAAGCGGGTTATTGCCAACGCAGCTATTAGGGCGGCGGGGATCATTGGCACTAGATACGATACGTGGTCAGCAGTGAGTTCCTATCTTCAATCAATTCTCCGCCTATGGTGTGATCATGATTGCATACTGTAGATAATAACGACATCGCCCTTCTGTACCCCTTCCTCCCTAAGTACACCGGCAAGAACCTCAACCTCATCGAGTAGGCGAGCATAAGTATACTTCTCCGTTATACCGGTAACCGGTGATTCCCATACAATGGCAACATTGTCACCGTGGCCTGCGAGCACATGTCGGTCGACACAATTGTAGGTTGTGGAGATCTCGCCATCGGCGAACCACGACCAGTGCTCATGCTCGGTTCCGCTCGGTAGAGACTTTGTCTGTCGCGTTAGGGCACGTGAAGGCTTGTGGTGCCAGTGGAGTCTGGCCGCATGATGGGACCAGAAGGTTTCTGGATCGTCAAGGGAGTGTGAGTGGGTTTTCGGCTGAGGGTGCGAAGACATGTTGGATAGGTTTCGGATTCAGACTACGGAAATGATTGAGTGGCAAAGTTGTTTGCCGAGATTGTGATTCGAGCCGAGAAGAGAGAAACAGGTGACACAAGACGAAGAATAGTACTCAGGAGCTCTGATATAGAGCGCTTCTACCCGAGGTCTTTCGGATCCAATATTGCGATTGGCACGGGAAGATGGAAGGTAAGACCTGCAAGGCTCTGATCGGCAAGACATTTTAGGCGTTCGTGTGTGACTCGCTATTTGCGGGGAGGAGGAGGTGAAGCTGAGATCCCCCGGATGCAGCCGAGGCGAGTCCGTGCTTTTTCCCCGCACTTTCTTCGGTACTCAGCTTGTCCCCAGCCTGAGAGTATACCCAGGGGATACCCAGAGTGTACCTCATGCGCTGTCTCAAGTACGGCCTGGAATCGGGTACTGCACTTGTACTCTGGTGTATTTTTGCTTCGGATTCTCCGAGTTACTACAACCGACTGAAAAAAAAGACCTTTATCAATTGTCTATATCGCATAAATGGCTGAGAAATTAATCAAATAAAACAAGCTCAGTCGTAGGGTATCATATCGAAATGCCTGCTAATGCGCGACTGCGATCTTCTGGCTTCGTTGCCTGGCGGGTTTTTTGTTTCTGTCGGGATGCTCCAAGGGCGTAATAAGCAGAGACCGAAGAAGAGAGACGATTGGTAAGGAAAAAGAGCAAGGGGAGCGAGCTTGTGGAAATCTAGACAGCCAGTCTGCATGCCTCGGCGCATTTCCAAAGAACAAAAAATAACTAAAACAAAAAAATAAACTTGCGCTCGAGGCTTGCAGACACTGGCCTCAAATCTCCACGCCAGTTCTCAAGCTCTTCAAAATGCGAGCGTAAAAGATGTAGCATGGCAAGGACCACCGACGCCGAACGAAGTAACCAAAAGATAGAACCACCCTCCAGATGCACCCGGGACCAAAAGGAAGAGAGGAAAAGAGAAAAAGGAAACAGCCATTATTTCAGTGAGCAAGAAATCCAACGCCTCCCGGACGGACCCGGCCGATCACAAGAGAGTACACTGGAGCCGACTGCGATGTCGCGATCGGTCAGGCCGGAAGGACTTGGGATATTCGGGGCCTGCGTCGCGATCGCGGCCCGATCCGAAGCCTGTTGGACGACGGTCTGCGCCACGGCCACCTGCTGCCTGTTGTCGCTGCTGGCGCAGCATGCGGACAACGTCGTAGAAGGCCTTCTCGACGTTGATACAGTTCTTGGCGGACGCCTCAACAAACTCACATCCCAGCTCCTTGGCCAATGCCTGGCCTTCCTGTGCTGAGACTGCGCGCTCGACAGCCTTGTCACTCTTATTGCCGACTAACATGACGGGGACGGGCATGGCGGGACCAGCTGAAGCGGTCATTGGCGAATTCAAGTAGCTGGGGCCGGAGGGGGAACCGGAGCTTGACGATTCCTTGACCATCTTAATTTGGTTGTAGAATTTTGTGATGCGGGAGAAGGAGGCGCGTGATGTGATGCTATACACCAATACAAACCCCTCGCCATCCCGAATCCACTGGTCTCGTAGCGCGGTATATTCTTCCTGGCCCGCTGTGTCCAGCACCTCGAGCATACACGATTGTTGATCGATCACGACTTGTTTGCGATATGAATCCTCGATGGTTGGATCGTATGTTTCGACAAAGTGATTAAGACACAACTAGAAGGATGGGTTTTAGTCATGGGGAATTCTCGCCCGGATGTCAAGAGCTAGGTCGACCAACCTGAATCGTAAGGGCGGTCTTTCCAACACCTCCGTCTCCCAACACCACCAGCTTGTACAACGTCATTTTTCCAGCCATGGCGGGCAACTGGAACTGAGAACAAGAAACAGCAAAGACAAATGAACCTAGAGAAGTCAGTATGTCTATAGCGATACAGTCTCGCCAGCGACATACCTATAATTATTTCAGGGGGGAAGAGGGGGAATGATCGAAGTCGCAAGGAGGGGGGAAAGGTGTGTGAAGTGGCCCACGTTCCAGGCGGGGGGCGAAAAAGAAAAGCGGGAGCTTCCACGCGATTCACAGCAACCCCCAATTGTTGCCGGAAGAATGATGCAAAGGGGGAGATATAGGACGAGCGAAGGGAAGAGAGAAAATGGAGTTAGAGAAAAGAGAGAAGGGAGAGCCGAGAGACAAGAGAGCGAGAGAGGGGGAAGACCAGTGTGCGAAGTCTGGTCCGGGGGCTGGAACGAAGTGGAGAGAGGGGTTCAAGGGAAAGGGATATTAGGATATTAGGATATTAGAATTAGAGTATAGAGAATATTAAAGAAAGGGAAATGTCGAATAGAATATAGAATAGAATAGAAGATAAAAATACATGACTATCAAATTTATGAAAGAGAACCGATGGATTTCGTACTTCTTCCAAGATCCCTATCCCTGTTCTCTTCTCTACATCTCTAACTCTGAGACCGTTTCGGATAAAATCCGATCAATCCAAGCTATGCCTATAAAAGGGCATGAAAACAGACACCTGAGAGTTCATTCTGACTGGTAGGAATCTTATAATAGGGAGAAAAGCCCCAAGTGACAGCTCCATGAAGTCATACATTTTCTTTCACATTTTCTTAATATCCACATAGTGTCTCTAGGGCTGTGCTGATACTTATTTTTTTTTATATATATTCTTTTTAGATTAACCTGGTGTTCTCATGTTCACCCGTTCATTATCTTAATATGTATACCTCAAAAAGCCCATATATATACTCCGTACATCCGAAGATCTCTACGGAGTAGAACTGAAAGCCCATTCCACTGAACCTACACCGGATCCGACGATCTCGGAGAAAATGAACCCAAAAAAAACCCTATAAACCAAAGAAAGAAGAAAGGAAAAGAGAGAAAAAGCCCAGGTCCCAAAGGTCCACAGTGAAAAGGAGAAGCGCACAGGGCACAGTGGATAATCCCGGATGTACTCCGTACTCCGTAACTTGGCTGAAGCTCATTTCCCTGCCGGCATAGGAAGCTGAGAGCTTCTTATTTTCGTTTCCTCTTGTTTTGAAATTAAAAATTTGGGCCTGTTCGTCTATGAGGCACTTTGTACCCCAGTCGGCACGTGGGAGACACGATCTATGGTTTCACTGCCCTGCTATGAAGATGTATTATTTATTATGCATGGGATGTTTTCTTTATGTTGTACATACTATCTGAAGTCCTGCAATTAGAATGGAATTAGTTAAATTAGTGTCGATGGTGGCACACGATGCCCCCATCTCCCTCGTGGTTTTTGAAACGTGGGAGTTCGTACTATCAAAAGTATCCGTACTCCATACTCCCCTTACAATTATAACACCCTGGAACAGTCCTAAGTCTCCCTCTCTCCATGGCCCCGGGAGACGCTACCCGAATAGCGTAAGTCAAATGAATGTGGGTTTGGGATTCCGGAACATCCATCTCTGTAACTGTTCAACGCCAACCTCGAACTAGTTCAGGATCGAGTCATGGCTCATGGCCACCTTAGATTGGCTCTCGTTATCGTCTCTTCCACGTTATACCCCTGTCCTCTACCCTTGCCACTTTCATTTTCTTGGATCCCAATCTCTCTGTCTGCAGCCCGCTCTTGCGCATGCATCCGGTAACCAATACGTTCAAATAGCCTATAGTTATCGGGAAATGTCAAAATTCTTCATGGAATTTCAATGTCCACCCGTGGAGGGGCGCGCAAAAAAAGGTGTCCCCATTGATACATAGATCGTCCTAGGGCCTGCTAGCTACAAAGGTGGACAAGAAGACAACGGGAGGAAGTTCGGAAGGTGGGTATGTACTATGTACTCGTATGAGTCCTTTTTTTTCATTTGCTTGGTTTGATTTTTTTTTTTTTTTCTGCTTTCCATCGAACAAATCTGCTGCTCTATTTCCTTAGTAGGCAACTGGTTGGGCATCAACTCATAGGATCCAATGGCTCCCTTTCCCGTCCCAGTTCTGTGGCCGCGGGCCAGGGGGGAGTTATATCGGGGAAACTGTCTCCGTCCACTTTTTTGTTGAATGCAATAGGCCGGGCCCCGACGGAACCATTTCTTTCTCTTTCTCTTTCTCTTTTTTTGGGAGACAAAGTAGATCCCGACTCGGGCTCTTCCGGTCGACTTTCAAGAGAAGAACCCTAAACTGCAGTCATTCTATTTTAGAATATTTGTTGTCTCCTACCTTTCTTATATCAGCATATTTATATTCATAACAATCATTTAGAGATCAAACTGGTCGGGGCACGTCCTAGGATTGTTTCATCCCCCTGTTCACACGGAATGGCCCGGGCCAACGGCTCAGTTGCCATGCTACTCCGTAAGGGGGAGCTCTTTCCGTGGTACCACAAGTAGCCGTGCATTCATTGAAGGGCAGGGGTTGGTTGGTCAACGGCTCCTCCCGCCTGGCCGTTATATGGGGAACGCTGAATTCGTGCCGTTCAACGATCCGCTATGGTCTCGCCCTGGTGTAGGATTCTAATCTCATATTGTTCATGTCGGCTCAGGAGTACCGGTGACAAGATTCGGTATGCACCTGCCTGATATTGACGTGCATGATGCAACGGCTCTTGATCATATCCCCTGAATCTGCAATCTGATTATCTGTCATTGGTTTGTGCGTGTGTTGCATCCATCGTGCGTTGCGGCTTCCGGCGATCGGCAGGGCGGTTCCCAGCAGGTTGGCCCTTGGAAAACTAATTGATTGTTGGAAATGGACTTGTGACATTTCGAATTATTCCTTGCGGCCCGATCTTGGCTTGGGGGATCTTCAATATTGATCCATACTGCTCGAGGGTTGTCCATATTTCCAATGTCCCGATCACATGCGTATATCGCACACTGTATTGTAGACACAGTAGATGTCGATCCCAATGTGCCATGCGTCCGAAAGATCCCCGACGATATGCCTCTAAAACGTATTTGGGTCAATAATATGATCCTCCCGTTACGCTATTGATTGGATCAACGATGCTGGTGGGACTAGTTCAACATCATGTGAGCGTGTCAAGGCTCAATAATAGATAGTATGTATCATTATTTGTGGAGAAAGGGGAGGAAGCCATGTGGCCAAAAGGCTTAAGCTATGAACATGTAGGATTATTGTAATCTTATTGCCATTTTAGTCGCTTTAGACCCATCAGCTGCACTTGTGCCTCGGTACGGAGTGCCAGAGAATAGGATTGTTATGACATTTCTGCCGTCCCTAACCGCTTTAGACTACCGGTTGTTGTTATGGCGGTGGTAACAATAAAGGCATACTAGCTGTTATAGGATCGTCATTAAGATAGCAAGCGCTTCGTCGTCAGATATATATCAGTAATGGTGTGCTCCTTGATCTTGCCATCGCTCATAGTATTAGTGTGGTTGGTGCGGCATCATGAGCAGATAGTTGCACAATAACTGGCCGTGGTAGAAGTTGAATATTGGTCGCTAGAAACGGACAATCTCAATTGACGACAAATATGCTCTCATGACTAGTGCAAGTACCAACACGTTTGAGAGTGAAATAGAAAGATACCATGACCATAGTTCAAAAGAAGAAGTCAACAAAAGAGCCATGGATGAAATCTTTATTCTCTTCCAAACTCCGTTACTGCTCGCTACCCACAGATGGCAGGTGAGGATAAGGGGTAATGTGTTTGAACGTTATATACTGACTATTTATTCACTTACGGGGTAGAAAGCGATTGTTGTTTTCAATTATTTCATTGGTCTAGACGGGAAAAGAATAGATCTCCCGAAGTCCAAGGATGAGAACTCTCTCATCAAATCAATGTTTGTTTAAATATCATACAATCTCACCGATTCGGCGGAAATCATCCACGCTGAATTTCATTCAAATAAGCCGTCACCCTCTCCACCAAAATCCGCCGCGGCTCCGCTTGATCGCTATCACTCAGCGCATGCGATGCATTAGGAATAACCATACTTCTTGAATCCCAGATCTGCCGCCCACTCCCATCAGCAGCAATCTGCCACCTCTTCAATAGAGCTTCTTTATTAACCCACGGCGGCACCGACTGATCCCTCCCGGAGTACAGCACCAGCATTTTCTGCCTCAACAAGCCTCTTTCCCGAATCATCCCAAATGTCCCACGGAACTGCTCATCACTCAAGTCGGAACTAAACAAATCATCCTCAGACGGATTCTCCGGACTATCTGGGCTAGCCAGACTCAAGAATCGCCGACTGCTAACCGGCGCGGTGGGCGGATACCCAATCCGCGACGTCACAGACAATGGTACAACCGTATCAACAAGATCGTGATCCTCATATTCCGCCTTCCGCGCATCAGCAACAGCCTTGTCGTATATCGCGCGCATCTTGGCCGGGCTATCACGCGCGGTGCCACACTTCACAACCCACAATATCCCCTCGCGGTCAGAAACCGGCGCCTGCATGATCGCCCCATCAACTGGCACACGCACAATCGGCTTCCAGTCGCGGTCGAAGACAGGGTGTGCTGGCCGTGGGTTGGGACAGTTAATATAGTGCATCACGTCCTGGCTGCCGGTCGAATGGCCCATGATGACCACCTTTCCGATGCCGAATTGGGGCTCCTTGTATTTTCGGACGTACGAGACGCACTGTGATAGCTCATCGATGTCTTTACCCAGTCGGCCCATGCCCCACCCGCCGCCGGCGCAGGATAGGATCAACGAGAATACGCTCCATTCGGATGGGTCTAGCGCGCGGACTACGTCACTGAGATAGTCGACTGACCCAAGGGTGTCACCTAGTCCGCCGACAAAAACGAGGGTGTGTGGCTTGGGTACATGGCTGCGGGTATATTCGAAGGCGACGAGGGTTTCAGTCTGCGAGGTGGCGTTAGCGGTATGAATGACTTGGCTATGGGGGTGAATGGGTGATGTACACAGTGGTGTAGCACGCCAGGTTGTCCCTGGCCTGGTAGAGTGAGGGTTCTCAGTTGCATTACGGAATATTGTGTGCTCCAAACGGTACTACTCCCTAGGTGCACACTAGTTTGACAATGTGCGTCAGATCTGATAAGAGATCTGATAAGGACCTACGGCGCTGTTCCGATACCGGGTTCGCGAAGAGCGGTAAGATAGGAGTTAGGGCTTGTATTGGTATTATATTGACAATATCCGATATCGGCATTTGACTTCAATGCTCGAGTTGATTACTCCTACAACAGCTTCTAACCAACGCGAAAGAGAAAAAAAGGAAAGTAGATACTCTAACGTATGGTAGCTCAGACGCGCTGAAGTCTTTACAGACTCATAGAAATGAGATATAGACACCACACGGTTTATCAGCTCTCTGAGTCGATACTACGGAGTATCGTGGGCTCCAGCGGAATCTTGTGAAGAGACGGCCAGAAGCAGCGGATTTTGGTCGCGCGAGCTCTAGCCAAAGACTCTTAAGGGGTTGGTACTTGATAACGCTACAGCTTTCCTCGACTCCAGTAGGAGAAGGAAATACTCGCGGCCGTTGGACGATGCTCTGAAGGGAAAACCATGATCTCGATTGTACATCGTCTTAAAATTATCATGACGCGCGATGGAGACGTCGTGGAAGAAGGGAATCACACTGAACTTATGACCAAGCAAGGGGCTTATGCTGATCTTGTTCAACTGCAGGACTCTCAATAATCACATCGCTGAAACGGAGCAAGCTGCTAAGTATGGCCAGTGAACTGGAGTGACCAAATGTGATTGCAAAGTCTCCTTTGATACGAGAGAAACGCCTTTGGAATCGTCGTCCACTTCGTGGATACTAACCAAGAAGTCCCGCTGGTATCCGAGTGACAAGATGTGTCTTACCGTACGCCCCTATCTCTCATTGCATTTATTGCCATCGTGGATGCCAGTATCATGTTGCATAAAACCAAGTCCTGCAATAGACGTCTATGCTCTGGGCTTCATTGAAAGTTCAGTTTCTCATTGTTCATATGTATCCTCTCAGCCGGCTCATAAGATAACTATGGCGACCTGTCCTCTTCACTGCAAGGTGAGATGGTATCGGGCTGGGGGGAACCTGAAAATAAAGACAGTAAAGGTCAGCATGCATAGACTTCTTTCGACTTTGAGGCACACTTACAAATCTGCAGTCCCAGATAGAAGTCTCCTTGTCTTCCCTGAATGCAATGAGCGTCATTCCCTAGGTAAGTATACTAGAGAACTCACGATATGCGCTGCGTAGATATGTGTTTTCACGTGTTCCGGGCAAGGTCGCGCCTCTTTTTCCACGTTATCGAGCGCTGTGCAATATGGGCATCTGAAGGCACATGCAGGGATTTCCTTTGGATGACCGACAAGAGTTAGTTATGGAAAGGTTACTTATTTTGATTTATAATTCTCACGATCATCGCATGGTCAACCGGCCACTGGGTTGAGAAGTGCTCCCAGCATTCACACAATTTCTTTCGTTGGCTTCGGAATTTATGCGTGAGCAAATATCAACCGAAGGACCTAGGGAAAATGTGCTTACACCCAGTAATTAGGCTGCACTCTTGGATCGATTCTCATCCAGTAGAATCCGCGGAGTGGGCTGACACTGTCAGTGATCAAAGAGGGTGACTCCTGAGGCTTGGAGGCCATGCTGCTTGAAACAAGATATTTCGTTAGCAAGTCGGCTCTGGTGCTCTCTAGGTGGAACTTGAATGCTTGATGTGCGTGATTAAGGTCTCCTTGTATCAATCGAAGATGGTATACGTGCCTGGTAGTCCCGCAGTGCAGACTCGACGGTTTAGTGATGAAGGTATGTTGATGCGACAGTTTTGCGGTGGGTGTGAAAAGCAAATGAGAGTGATGAGGAGGGGAAATATCCGATAGCATCGAACTTGGGGATATGGTAAGCTACTGCCTGAGATCAGACAGTTCAGACAACCTCTGGCAGTCGCGAGGAAAGAGTGAAATTCGACAATTTTCTTCAAAACCGACCATAAACAATACTAAGCTCATACTCTTATAGCGCTTCCAGGTGCTTAAATTCCTAACAAAGAGAATTGTCCAGCTTCATTAACTCTACTGCTTGACATTTCACCAACAACTTGAGCCAAACTACTCTCTGTCCTGCCTCGGGACTCGCGTCTTCAAAACGGTACATACGATAATTTCACTATGACTGACTCCAGATTCTACTACTTGAGGGACTTTTTAATCTAGATTATTCTTCTTGACCCAGGTTCCAAAAAGCCAAAGCGGTTAAAGATCAAAAAGTAGGATAGAACATTATATCGAGGAAGAAAGAAAAGGTGATATATCGACATTCCAATTTTGGTGTCGGCAATATCAACCGGGCCGGGGCTGCAGGTTATACACCAATAAGAGACATCCTCTCGTCACGACTTAAATACGGAGTAGGTTCTTCTCAACTTATCACCATCCAATCACACGCATATCTAAAAGCACCTCCTCCCCATCTTAGTTGTCCTCTCTTATTCCTTTGCCCCTCCCATCCGATCATTTGCAATGAACAGCCATTCTCAACATTCGGAGCAAAATGAAGAGATTACCAGTGAAAATGAGGCCATACCTCTCCTGAAACGTACCTTTGCGGGTGAAGACAACCCCAAAACACAGGCAGTCATTTCCGAGCTCGTTCAAACAAAACGAGGGCTGAAACAACGTCATATTCAAATGATAGCCCTGGCCGGGACCATCGGTACTGGCCTCTTCCTAGCGACCGGAAAATCCTTAGCAAGGGGTGGACCGCTAAGCATGTTGCTGGCATATTGCATTGTGGGTATGCTTATCTGCTGCGTGGTCTTTTCCGTGGCTGAGCTCAGTGCTTTGGCGCCTCTTTCCGGTGGCATCATACGACACGCCGAATGGTTCGTTGACCCTGCTCTGGCCTTTGCACAAGGCTGGAATAGTGTTTATGCAAATGCTATCTTGCTGCCGGCTGAAATGGTGGCTTGCGCTGTCATCATCGACTTCTGGTCTGATATTAACCATGCGGTATGGATTAGCGCCCTTGGCGCACTGCTGATCATTAGTAATATGCTGTTGGTCAGTATTTACGGCGAGTTGGAGTTTGTTTTTGCAATGTTGAAGATTGCTCTGATTGTTGGTGTAAATATCATGGTGAGCAGATCTCGCGGAGCAAGGAATATTCTGGTTGGTTCCTGACTGATTTCCAAAGAGTGTATGCATTACCTCTGGCGCAGGTCCACGGGGTTATCCCATGGGGTTTCGCTTTTGGCGAGACCCTGGACCCTTTGTACAGTTTCTCGGAATCAACGGTTCATGGGGACGGTTCCTTGGTTTTTGGCGTGTATTGAGTAGTGCAGCTTATGCATTTTCCAACGTCGAGAATATATCGGTTGCAGCAGCTGAGACGCAGAATCCTCGGCAAAACATCCCCAAGGCCGCCAAACGTGTGTTCTGGAGAATCCTGATATTTTATCTGATCACCATTTTCATGATGGGCCTTATTGTCTCCTCCAACGATGAAGGGCTGCTGTCAAATTCCGGGGATGCTGGGGCGTCTCCATTTGCGATTGCTGCCACTAATGTCGGCATCAAAGTGGTACCTTCGATCATTAATGCTGTCGTTGTCACAAGTGCATGGAGCGCTGGTAATTCTGGTGAGTAGGCATTTTTCCGTCGGCTGCTATATTTCTGCTTACTCAAAGACAGCCATGCTCGTGGGGACCAGGACACTATATGGTCTTGCTCAAGAGGGGCATGCCCCAGAAATATTCACTCGCATCAATCGCTTCGGGGTTCCTTGGATGTCGGTTGCCGCAGTCGGATCTTTTCTTGCCTTGGGGTATATGACGCTGTCATCCGCAGCTTCGGTTGTATTTGATTGGCTCCAGCAACTGGTCTCAGCGGCCTCTCTAGTGCATTGGATCAATATAGAGGTGATCTATTTGAGGTTCTTTTATGGCTGTAAGAAGCAAAAGATTAGCCGTACCGAACTTCCTTGGAAAAGCCCATTTCAACCCTATGCAGCATGGATTGCTCTGGTTTCGTTCAGTATCATTCTGCTCACAGGCGGATTCTATGTGTTTATTGAGGGCAATTGGAGTCTTCAGACCTTTGTATCGTCATACTTCAATATCCCGCTTATATTTGCCCTATATTTCGGGTACAAATACTGGCGAAAGACACGGCTTGTCCCACTGGAAGAAATTCCAATCCGCGAATTCCTTCAATTCGCGAATGAAAATCCAGAACCTATACCTTCTCCAGCTACTGGATGGCGAAGATTAAATATCCTTTGGGCTTGATGTTGGGGGATTCGAAATGAGGAAATGGGAGAGGCAAAATAACATGTTGGAACGGAGGATGGGCTAAATGGACTGATTATATCTCGAGTATTCATTCAAATTGCCCAGATATACACGTTGTCCACCAGAGCAAGTCTCAGCTACTAGCCCCAGAGGGTAGACCGGTCTTACTCAATCCCAAATCGTCTAGCCACTTCTCGGAAGCCATCAGACTCAATATCAATCCACATATCCACGAAACCACCAGTCTTGGCGTTCGCGACCTCCTCCTGTGATATCTCTTCCTCCAGCTCACGCTCAACATAGATAGTCTGGAACCCACAGCTCTTGGCAGCCTTCAAATCGCGCAGATGCGCTGCAACCATTCCGCACTGGCCTGGCTCCAGCCCAAACTTCTTGGCAGCACCCTTATAAACCAGTGGAGAAGGCTTGTAAACCCCAAAGTTCTCCGCACTAACAATTTCCGTAAAAGGCAGTGATCCATGTCGCTGGAGGTCCTGCAGTAAAGAGACATTCCCGTTTGACAGAGTAGAAGTGGCAAAGCGCCGGTTCAACAACTCAAGACCTTGGACACTATCCGGCCACGGGTTGAGCCGGTGCCATGCGAAAGAGAGATCCCACAGCTTCTCGTCGGTGAACAGGCCTTCCAGACCGTGCTGCCGCAAAAGATCCTTAAGGGCATTGTAGTGGTGCTGGTCGACGGACATAAACTTTTTGGACGCATCAAATGTGCTAGTAAACACATTGTAAGTCTGCCGCCATTCTGCGACAAAAGCTAGCCAGTCGTCACTGGTCATGGCTGCAGCACGGTCCCGCAAGTCGGCTGGGAGGTCCTTGCTCGGATGGTTAACAATATGTAAGGCAGCTGCGCTCAGCTCTTCCGTGACACATGTGCGCCACGAAACTACTGTACCAAACATATCGAAAAATAACATCTGGGGCGGGTTGTCTGTCGACATTTTATGTAGTTGGTGTTGGATGATTGCGGAGCGAAGCGAAGCAATTATAGTGATGTGATATGCAGCTGTTCCCCGCACTTTCGAGATTATGTCGGTTTCCGATGTCTGTTCAGGTAGGATATTAACAAAGTTGAGATCCCAGCTGGATATATATGTACAACACAGGTCAGAGTGAAATAGATAAGTCTTATATACGCGAATCTCCAGGGGATGACGCAAATATGCTTAGTCAGCCTGCTTAATTGCATCGCCAGATCTAACGGCCTGATTGTTCTAGCGGATCTTATTGGGGAAAGGGAAAGGGAATCAGCCGGTTAGTTCTCGGAAGTCTCGAAACACACATTGTAAGAAGTTCAAGTACTTCATGTGTTGAGTCTTGGAGATCTTGAAACATGTGGCACGAAACATTCTGCCTATTCTTTTTCCGCCTTCTTCCAATCCTTCAAGCTAATCATCACGACTGTTGTTCAATTCGACCATCTTCTATTATAAGTGACCTTTCTTACGGAGTACATACGGAGTGCTTTGCACACAACTTCGGCCCTTTTGTGTATTGCCTGCGCCTCCAATCTAGACTCACCACTAGCGCTGTCAGACAAAGAAACCGACCAGGGATGTGAAATAACAGTGAATATCGACCTGTCAACGGCCCGCGTCCAAGTCCAAAGTACCCGGCGTCCCCTGAGGTCAGTGGGGCATATGGGTGGAAATGGTTCGCGGAGATTCCTTAATCCTTCGTGTCCAGTCTGATTTCCAATGGCAATTTGGGGGCTTGACATTCAGAGTCTAGACATGACTCCGTATCTACTTCGTACATTGGATACGATAATCAAGCATTCGTTGCCAATCATTGGCTATTCCCATACGCCACCTCCGACGTTTGCTAGCTGTGCGACCGGCACTTGCATCGACATATGCAAGAGAAACTTCAATTCAGACCGAGGCCCTGGCGGCCATGGAGTGTCGCGTCCATACTTCCGTTGTGGTGTGAAGTCCGGATGAATATCTGGTTCTTCATTTCGGCCAATGTGGGTTCCTCGTTCTTCGAAGCTCTCGGTGGAGACCTTGGATGGGTCTGGTTTTTACCCCTGATCCGCGATAATGTCCGAGATTGCTTCGATCCTCTGACTATTTGACTGTCTACAACATAGAGAGAAGCGTCACAAGAAGGAATCAAATACTACTCCGTATGCAACACGCTACAGGTTACAGATGCAACACATGCACCCTGGGAAATCTGAAACCAGAACACAAGCTCTGCGAAATTACCTACGGCGATCGGCGCCCAAACGAGCTACGAATTGGCCGCCAACACAGCCATTTAATTTATCAAACACGCTAACCTTCGCTATTTTAGTGTCTTCGGGATCGAAACTATTGGTCATTGCAAAGGCTTTTCTTCTTTTCATGATTTGCCTTCTATGATTTCGCCAAACAAAATAGGGGGTGACCTTCCCAGGTCAAAAAGTGCTTGAGCTTCATGGCCCCGACACGCAGTGGAGTTCTGTCACGAACTCCTACAACATGCCCCAGGCAGTTAATCTATGAATCGTACTCCGTATGGAGTACACTCACTGTTTTCCACTTCCAGGCTTTCCGACCTTGTGATCAATAGCTCGTTCTCTTGGGATTATGGCCCCGTTTTTATCTTTTTTTTAACTTTTTTGCCTTTCTTTGTTTCTTTGTCTCCAGATAATCAGCTTCTCCATGACCTTTGAGATCTACTACAATTCAAAGTAGACACTCTGATGATTCTCTCTCGCGAACAGACCCCAAACGCGTTTTATACAGGGGATACTGACCGGAGCTCATATGTCTTAGTGTCTGGCAGCTGCAGTGGAGTATTAATCCTGCGGGCTAATCGGGTGGATTCTTTTCTTTCCCCATATGCCCATATGCCCCCTAACGAACGCCCCTGGACTTATTCTTTCTTTCTTTTTTGGAAGTCTAACACTCTCCTCGCGTCCGTGTTTCCGATATGCGCAGGTATGCCGCAAGGCTAATCTAAGTCCCTAAGGTCTTTTTATGGTCTAAGCCCCGACTCCTCTCAGGTCATTACCTTCGTAAGTACTCCGTACGGCGTAAATCTACAGAGTACCTCGATCTCAAGGGATTCTATAATCGCGATCGGCCCTCGCATCCTCCGGGTTGATCTATTTTCCCTCCCGGAATCGGGCCATACCTCCCGATTGACATCTTACTCCTCTCTTAAGCTAAAACGGTCAGACCTGTTTGTCACTGGAGTACTCCGTAAGTAGAATTAGGGGGCCTCTCTCCCCGTGCATATCCAAATATCGACATTGGGCTCAAGCGTGTATCTTACACATCTTCATTGTAACCGTGGCTGACCTCTTCCTTCCATCAAGTGTCACAAAGTCCCAGCATTGAATTTCCCCTCCATCTCGCGTTCGACCAGTCAATTGCACCAAGCGAAACCTGTCTCTGGAGAGAGACCAGCGCCGGCTTCAAAACAATCAATAGTTGGATGGTTGAACTACGGTAGTCTTTTGATGGGATCCAGTGCGTGAAGTGCTCTGGCTAGCCCAAGGAGCAGAGCCCGATGGTTTGAGCCTGTTCATCCGGCACATTCGCAAAGAGAGATGGCCGATTTACAGTGGCCGCCCTCCACGGCCCACTCCTCCGAGGCGCCATCGTCCAGATCCAGATCTCGAGCTCCATCCAAAGGAGGATCAAGATCGAGATCAAGACCGTCCTTGCGCCGACGAGATTCCTCCCCACCATCTCCCTCCCCACCTGGCCTCCCAACCCCCGCATTCTCCCCCGACGGACAAACAGACGAAGACGATATCGATATCACCGAGGATACCTTATCCCCTTTCGACCCGCGGAGGATCACACCTACTCTCCATGCATCTCTCGTATCGGAGATTCTCTCGCTACGGCGGGAGATAGAGAACAAAACCAAGGCAATCGACGGGTTAGAAGAGAGCTTGGACGAATCAAGAACGGAAAATGAAACATTGACTACGAGTCTGTCCCAGGCGACCTGGGAAGGGCGCTCGTTGAAACACCAAATCCAACTATTGGAAGGTGGAACGTCATCTGCAATGGCCGAGCTAGCTCGGGAGCGCGATGAAGCGGTTGAGAACATCAGCGATGTTCGTAAAAGGCTCGAGCAAGCACAGAAAAAAGCCCGAAGTCGGGAGGAAGACGTCGAACGAACCCAATTACTCTGGAGTCGCGACCAAGACTCGTGGGCGGATGAACGCCGAGCCCTAGAACGCAAGATTCACGTAGTGGAGGGCCGCTTAAAGACCGTCTTGAACGGGGTCGCAGCCGCCCAGGAAGAGGCGACTGTCCACTCGTGTTCACAGCCGAGTGAGAATAGTGACCATATTCATGACAAAAATAAAGAAAGCGACTCGGCCAGTGTGGCATCTAGTAGCCTAGGCCGCCGACGCACGAGCGTGACCACCTTGAGCTCAGAAGAAGGTGAAGAGGCGGTCTTATTCCATAACGTGCGGTACTCAGTTATGAGTATCGCGCCTGGAGGCAAGAATGGTTCAGGTCTGAACCTGGCGGAGGAACTCGACTTCGACGAAGAGGATGAGTTTGTCCCATCTGATGATGAGCTGCCTTCCTCTCCGGAGGCGCTGCCCGAAGAACGTCCAATGTCGGTTCACTCACAGGGGTCGCATAGTGTTTCTTTCAAGGCCAGGAAGATCCTAGGTCTATCCCTTCAGAGCTCGGACTTATACTCACCCACTGCCATGGAGTTCCGTGCACGGGAACTCGGGCTTGCTAGCCCAGTGAAACTTGAACCGGCAGTTGAATACCACGATATCGGCATCCAGTACTCACCTCCTCCGTCGCCTACGCTAGAAGGGAAGGTTGTATACGACATTGTTCCTGAGCCCATGGAAACCGCCTCAGAGCCCGAGAAAGAAGAGGATCAGAAAACGAATTTACCTGGAACGAATGGCAGCGCCACGCTCCCCGTTGCACCTCAGATGGTTTCTAGTTCTTGTCAGACCGTGGATGAACTCCCAAGTCCTCCATGGACGCCGAATGTGGCTGACTCACCTCAGCCTGTTGAGCCCACCCCGAAGCCGGTGCAAATGACATCGGCGTCCACCCAGACTGATGTCGTTCCGGAACCATGTGTTTCTCAAGACGAAAATCTGTCCCTGGATGATGCCCAATCCAAGATGGACATTCCAATGATCGCTATCCACCCCCCAGGCTCAGAGCCATCCTCGCCTCGAAATAGTGTCGTTCTTCCACCGCAAACCAAGAACATCGCTTGTCAGGCCAACTTCCGGGCAATTGCCGATTGCCGATCCATCGCCATCCAAACCGAGGAGATCAGTTTCGATCAGCGCCCTGTCAGACTTCCTGCCAGTCTTCTTCCTTCTCCTCTTCAAGATGCACTACCTCTCCCTGAACCTGAAGAGCCTAGCCTCGAGTCTTGCACCGTGCCCCCAGTTCCGCCACGGTCCGAAAAACGAAAGCAGAGACGTCTGATAACAGATCAGCCGACAGATCATTCCGTGAAGCCTCCTAGAGTACCTGGTCCAGATCATGTGCAGGCCTACCCTGGTAACAACGATAATGGTCCGCTCTCAGATGATGCCTTGTCCAATATTCGACGACCTCTACGTTCAAGCAGTCTCTTCGCCGGCTTTGAGAATAACAGCGACGACGAAGGCCCGCATGGCGAACGCGATGTTTTCACCGACGATGAGCTCCTCAACCGTCCATTTGCCACATACACTGTCAGTCGTGGCAAGCTCATCAATTCGAAGTCAAGACCTAGCTTGGACGACATGCCTCTCCCCGAAGTCGACGAGCAGCTATCTTCCCCGGAGTCCAGACCACCCAATATTGGCCGTTCCCGGGCTTCCCAGCGGTCTGGTATGACCAGTATTCGCCAGCCCGGCATGCGCAAAATAGCCATGATTTCCAGCGGAACCGCCGCACACCAGAAACCCCGTGCCCGTAGTCCCAGCGAACCAAGCCTCGAGAGCGGCAGTACAGGCTCAAGCATCGCACCGCCATTCCCTGTACCCATCCGTCTCAGCTCACGCAATCTTCCGCTGAACGGCAGCGACGGACCTCCGAGTCCTACTCGCTCAGCCGCCAGACAGTTCTCAGACCGTAGTCGCCAATCTGTTGCCCGGCGCCCAACTCTCCGCCGAGTGCGATCCGCAGCAGCAACGTCACAGTCGGATATTACCGAGAGACCAGAAACACACTCTTCCCCGTCACGATCGACCTCAACCTTTTCCCCAGAAAGCCCCGCATACCGACCATATCGACCACCTCCAATGCCGAGTGATGAGATCACAGCACCTCGTGAGCGGTACGGGCCATCGAAACGCGTCTCTCATCGCGCGACTCCGTCTCAAACTTGGGACCGCGAAAAGTCCGACAGAAAGGATTCCACCGGTGGTGTGCAGCCAACCAGCGTGGTTGACGCTATTGCTCAGACCATGGTTGGCGAGTGGATGTTCAAATACGTCCGTCGACGCAAATCGTTTGGGATGAGCGAGTCCAAGGAGACTTGGGAGGGCAAGAACCCTGACGATGTGTCGGCGAATATCACGAACAGTGGTGTGCGACATAAACGATGGGTTTGGCTCGCCCCGTACGAAGGCTCCATTATGTGGAGTAGTAAACAGCCTACGAGTGGGCCTGCATTACTTGGCAAAAGTGGCCGCAAGTGTAAGTCTTCAAGGAACTCATTTCGAGTTGGTTGGAGTGGCAGCTAACATAGTATCTCTCCTCGGTATAGTCACAATTCAATCCGTCTTGGACGTCAAAGACGACAACCCCATACCCAAAGGCGCCGGCTCTTCGATCCCATTCAACCGCTCTATCCTGGTGCTGACACCACAGCGTGCTCTGAAATTCACAGCACTAACCATCGAACGCCACTACGTCTGGCTAACGGCCCTATCATTCCTCAGCCATTCTGCAATCGGCCTCCAAGAACTAGCAGCTCTACCTCCAGTCCCACAAGAAGAATCCCCAACCCCACCTCACGCCTCCCTCCGCCGCAACCCAATCCGCGACTCCATCCGCGTCGCAAAGGGCCGTCCCCGCCCAATGCCAAAGGGCAACCGCTCCTTCAACAGCGCCGGTGCTCCGGCCCCAGTCCCCGAAATCCCAGGGGGCAGCATCGACCTAGCAGCCGACGCACCACACGTTCCCCGTTTCTCAACCCACAGCCGCAAACGCAGCAACACCGCGCCCCGCCCACCAGCCCTCCACGCTCTCCGCAGCTTCTCTAGCGCCGGTACTATGCCCTCTTCACACAGCGGTACCACGGCCGGCTCGTCGGAGCTACATTTCCCCGCCATGCAGCCCTCAGCCCCAACCCCAGGCATTGGAAGTCGCCGCAGCAGTATCAGCCGACGCACTTCCGAGGCGAGTGGCCGTGCTTCCAGTGGGGCTGGCAGTAACATGTTTGACATAGGCACTGTGCGTATGGAGGCTTTCATCGATCGCCATGCAGAACAGATTAATCGTCCTCGTGCGCCTCCGCGCCAGCGCCATACCCGCAAGACATCCACTCAGTGGAGTGAGAGGCGGTATGAGTTTGACACGCCTTCGGTCCACGGCAGCGAGTTCTCATACCGTACTGATGATCCGTGGCGGGGATTCTAATTCTACAGTGCATGAGTTTCACTTGCGCTCGCTCTCTCGACCTTTTTCTCATTACTTACTACTCACCATATATACCTATTCCTTCTTTCTTTCAACAACACACCTTTTTGGCGCAGGTTCATCGCCACGTCTCTCCGTGGCTTGTCTGCGTACTTCGTCACTGGATATATTCATCTTCTATTTTGTCACCGTCACATATTCATATTTATACTCTGCTTTACTCACCTCACACATTCACAACCTGTCATTTACCACTTGTCGCTTTCGAGTTGATACCACTTTGATTCGGATATTATTGCTCGTGCAGCGGGAGGGAGAAGGGCGTTTTTTGGCATTCCACTATCAGCCCAGCAGATCTTGGATATATGTATTGATCTTCGTGTTTATAAGTCTGAACATAATGTATAAGTCTTGGTTATGAGCAAGAATGAAGCCTTTCTGTAACTTCCAGCCTCCAATATTGGTCTATTCTCTGTTCTATTCATGCCCCAAGTAGTAAGTTGATAGTCACAGAGCAAAATAATCAAACTGGAATCGCGGGTATAACGTTCGCTAGCGGAGTAAATACAACATCGTGACATTTATGTGATGTGCAGCTGATCGGGGTTTCCCCCAGTGGGTTTATGCTTCCATGCTTCCAAACCAAAACACTCAAGTATATCATTTCCTTCATTTTCCAAAAGAATATTCACAGCTTCGCAGCATCCTTGACTTCGCCGACCTTCAGCTTGGGTGAGTACTTCTTCAGCACGGATTCGTTGTGATACTAAACGGCGTTAGTTATATACTTTCAATAGCCGACTCGACCGATAGCCGATCATAACAATGGTTTTGAAGAGAAAGAAGAAGAAGAAAAAAAAGAAAAAAGGAAAGAATACATACTTTCCAGAATTGCTTCGAGGCATCCTTGCCCGCTACACGCTTGAGAATCTTTGCGCCGCCGGGGTGCTCGTCGACAAAGTTGGTTACATCGAAAACATTGCTGTCGATGATGATGTAGAGGCCCTTATCGGCAGTCTTGTGGTTGGCCACTTCAGCAGGGGTGAACGTTTTAGACATTTTGAGGTGGAATGTAGATTGAGAAGTTGAGAGATGAGAGACGAGAAAAAGGGGAAATAAGTAACTGACGTGACGTATAAAATTCCGAGAAGCCCTGGAAGTCTGGGGGAAAGCGGAGAAACCGAGGTTCGGTTGATTTGCCGCGGTTTGAATTATCTGGACGGTGATTGGTTGGAGGATGGGTGCCTGAGGTGTCTATTTCAGATATGAGGCTATTCAACTATATACTACGGAGTAGTATTTCATCTACTCTCGACTCTTCTCTCCAGCCGCCCCCTGCCCCTTCGCTACCTTGCGATCCAACCCTAGACTCTCCAGATCCTTCTTCTTATAGTAATGCGGCGCAACCTCTACCAGCCACTCTGGCTGCAGCGGCATATTACTGCGCATGTACTCCTTGCTGGTAAGCACCAACTCGTAGTAGATGACCCAGCGAGGGTTAATCTCCATAAGTGTGCTAGACGGATGCAAATATACCGACTGCCCATTCTTGATAGTCCGGTAACTGTCACCGCCACGCTGGAGTCGCGCCGCATTGGGGAAGAACCCAGCTGTGATGGCCTTCTGGATCGGCTGGATATTCGTAGAGCCACAAGTACTGACGGTCACCTCGACACGGTCGCACAGTTTGGCAAGCTGGTCGCGCACATCGCGCGCCCGCGTCAGACTGCGCTGCTGCAGGAAGTTCTCTTTCGCCCAGATTATGCTAAAGTCTGAGTCGACCCATTGGTTCCAGACGTTCAGTAGCGTCAAATGGTCTCCGCCTTCTTTGATGGTGAAGCGGTTGCGCGCACTGTCCGCGTGGATCTTCTTGTCCTTGGGTCGGAAGAAGAGTGCGCTGCCTTCGCCGAGCATCGACACGATCGACAGCACTTCTTCCACGCATCCGTATTTGTCGGCCGCAAGGATCGCCTTGGCGAGCATCGGGTCTGTTGGGAACTCGGCCATCTGCCGGCCGACTTTGGTTAGCTCGCCTCGGTCGTTGAGTGCCCCGAGCGCATACAGTTGCTCTAGAGCGCGGATGATGGTCTCCGCCGGCGGTGGGTCCATGAAGTCGAAGTCGAGTAGTTGGTCAATTCCCAGCGACTTCAACATCAGAATCACTCCGTTCAAGTTGGTACGTTGGATCTCCGGGGTGGTGTTCTCTTCCAGCTCATTATAGTACGCCCACTTGGTATACAGGCGGAAACACTTGCCCGGCCCGACACGCCCAGCACGTCCGGCTCGCTGGTTGGCCGAAGCACGCGAACACGGCGTCACGACCAAGCTCTCCATCCCAGTGCGTGGATTGAACACGTTCTCCTTGACAAATCCGGGATCAATCACGTAGACAATACCATCGATAGTCAAACTAGTTTCGGCGATGTTAGTGGCAAGCACCACTTTTCGCGCTTTAGGCGGAGTCGGCTCGAAAATCTTGGTCTGCAGTTCAGACGGCAGGTTGGCGTAGATAGGAGCAATTATCATCTCCGGAATCTTACTCCCAAGCTTTCGAGCCGTTTCCTGTAAGCTTTGCTCGGCGGCCTCAATTTCCTCTTGTCCAGTTAAGAAGACTAGAATATCTCCAGGGCCTTGCGTGACGTGGATCTGGAAGACCGTTGTGATGGCTGCGGCGAGGTAGTTGGCTTCAGGTTGTGAAGTGTAATGCACGTCGACGGGGTATCGGCGACCAGGAATATTGAAAATGGGCGCATCGTCGAAATACTTCTGGAACTTCTGAGCATCCATCGTCGCCGAGGAAATTAGGAGCTTCAGATCAGGTCGAGCCTTCGCAATATCCTTGAGCAGACCACATGCAATATCGGTTGGCACTGTCCGTTCGTGCGCCTCGTCAATCATCAAAGCTGCGTACTGGCTCAGGTCCGGCTCTGTCAATAGTTCTCGCAGCAACATTCCATCGGTCATATACTTGAGAATGGTCTTGTCGCTGGTGTTGTCCTCAAATCGGATGGCATAACCAACTTCCTTCCCGATCTTCGTACCCATTTCATCTGCCACACGAGCAGCGACACTCATGGCAGCCACTCGTCGTGGCTGCGTGCAGCCAATCTTGAGGCCATCTTTGGTGTAGCCGGCTTCGTGGAGATATTGTGGGATCTGTGTGGTTTTTCCGGAACCAGTTTCACCGACGATGATCAAAACTTGATGATCTGCGACAGCCTGGATGATCTGATCGCGATATTGATAGATGGGCAAGCTTTTGCGGGTTTCCTCCATCGACAGGGCTCTCTTCTCTGCTGCATCGACCTGCTCCTTGAACCGCAGCTGCTCCTGCGTCATTGGCTTTTGCGTGCCCTCGATTTTGGCGTCCATAACAAAGTTGATCTGCTGCGAATCATCGAAGACGTACTCATAGTCTCCCTCATCGACGAACTCGGCCTTTTTGATTTGTGCCTTGGCCTTGGCCGCCTGCTCCAGCTCCCACTCCTCGTGCTCTGTGACGAATCGCTCCTGGCCCAGCTCATCACGCTCGACGTACCGCTTGTACAAAGCCTCTTCCTTCTTCTTCCGGTCAATTTTCCCCTTCTCCGTAATATAGTCGGATGGCATCTGATAGCCATCACGGTGATCGTCGATCCGAAGCCGTTCCTCGGCGAGACGAAGGACCTCTCGATTGCGCGCAAACTCCTCCTTCTCCTTGCGAGACAGATTGGGGTTTTCACGCAACTCCGCGGCCTCCTCTATAACCTGTCGTCGCAGCAGTGCTAAGCGCTCTGCCTCGCGCTTCTTCAAGTATTCCTGTCGAGATCGTTCTCGCAGATCGGGCATCATCGAAGCCCGCGCGCTGGCATCATCGCCCAGCGCACGTCGCCGTGCAGCCTCGCCGTCGCGTGTCCGATCCTCAACAATCTTCTTCGACTTGCTACTTTCCTTATTGGCTAGTCGTTTGGCAAACTCGTCTCGTTCACGGAGATCTCGTTGGCGTTCGATCTCTTGCTTTGTCTTGGGGTCGATGTCGATATCGTCGGCCAGCGCGGGATTGGGAGACGCGGAACCATCATCGAGTCGCGTGCGCTTTGGGGGGGATTCTTCAAATTCCTTCGGGTAAATCTCGTTTTCGACAATCTCTTCGAGGATCTCTTCGTCGCCCCATCGATCTTCGAATTCCTGAGAGCCCTTCTTGCGGAGCTTTCTCATCCGTGGCCGGTCGCGGCTCTCTACATCGCGGCTTCGGTCTCGCTTTCGGCTGTCGTCCTTCTCCCCACGACTCCGAGGCTCGGAGTCTCGCTTGCTGCTGCTCCTATCCTTGTCGCTGTCTCTGTCCCGTCTTTTCCGTCGCTCTCGGTCTGCCTCGACGTTGGTTGGTCCTAGCGATGGGGCGGGTTCTGGTTGGTCTTCGCCCATGTCTACCAGGCGGTACTTCTTTTTCGTGGATTCCTTGCTCGTTGCAGGTTTGGAGGCAGATGCGCTGGACTGTGCGCCCTTCCCCATGCGGGCATGGAGCTCCCGAGCAAAGGCACCGATTTCGCTGGCATCTATGCCATCCAGAAAGGACGTAAGGGTATCTTGGAGGGAGGAGGTCGACTTGGCTGAGCTGGCGGTCGCGAGTACGAAGTCGATTACGGTGGGCTCTGACGCGCCCGTTAGGCGGTAAAGGTTTTCCGACACGAATTCCTTATTGTCCATGATGCGTGATATGGGCTGTTATTATGGGAGAGGGAAGACTAAGAAAAGGCTGATGTGCAGGGCGGGGAAGGTGCGGTTATTGTGAGTCGGGGTCTTGAAGGCAGCGGCGCATGTTGCACAAAGTCTAGAGGGCCAATAAATCAAGCTCGATGTCAGGGAGGGAGAGACTTGCAAGGAGAGCAGGGTGCTAAGTTTCGAGATTAAAGATGGGTTGGAACAAGTTGGAGAAGTTTGCGACAAATGCCAAGAAATCCCGTGGCAATCCGAAATATATTTTGGGCTTCGGAGTATACAACGTGCAACATGCGCTGTATATTGCAACATTTTAATATCCTAAACAGACAAAAGATGAACCTATTGGGTCCGTGATTACGTAGAAAGTCTAGATGCCAAAAAATGCCCTTCTGGTCAACATTATTTTGCTTGGGCGAAGCTATAGCCTATGCATCCTGTTCATACACGAACTACGGAGACAAGTCAATGTCGGATATTGAGGCTTGAACACGAGGTCAATCGAGTTGTTATCTTACATGACTTAACGACCCTACAACTAAATAGTTATATATTGACTCGGAATAAACCATCCAATTGAAGTAAGATGCTCGTGGGATATCATTCAAGTTCGTAATTTCACAGTTGCTACTACAGAGAGATGGAACCTAGGTACTCAACCAAAGACACCAAACTAGCAGAGAAGATCACGCTCAAAGAAAATGGATAGGGAATCATCACTGCCCAGAGGGCACACATTGATCATTAGAAAAAGCAAAAGAAAAGAGCAAAGATAGCAGTGATGTTTCCAAGCCAACTAGGCGTGCCGTCCAAGCAGATATCAGCCCTGGAAAGAATGGTCGCCTCGGAGCGATTGACTCTCAAGGACGAGACGATAAGAGATCTGTCGGAACGAATACAGCAGAATCCCAGAGTGACCTTGACCATTTCCAGAAGCAAGCACCCTGTGAGGTTGGTACATTTCTGGCATCCCGCAACGCTAGGTATTGAATCGTACAAAAGAAAAAAAGAAGATCCGTGAAACAGGGTCAATAACCCTTCGCAAACTCCAGTCGTGGTATCCGTGAACTGCTCAATGTAACGCCCAGATCCAAACCAGATGGATCGATAACGCCCCAGCCCGCAACAGAAAACCCCAGCCTCAACCATTGAAGCATAGGATGGATGGGGGAATGATGTCGTGACATGAAAACATGGCATCAAAGATGAGACAAAAAAAAGAAGAAAAAGAGAAATGGCCCAGGTCGAACACTGGGAAGAGGTGACAAAAGAAAAATGAAGGGCAGAAAAACAAGCAGGAACGCCCTCCGTATGCACAAGAGTAAAAGGGGTATTAAATTACACATCGATCATTTCGGCATCTTCGGCCAAGATCTCGTCAGCGGGGCCCCAGTTACCCTCGAAGACGGTGGCGCCAGCGCGGCGTCGTTGGTTAATAAACTGCACCCCATAAGTTTCCAGAATTTGGTCGGCCGTAGGACGGTTCTGAGGTTCGGGGGATATCATCCATCGAACAATGCCGTCCAATGCTTGTGGGTGGCTGGCATCGACCATGAAGCTGGGTGGATCAGTCAACTCCCCGCTTCGTGCGAGTCGTTGTGGTTTGGGGTTGCTCAATTGACGACTTGTCAGGAAATCATCGCCGAATTCGTTGTCACCCAGATCGGAGGTACAAAGGTCCTCGAAAGATGACCCTTCCGAGATAGGGTTTCCAGATGCATCTCGGAAGATGCTGGTCTCCGAGCTCCAGGTAAGGCTGGGCACATCGCTCATATCGCCGTTGCGGAGCTTTTGCCAAGATACCCCATTGTCAGGAAGTTCCACATTGCCGGCAATCTCGAAAATGATGAGACCAAGTGAGAAAATATCAGCGGGCTTGTCAAATTGACCCATCAGAATCTCCGGTCCAATGTATTCGCGGTCACCTTCACCTTCAATACCATCCTCTGCAGGCCAGCGTGTTGCCATGCCAAAGTCACCAATTTTCAAAGTACCCTCGAAGGTGACCAGAATGTTAGCAGGCTTGAGGTCAAGATGGATGAATCCCTTGTCATGGATCTGCTTCAGCCCCAGAGACATCTCGAGCAAAATCTTCCAGATACGGAAGTCATCGAGCCGGGCCTTGAGTCCAGCTTGTGCCAAGAAGCCATCCAGGCTACCCTCTTCGCAGAACTCTGTTTGAATGTACAGATGGCCATTGTTCTCCCAGCTGTCCATAAAGGAAATAACATGGTCGCAGTTGGTCAAGGCCTTGAGAACCTCGACTTCGCGAATACGGCGCTCGCGATCCTTTAATCCCAGATAGGGCTGCTTGCTCTTCTTGACAGCCCACACCTGATGGGGAAGAGAAGTTGGCGACCTTGGTTCACTCGATGAAAGAGAGAAGACAGATGGGAAGGACGCGTCATGAGGCTGCGCGACACGGAACACCTGAGAGAACTCGCCGGTTCCAATAAGCTCCACGCTGTCAAAGCGGGATGTCAAAGTGGGGTCCACATCCGGAACATGGTAGCCGCTTATTTGGAGACTGGGCCTTCTGAATGATGACCAAGAGTCTCGCGGTCCGGTTGGAGTGGCTGGAAGTTCATGCTCCTGCACAAACTGATGGTCACTTGGCACGGAGATCGATAACCCGCTCGGGTCGGGAGGGAAGTACTGGTCGCGGGGAGTGTGGGGTGATGCCTGCATAAGCTTCTCGTGCAGCGGACTCGCTGTCTCGGATAGTCGCTCCAGAGACTGGATTTGAGCAGTGGCGGGAGGGTAGGTGCGAGAGGGGAGGAAGGGCTGTTTGGTCGGTGTGGGAGGGAAGTCATCATTTGGAGGCTGGCTGTCGTGTCGGGAAGAGGGCGATTGGGCAAGAATCAGTTCATCACCATCAATGCTAGCGAAACTTCCACGCCGCGAGGCCTCGGGCCGATTAAAGCTGCTACCGAATATTCCCATGCCCCGAGCGAAGGGACTCGGCTTGGGACGCGAGGTAGTAGGTGGGTTGAATGGAGAGACGGAGACAGCATCTGATTGATGAACCAGACGTGACTTATCGAATAGTCGGTCCGGGGCTTTTGTCCCAGCGGTGAAAAGGTTGACAGGCCGTTTGCATGGTGTATCGGGCATGCTCTTGTTGAATGCGGGATTTTCCTCTGCATTGCGGTTTTTCTTGGAGATAAGACCAGTGGACATAAATGCCGCGGGCAGAGGCTTCACTAGCCTAAAGTTATCTGGGGTCGCAAACGTTTCTGTATCTTCTGTGATCCGACTTACGGGGGCAGGACGAGTAGCCCCCGCGGGAAGAGATTTGGAGAAGTTGAACATTGGTCGCCGGCCCTCGGGCCTGTGGACAGGTTCATGCGTTGGCGAGTCCTCGATACTCGACCCAGAAGAAGACTGAGTGATGGTACGAGAGAGTGGGTGAGCAGTGGGTCGAGGGGGTTGAGTAGCGTTGACAGTGGGGTTGACGGGAGGGTTGGCGAAGGAGTTGGAGAAGAGAGGGCTGGCTGGCGGCTTAGGCGAGAAAATGTTCTCGCTGCCTGGCTGGAATAGGCTGCTATCGAACGACATCCGCGGCCTAACCGATAATGGCGTTTCAGGTGGTGATGCGTCGGTCGAATCATCCAAGGCCCTGGGCCGTCCAAAGAGAGGTCGGTCGCCGCGCTGCTGTAGGGTGGACCGTCGTAGAGAAGATGAGCGCTTAGGAATGGTCGCAAATGGACTGTGGGGCTGGACAGGCGTGGGGAAAGAGGGAATTTCGTTGCGCTTCGGAGATCCCTCTGGGGTGGTGTTCTCGACTTCGTTGTCGAAGATGCTAAATTCGGCTGAGAAATTGGGAGTGTGCACACTGCGTCGCTTCGCAGAAGGGCTCCCTCGCGACGCTTGGTCCAAATTCATGATCCCGTCACTGCGCTTCAAGGGACTGCCAGTCGCAAAGCTACCAAAGTTCCCACTACGTCGCTTTTCAACGCGCGACAAGCTTGATCGCGGTGCAAAAGTCGACTCACTCAGAGGGGCAGGAGTGGTGTTAATAAAACAAGGGCTGTCTGGGGTGGTACTTTGACCTGGTGCGACGAGGTCATCGAGAGTCAAATCATTTTCTTCACCAGAGGGCAAGGAGACAAGTTGAGTTGGAGTCGCGTTACCACTGTCAGTCGACACACTTAAAACGCGCTTGGGTGGACTGCGGGGTGATGTGCGTCGACGCATGGCTGGTCTAGTAATCTTTGCGCTGGGAGGGTAAGGGACGGCGAGCGGCGACTGGTGAGATTGATGAGATGGGAAGAGAACAAAATTGTTCTGCGAAGCCCGCCGTGAGGGTGACAAAGGAGAAGAGATGTAGGTGGATTTGGAGGGGGAATGAGAACGCGGGTTGAGGAAGAAGTTCGAACTCTTGGACGGTGAGCGCGAAAGTGAGCGCCTCAGTTGTCGGATAGCAGAGCTGGCGTCAACGTGATGGATCCCCGAGTGGGATGGCAGATGAAGTGTGCCACCGGAGTCCCGGTGCGGCGAAAAGGTTGCAACCATGATTGAGGGAATGTGTCAACGCGCCGCGCAATGAGTCCAGAATGAAGAGCGCGTCGCAACTAAATGCGCTCTGGATATCTTAAGAGGAAATGTAGATATCCAGAGATTGAAATTTGAAAACCTAAGGTTGAGAGATTTAGAGAGCTTCCCAGGTTCCAAGGGTTTGACGCGTTCAAATCAACAACGCGTCCAGAAAAGGGAAAGATAGGAAGACGAGGAGCCAAGGATACCTTCGCTATTCGAAGGATGTGATATCCGAAGGAAGGCACGGGCAATGGAATGTCCTCCAAACTGATCCGGTGCGAGTGGCAAATTCAAGACTGAGTCACACCACTTCCATTTCGGATTCCAACCTTGAAAGGAATTCGACTTCTCTCCTAGGGACAGGCACAAACACGTGTGGCTGCGTGCCGGCGTAGCTACGATGTTTCACCTTGATGCCTTTTGATACCCGAGGATAGCCAGATCAGGCGCGTGGAATGTTTCAATCAGGAGAACACTCTTGTAAAAGAAGTGTCAAGGGTGTGTCGGGATCTTTTTTTCCAAGAAAAAAAAAGGTTGCAAGGGGTAATTCCCCCAATTCAAAAGGTGAGGTCAGCCCACGAGGGCGAAAGTGAATTGAGGAGGGGTTGGGTATTGGTATGTGATAGTGTCCAACGATCGGGAATTGAGAGTTGGGCTTAACACAAACCACTTGGGGATAGCAAAGAATGTGACAACAATCAAATATTGAACCGTCTGTGTTTTACAGTATTCAGGGTGTTCGGGTGTGTTATAGAAATAAAGTCCAAACCGATTAACGCGCAGTCGCGTTGTTGATCGTTGGATGCCCGATTGGGATTAGGGTGACGCGTGATATTGACAACAAATATTAGGTAATCAATAAACAATAAATAGTCCTCTATAGAACGACGTCGTAGAGACCAGAACTTCTTATAACCCAGTCAAAAGAAATAGCACCATAAAATCCCAGTTACCAAATTTAGCTCTCAAATAATCAACATCAAAATCAAGCCCATATGTACGCTGTACTCCGTACCTGGAGAACACTGCGCGTCTTCGAGTTTCATTCGCACGGCCCCTGCACCGACGCCACAATAAACAAAGGGAGGGGTATGCCGTTTCTTCTTTTCTTTTTCTTCTATCTAATCAACGTACGGAGTCCGGAGTCGGATACATATTATTATTTTCGGTGTTCCAATCTGAGGGCAAATAAAAAGAAAGAGGAGAAAAACCACTTCAAGTCGGCGATAGGCCACGCGAAATGCCCCTTGCCTAAACCTATGCAATCCATCGCACTGCCTCATGAATACCACATCTGATTCATCAGTCCTATTCTCGGAGGAATGTGAGTAGAAAGGCTGCTGGGTCCAATCAACGAGAGGGATATATATGTATACAAAGGGAGAACACCCGGTCCACGTTGTACCTACAACATGCCTTGCAAGAGCCTACAACACTACACACAGATAACATCAAGCCCTATGTTATCTCCTGCAGTTCGACAAGATCAAAAGATCCCCGGGCCCGTCCCGTCCGTGGGTCCCGCCGTCACTCGTCAAATCAAAGTTCGATAATGCGATTGGGAAAAGCAACATATACACATTCAACGCCTCATATGCACAAACGAGTATGATGAGCCAGATAGCAAGAGCAAATAGCACGAAAAAAGAGAACAGAAAAAAAGAAGATCCACATGAAAAAAAGCAAAAAAAAGATCTTAGTCTAGTAGGTATACCTCATTCGCCGTAGAATCACCGCGGGATACTCTTCCCCCCTCTCCTCTCCTCCATCCCTAGCATCACTAGATATTCTACATAGATTCAAAGCCTGTCGCCAATGCAGACATCTCCCGTCGCATGGCGCTGATCACAGACTCCGCTGTATCTCGGTCAAGACGGGATTCTGGTGCGAAAAGCCCAAAGTCTAACCGATCATTACGGATGGCGGCTTCCACGTCGACCGTAGACTGTTTGAAATGTCAGCAATTGCAGAAGGCTCAATTACCGTTAAGATAAAGTGATGTGCATTCATTCGCCCACTTACTTGGAAGATGTCTTGAGTAGCCGCCGTTGAGGCGCTTGAATGCTCGAGGCCCGGGATCGTCTCGGTTGCATCAGGTGGCGTTACACCATTGCCATTAATCGGAATTCGGTCTTTTCTCAGAACTGGGGCTGCCCCGCTAAGATCTTCAAACTCCTCGCGTGTAATTGCTGTCAGAGAAATCTTTGCGTGGTTACAGTTGCCGGGTACTCTCAATTCTTGCTCAGGGAGTCTCAGGAAATTGATGCAGGTGTCGATTCGGATGCCCGTCCATTCGGCAATTTCCGGGAGAGAAACGCCCGAGTATTCTGGTCGGCTGATCTCATTGATTTCAGTCTGAATTCTGCGGGCGGCGTCAAGGAGAGTGTCGTTGGAATCACTGAGTTTGTCATCCAGTCGTAGCGGAACAATGTTAACGGTGGGAATAACAGATTCGGCTAAGCCCTCAATGGAATAAGATCGATTGGCAAGGTACAGCCCAACAGTTAACCGCCTGTGAGACCCTGCGCCATCTATGGTTTCAGCTGCACCGAATTCCTGTAAATGCACTCGTGCATAGACGGCTAAAAAGACGGTCTGAATGCTAAGGCCCTGGCGCTTGGCAACCTTTTCGACACTGGCTATATTTGAAACCAGACCCGGTCGGTAGTGGTGTTGCACAGGGCCGAGGCAATCCCCTCGTTTTACCGCCGTTGAGATCTGGCCTAGATACTTTTGCCAGAATTGCCGCCGGACATCCACGGGCGAATGAACAGACTGGAATGCTACGAGCTGTGAGAGATCAAGCTCGGGGTTTGGCTTGACAACCTCCTCTGGGCCGCAGTGCGTAACAAGTCTGTTTATGATATGGGGTAGACTGACAGCGTCGTACAGCGCATGGTGAATTTGCAGAATAAGCGCCGTTCCTTGGTTCGTTTGACAGGCATGCAGTGCGATCGGTACTGCCCCAAATTCCTGCTTGAGACTTCTTGAAACAAGATGCCGATCAAATTTGAGATGCCAGATCACCGGAATGTGCACAGCCTCAAACTCGATCTGCATATAGGGTAATAGCGGATGGTCGGAAGTGGGAACGAATGCCGTCCGAAGAATTGGGGTTTGGTCTATGACCCGAGCCCAGGCCCGATCGAGTACTTCAGGGTCCAATTCTCGTGATGTCACATAGTAAAACTCGGGATAGAATATCTCTGGATTCAGGATGTGCATTGAGAGGAAATATGTTTGCCCAGCAGTTGTGGGGAACACCTTTCGCACTAGTTGCGAATCAATACCATGTGACTGTAGCAGTCCCGTCACATCGATGCCATCAAGTGACTTGTGAAGAATGCTGGATACATTTGTGAGCGAGACCTCCGTCAGGCCGCTGTTGGCTGCTTTGGCCATGTTTTCGACAGTACCAGCCCGAAGCATGTCACTGACCGCAAGCTTGACGGACTGTTTCTTCAGGAGTGCAGCAACCTTGATGGCGCTGATACTGTCCAGACCAAGTTCGAAGATGGTGGAGCTCTTGTCAACGGAATTCTCAGGTACCCCGGATGCAATGGAAAGAACCTTGCGGATCTTGGACTCAATCGGCGACCATTCCGCCTGATTGAGGATCCCGGGCACTGCTTCAGGCTCGATATCTTGTTCGGACTCATCCTGAAAAGCCGCGCTTCCACAGATCTTTACTCCTTCACTGGTAAATTCCACAGTCTGTCCAGATGGGTCATCGATGATAGACGAGAGAATATGGCTCATCTGTGCCAAAAGAGCAAGAGTATCTCGATACGCAGCAACATTTCCACGACAAGCAATTCGCCCAACCAGATCCTCCCCGACACCTTCAACTTCAGCGCAAACTGGGTATTCAACTTCGGCTGCTCCACCAGTAGATTTATACAAGACCTGCCCAGGTCCATTCTGGACGTTTTCGACCGGTCTCTTCTGATACATGAAAAGTGTATCGAACAACGCCTGCGATTTTGTATCTGGCCTGACGCGCCGAAGCGGGAAATGCTGATGCTCTGACATGGCGAGGAGAGCCTCCTGCACATATTTAACCAGTTCTACGCGCGTCCCATGAAGAATAACTCGCATGGCGACAGTGTTCATGGTTGGGAACATCACATGCTCAGAGTTAGTCACGGTCCGACCGGAAAGGACAAGCCCGAATGCCACATCTAGCTTCTTGACATGCGTAGCAAGGACAAGAGACCAGCAGCCGACAAGAAGCGCCTGGAGGGTAATGCCATGGCGTTTGCAGAACATTTCCGCCTTGGACATTGGAACGGATAACGATTGTTCTGCTCGGTGAACGACAACCGAGCTATTCTCCGCGTGCTCCATAGGAGGGAATGGCACCGGGGTGAATTTGGATAGCGTTGCTCGCCAGAACCTGAGTGCTTCGTCGCCACACGAAGCAATGATTTGCCCGAGAATTTCATCGGCTGGCGGGCGAGAACACTCTACACCAGCATACGATTTGGCAACGTCTTCATGGAGCAGATTGATTGACCAACCATCATAGAGAGCATGCGAAATCGACAAAACAAGGTACCGCCTATCTCCTTCCACTGCAATGGTGATAGAGAGCAAGGGACAGCCTGCCTGCTCACTACGGACCCTTGAGCGCTGGGTCTCTATAACAGATTCCACAGAGAAGCCGTGTAGATGGATAGTCTGGAGATCAATTTGATCCTCGTCGTGAACTATTTGGGCGTATGAGACAGGAATCTGCGGATCCCAGACTTCAATAAACGAAGTACGGAGGATAGGGTGGGCTCTAACGACAGCTCTCCATGCCCGCTCCATCTTTTCAACGTCCACATCTGGCTCAAGCTCGAGGATCTCGTGGTTGTAATAATGCTTGTACCCAGAGGCACACATTTCTGCTACCATAGCTTCTTGGATGGGTGTGGCTGGTAAGATTCGAATCGCGCTCGGGGGGAGAAGACCTTCAGCCCCGAGGAACTCGGCCAACAATTTCTCTAGCATATTGAGTGATGATAACGTCCCATCCTTAGTATGACCATTTGTCATTGAGAGTTGCTCGCTCATGGCCATGACTGTACGATGGCGCATGATGGAACTCACAGGAAGTTTGATGCCGACTTTGCCCAACCGCGAGGAGATTTTGATTGCATCGATGCTATCAAGTCCAACCTCAAAGATTGATGTGTTCTCGTCGATGGATCGCGGCTCCACTCCCGCAAGGGTTTCAATCACGTCGCGAATTATGCAAGCCTGGGAAGTCCATTCAAACAAAGAGCCATTGATATGCTCAATATTGGTATGTTCTGGGGTTCTCGGAGACTGGTATCCCTTCACTTCACCATTCGTCACAACTTGTGTGAGAGACACCCCATTTATCTTGGGCAACTCTCTGTTGGGGTCTTGCGCAAAATCAGAAAGAATTTGCTCAAACCTAGATAACATCTGCTGAGCATCTTCCGACGATACCGCATGACTCTTTGCGGCAATAGTGACTGTAAATAATCGCTTGCTATTGCGTACAACTTCAAAAGCCAGAGGGTATTCATGCTGGGCCTCTGAGTCAAGTGCACACCAAAGATCTTTTGTGAACGATTCGTCGTTATCGTCTTCCCTCTGGAAGACAAACAAGGAGCTGAAGAGCCGCTCGTCAGGGTTCTTTCCGAGCCATTTCACGATGTCCCGCAAGGCGGTGTATTGGAAAGGAATCATAGACACCTGATAGTCATGGCAGCGCCGAGCGACATCAGACCAAGACTCCAAGCCATGCAGCTGGACGTTGCTGGGGATCGTATTGAACAGCGGTCCAATAACGTCGCCAATGCCTGGTACATCGACTGTCCTGCCTGAGGCAATGATTCCAAGTGGTGGCACGAATGAGTATTGCTGCTGGATAGTTAGAAGCCAACAGGCATGAAGGACAGCTTGCTCTGTAACATTGAGAGACCGGCGAAGATGGTCAACTTGATCTGTCGCATTCATTTGAACTTTGAGCAGAATTGGCGCGCTGTCTACTTGGCCGTTCTCGGCGAAAGCTCGATCACTACAGCCGGCAAGATGATCTTTCCAGAATGCCTCTGCAGCAGGGTTTTTACAAAGGGGACCCAAGTGCAACACGTCAAGGAACTTCGGGATTAAATCCGAACTCTCGCTCTGACCGAGATAATTTCGGGCAACCGATTTGAGGAGCAGGCCTAGGCTGTTTCCATCATAGAGAGCATGGAAGATGTTCAAACACATTACCGATATCTCGGGGGAAGAAATGACTCCGACCTCCCATAGATTGGATGAAAGACTGTCGAGTCGGGCAATCCAGTGATCTCGTCGTTCTTTGCGCAAGTCATCAATCTCTTGATTGGTACCGACCGTAGCAAGGAACCAAGGGAGGGCATCTTTCTTCATGATGACTTGGGCATAGCCGTCTGGAGATGGCAGAAATCTGGCGCGCAGCATTTGAATGTCTCTCTGGGCCTGATCCCAAGCCGCGCGCAAAGTCTCGAGGTTCACTGAAGGGTTGAGCTCCAAAGTGAAAGACGAGCAGTACAACGGCGTACTACTAGCCAGGTAGTGGTATATGATACCCTCCTGAAGCGGGGTGCATGGCGCAATCTTTTCAATGTCATCGTAAAGGGCTCCAATATGCTCGATGATAGTGTGGGAGTTTTTGTGAGCGAAGGCCTCGATGCCTTGCTTGGCATTGCGTTGGAGGGTTTCCACGGACACAGAAGATGAGATAGGCGCCTGTAGAGCCAACGTCATGCCAGAAATTGTAGGGTCTATGTATTGTTAGTCAAGTACTTCTCAACACCTAGTATGCCAGACTTACACTTCATGATGATCGATGGCTGAGCCTGAGAAAACCCAGCCTCCCGGAGACTTCTCGAGAAAGCAATAACAGATATAGAATCCAGACCAAGCTCGTAGATACTGGACCATGGTGAGATCGTCTTTTCAGAGGAACCAATAAACCTCGCCAGGACAGATATGATCTTCTGTTCCTGGACACTGTCAGTAGGCTTGCTAACGCTCATCGAGCTCAATTTGTGAATGTCCTCCAGCGAAAGCTCCTGATAGATACTCTTCAAGACTTTCATATCAGCCTTGTTATTAGCAGACAGTGGAAAGCGGGTCATGGGGATGATATGTGTAGGCACCATATACCCAGGAAGATGAGTGCGGCAAGCACCCTTGATCTTCGATAGCAGGGCGCGGTCATCTTCTGAAGATCGGACCCCAACGTCGACAGCACGAGATTTTTTATCTGCAGTGAGAGTGGTGAAAAAGGAGACAAGTTGATCCTTGGATTGTTTAGGGTGCGTGATGACCAGGGTAGCGACTTCGTTCAATTCAGGCGTAGCTTGTTTGATGACCTCGTTAATTTCTCCAATCTCGAGTCGCTGTCCGCGAAGCTTGACCTGGTCATCAATACGACCAAGGAACTGGAAGCTTCCATCGTGCAAAATCCTCACAAGATCGCCTGTGCGATAGATACGATCGCCAGAATCGGGAAGCTCTTGGAATCGTTCCTTGGTGAGCTCCGCTCGATTCAAGTAGCCCTTTCCAACGAGAGGTCCCGAGACGCAGAGTTCGCCTATGCTGCCGCGTAGAACTGGTGTCATCGTACCGGGGCGGAAGACGTACGACCCCACATTATCAAACTGAGGCCCGATGTTTGAGGCTTTGTCATTGGCAGACATCCGTGGGAGCATGGTGCATCCGATAGTAACTTCAGTAGGACCGTATCCGTTGTAGATGACACCATGCTTGCCCCAGGCATCTAGAATTTCTTGTTTCAGCGCCTCTCCGCCGGTGATGAAGACTCCCCGACAAAGCGACGGAACTTCATCGGGATGGACTAGTCTTGCCAAACTGGGCGTTAGGTCAATATGCGTAATTTGGAGCTTTTGTATTGTTCCAGTCAGGTCCTCAAACAGCAGATCTCGCGGACAGGAAGTGACGCAAATTCCAACACTCCAGCTCCAGTACTGTTCCAGAACACTGACGTCAAAATGGAAGGAGGCAAATTGCAACCACCGAGACTCTTCATCCCAGTGTCCTGCGAACAATCGTTGGAATGCCAGCATTGCTTGCACGGCATTATCGTGCGTGATCTCGCAGCCCTTCGGTGTCCCAGTTGTACCGGAGGTGTACAGACAATAACAAGTATCATCTGGCTGGATAGGACGGGAAAGTGAGACATCCCCTGCTGAGACCCAATCGAGCAGCCCAGGCTCATCAAGTGCCTGGACATCAATAGTTGGGAGGCCCTCTAGTTCTGCCATCTTCGATTGATTGCAAAGAAGGATCTTGGTACCGGAGTCCTCTAACATGAACTGCTTACGAGAAATAGGAGCACCAGGGTCAATAGCCAAATATGCACATCCAGCTTTCATAATACCCAGAATCGCCATGGAGGCTTCAGGGCACTTGTCGAAGCATATTCCGACAATTCCACCAGGAATAGCCCCCTTCGCCTGGAGGAAATGCGCGATTTGATTGCCGCATTCATTGAACTCACAGTAAGTCCATCTCTTCTTCTGCAGGTTTTCTGCAGTGTCACCGAAAGCAAATTCAAACGCAATCTTCTCGGGAATATTGATCGCGTTCGCTTCGACGAATTGATGTAGCAAAGAAACCGTAGTAGGAATTGGTGCTTCTTTGGCAGGAGTAATTGATAGCAGACTACTACCCACACAGTTGTAATCGGTGGAATTGGCATCTGGACGGAAAACAGTATCTTGCAATAATCTTTCATACTGATTCAAGAGGATCGTTGCTTGCTCTGTGGGTACAAGATCGCCTCGATAGCTCAACGAAATCTGAAGATCGTTCGAGTGCGGAATTAATTCGATAGAGACAGGATACTATAGAATGTCAGCCTAGATCCTGCAAATTTATGGAGTACCCTGTCTGCTTATTACTCACATCAATATTCGTCTCCTCGTCAATAATACCCCACTTATCAGCATCAACGGCATCCGAATTAAACTTCTGATAGACAAACAGCGTGTCAAAGAGCGGTTCGTCGCTCCCTAGCCAACGCTGGATATGCGACAGAGGCGCGAATTGATTCTTCACCAATAAAGCATTTCGTTTCAACGTACGGTTCAAAAGTTGTCGGTTGGAACCCTCAATATGCAAGGGCGTCGGCACTGTGACCAAACACGGGAACACCGCATGTTGAGCAGCAGCGGACAAGTTTCTACCCGAAAGCACGGTTCCAAAAGTGACGTTGGACTCGCCCGTGTACGCAGAGAGCAAGCGAGCCCATGTGGCTTGCCCCGCTGCTTGTAGTGTCACGCTGATATCTCGACAGGCATCTTCAAAAGCCTTGCGAGACTGCGCGCAACGGATAGAGGTGGTGAGTAATGTTCGCTCCTTTGTGCGGATGGGATGCAAGTCGGGGAATCTTGAGGGCTGCACTTCTGGGGCCAGTTCCTTCCAGAAGGATTGCGCGGATTCGCTTTGTCTTTTGCTCTCAAGAAGGATAGGGCCGAGAGCTTTGGTGACTGGGGCCGGCATAGCCAGAGCCTTTCCTTCATATGCTGCTTTGACGTCTGAGAATATGGTGGCCAGAGACTGAGCATCGTAAATAGCATGCAATGCAGAGAAATGCATGATACTAGTGTTGTCATCTGCCTCGACTTCAATGCTCCAGGGAGGCTGATGGAGATTTTTCAAAACGTGCTTTTCTTGAACACCAGAAGTGACTGCCATGGAAGAAGACGAGGTCTCGCACCATGGTAATTCGCTGTATTCATGGTAAGTTATCATAGCAAAAGGATTATTCTGATCGCGCAATTCAACAAATCCTGTTCGAAGCATCTCATGCTGAGCCATGACCTTAGACCATGCCTCTCTCAAAATCTTCTTATCTAAAGGTACTGAGGACCTTAGGGTCATTCTATTGAAGTACACTTCACCATGTGAATGTGTGAACATCGCCAGCATTCCGTTTTGGACTGGCGTACAAGGGCGTAGAGACTGCACTATTTGCGAAGAAATCTCAAGTTGTTGGCAAACGGATTGCAAATGGTTGGTCTGGAAAAGTCCAAAATCGAACTCAATTTCCTCAACAACTTTCGCGCTGGAAGTAAGAAGGGAAGCGATTTGATCAATAGAAGCAGCCTGATCCAAGTCAGTAAGTAGAGGGTAGAATTCCTCTCCAGGAAAATGACATACCTCGAGAATATCACCAGATGAGACCTTATACCCTAATCCACGCAGCTTCGCCGATACCTGAACAGCGTTGATACTATCCAGGCCAAGTTGGAAGATTGTTGTGTCCTGAAAGACACTATCCGAGTCGACATCAGAAAATTCGCAAAGAAGGTCGCGAATGACCTCCTCTCGATAGGACCATGGAAGCTTTTGGCGAGATTTTTTCCGGGACTGAACAGAGTTTGGCTTCTTAGACACATCGCGTTCAAAAACTCGAGGAATGTCTGCCCCCAATAGCCGCTTATCGGATGCCTGAGCAGACGGGTATTGGATGATGTGTCCAACAAGAGCTATGAAGTCTTGCGCAATCTTCTTAGCCACAGCTTGCGAGATATACGATACTTGGAAATGGAGGCAGATATGTATGCTGTCTGTAGATTCGTCGGGGATGATCTCGCAGATCAAGGGGAATCCCATGTTTCCTTCGTCCTGAAGAAGTTCCCAGATATTGGGATCGAAATCTGCATTTCTGTTCTGAAAAATGACTAGCGTCTCAAATAGGCGAGAGCCATCGCCGAGAATACGTCGTTGAATACGCCGGAGAGGGCTGAGTTGGTGAGGCAAAATGTCGTTATTGCTCTTTTGGGATAATTTCATGATGTCACCATTTGTTGCAGTTGAAGAAGACTTGATTCGAATTGGGAGTGTGTTGAAGCAAGGCCCGACTATCCGATCTGCGCCATCCAAGGGAACGGTTCGGCAGCTGAAGACATTGCCGAAGCAGACGTCGGATGAATCGGTGTATAGAGAGAGAAGTCTGGCCCATGCAGCATGGAATATGTTCAAAGGGGTCACGGAGAGCTCTTTGCAGCTTTGCCTGAATGATACGAAAGAGCCAGTGAGGGATGTATGGATCTGCTGTGATGCCGACTCATGTGCATTGGCTGCGGGCTCGGGTGTGGGAAGGATGGTCGGCAAAACACCGGATAAGTACTGGTCCCAGTATTCGTCCGACGAGCCATAATCAACAGAGGTCATATAATCGATGAAGTTGCGGAATGGAGTGTTCTTTGGCAATTCTTGATTTGAAAGCAACAGCTGGAGCTCGTGCAATAACTGTGCGATACCTTCTCCGTCATACAGTGCATGATGGATGGACAGTAGAAGATACGTCTGCCGCGCAGTCGAATCGGTTATCAAAGTCAACGAGTAGGGCAATTGGCCGTTGACAGGAGAAAGACCCTCGAACTTGGACTTGTTTTCCTTGATGACATTCTCAAGCTCAGAAGAGGAAGTTTCGATATGGGACCACGGTAAGGCCGACGTGTCTAGTACAACCTGGGCATATGCAAAGCGCTTATCATTAGTTTGCGTGAAACAAGTTCTAAGGATGCCTTGTCTTTGCATCATCTCAGCCCATGCTGCTCTCATGGTCTCGGCATTGGTGTGCACAAGAAACAAGACGTGATTAAAATAAGCCGAATGACCACCAGATTCTGCTGCAAGCATAGCCTCCTGGAGTGGAGTGCAAGGGTAAATGCTTTGAACAGTTATGGCTGCAGTTTTGAACTCATCTTCTATTTGATGAGTGAAGATTTCATCGAACACTGTTGGTGGCGCGGGCACCACCGCATTTTCGGGCTGATCCTCGTTGGTCGTGGCAGTAATGACAGCTGCAAGTTGAGAAATAGAGCTATGGCGCAGAATTTTGGACACAGCAAGCCTTCCACATCCAGACTCCTGCAGCTTTCGCGAGAAGGAGATAGCAGAAAGAGAGTCCAGACCCAGTCTGTAGAAAGATGTGTGTTTGCTGACGTTTGTTTGGTCAGTGCCAGTAACTGCCGATAGCGCGGCATAGATAGTTTTCTCAAGATCAGTGAGACTGTCACCAGTATCGGCATTGGGCTTTGGTGAAAATACCGCAAGCTCCTTTGTTGTCAGTTGTTCCAACCGTTGCCTCAGCATGAAGTAATCAACCTTATAAGACCTAGTGAGATCGATCGTGTCCACGAGAACAAGAAGGGATGGAAGGTCAGAAGAAGAAAGCTTCTTGGTTAGCTCCTTGAAAAGATCATTCGTAGCCTTCTCGATTTGCACGGAATCTGAGCATTTCTTTGAAGGAACCCATAGTATTGCCAATCGCTGCTGACGCAGTGTCGGGTCATCATCCAAAATCATGCTCACTGTTTCTTTTGCCATTTTTAAAGACATAAGAGCACGATCAACTCCGTCTAGATCAATAGACGGAGCATACGACTGTGCAATGCCAGAACCTCGGGAAAGAATGAGTGTACCATCAGGAAGCAGTCTTCCAAAGTCACCCGTTCTATAGATCAGACCAAACTCAGGATGATCAATGAATCGCCCAGTAAATGGCGACTTGGAGTCAGGTAGACAGTGCCCAATTTGAGCTCCGCCGAAGCATAACTCTCCAATGGCACCGCGTGGAAGAAGGCCGAGTGAGTCTCCATCTGCTAAAATCATGGCAGATGTGTTCTTCAGGGGTCTACCAATGTTTCGAACATGGGTCGATGCCTGCACATTGAGACGGAGGGTACATGCGTGAGTCAGTGCATGGTTGCTGTATGCTTGATTAAGACCTTTACCGGCCCAATTGTGATGCAGCTTAAGGGTCATTTCTTCGCCAGAAGAGAGGAGAAATTGCACACTAGGGACGGCTTGTGGATCAATACGGGAGGCCAGCATGGGAGGCAAGTGGAGGTGTGTTATGTTCATATCTTGACAGACTTGCTCGATGCGAGTCATCATTATCAATTCTGTAGCTGAGCACAATGTCATGCCAGCGTGCCAAGCAAAGAATGCCTGGCAAATAGATGCTGTGTTCTTGTCAGAAAGATAATCTATAAATTAAAATGGTATGGAAAACTTACCACCTGATCCCTGAAGACAAGATAGCATTTTGGACCCGGTTGGCGTTGGATACGATTCTGACAGAGCATTGATATTGCTCTGCAGGTTTTTCCGTGAGATGACGATATTTTCAATCAAGTCATCAATTAGCGACACTTCAGCATAGATAACGTCAGACCCTTTACTGGTATATGGAATATTAAACTCTTGGTAAACATCCAGTGAGTAAGAGAGGTGAATCAGCTGAAGGGACTTCAAAGAATCCAAGCTATGATCTCTCTCCGTCAAGTGGTCGACGATGCAGAACTTGGATTTCGCCGTGGAGAGAATAGAATGAATCGTCTGCGAAGAGGCCCGGGGAAGGGGGAGGAGACCAGCACCGGCCTTGGCGACTCCAAGCACAGCAACATAAAAGTCAAGAGACGTTGTCAGATGAATGGCTATTAGATCGTCATTTGTCACTCCGATGTGGAGCAAGAAGTGTGCAAAGCCATTGGCCCGGGAGTTAAGTTGACTATAGGTCATGCTTTCTATCGACGGAGTAGGATTTTCTGGCTTCCAGAGCATCAACTCGACTGCTGTCCGGTCCGGGTCTGTAGAGGCAATCATCTCGACGCCAGATGCCAAGCTTGGCAAATCGACTTGCTCGCATGATGTTGCATGTTCAATTGACAGCATTGACGAGGGAAGATACGATCGAATCTCCTGGATTGGAAGCTTGATCTTGTCAATCAAGATCGAGGCTACGCAATCAATCTGCTCGAGCAGTATCATAGCTTGCTCAAAGGGTAGCACCGACTCTTGGTAAGTCGCCCGAGCAAAGATGTGTTCTTCTCGCGGCTCAAACTCCAGCAACAGCGCAAATTCTAGAAATTCCCCCGCTCCAACTTCCCGGAAGACCGAGCCCCGGTCATCATCTGACCAAATGCTTTCCTGCCACACGAGCGCTGTGTCGAAAAGACTGCGATCGAGGTCGATACCAGAAGCCTTCTTGATATCCTGGAGAGGAAGACTACCATGCTCGAGCGACTTGCGGTTCATGTTCTGGATGGCCAAAAGGAGATCGGTTACGTCTTGCATTTTGTCGAGGTTCATGCGCGTAGGTAAAGTTCTAATACAAGGCCCAAGAACAGTTTCAATACCCTTCAAGGGCAGAGTCCGGCCTGAAAAGACAGTTCCAAATGCAATATCACCGGTTCCAAGGTAGGAAGAGAGAATATAAGAAAACGCAGCTTGGAAAATGGTTTGCCGGCTCACGCGAAGATGCTGGGTAACTTGGTTGAGTTTTGATACGGATATGTCCAGCACGCGAGTAGCCTTGTGGGTGGCATGTATGATATCTGTACATCCGTGAAAAGTAGGAAAAGTTGCAGGATAAAGACCCTGGAGTTGATCACGCCAGTACACCGAGGACTCTGTTGCCGATTTGTCCAGTTTCTGCTCAATGAAATAGTTTGCGACGATATTATATGGCGGTCTGGAAGTGAGCTCCTCTCCGGACAAGATACTCCTGAGATCTTTCAACATGATTTGCCAAGACCATCCATCATAGAGAGCATGATGGATATGCACCAGCACGCGGAGATGGCCCTTCCCTTCCTTGATCTGGACTCGGAAAGGGTTCAAGACATCGTGACCCGCACTCAGACCCAGATCGTATTCGAGTTCATGTTTTAGGGAAATATGGTCATTGAGATTATTCCAGGTGAAGCGACCATATAAATGATCTTTGAGGCCGATTTCCACAAATCCGGACCGTAGGATCTGGCTGTGTTCCACCAGGTGACCAAATGCATTTTGTACCGCAGTTGAATTGACCGAGGGCTCGAATTCCAGCTCAATCCAGTTGCAGTATGCCTTTCTGTCTCGAACAGTCTCCAAGATCATAGCCTGTTGGATATGGCTACACGGTACGACATCCGAAACCTGCTCGTTCAAGCCCAGCGAGTGGACCCTTGCTGCACCTGCGTCTGAAACAAGCTGAAGAATGGTTTGCAGGGCTGCTTGCGTATCATCATTGGGGCTCACCGCTTCAAGGCTGGTGGCAAGTTGCCAGATTCCGTCCACTGAGTCGGCCTCCAACAAGGTAGCCACACCTAGCCGAATTCCTGCATCCAAGAGATGAGACGCGAGACGGATTGCTGCTAGCGAATCAAGGCCTGCTGCTGCCAGGCTCTCTGTCGATGAGACTCGTCGGCCTAACACATCGGCCACGCTTGAGGCGATAGACTCTTCTTTTTCGTCTCGGCAGGGTTGATCATCAAAAGCCAGAGCACTGCTTCGGTGGCGAATGAAATCGGATTCTAGTGTTTTACGATCGGTCTTGCCCGAGGGAAGTTGGGGGAATTGGTCGACCAGCAGGAACTCTCCAGGGATCATGAAGCGAGGCAACAGTCGACGACAGACATCTCGGAGACTGTTGTCTGTCGTTCCCTTGTCGGTAACCAGAACAAATGCAACTAAGTTCCCGTCGATGACCATGGTTACAGCACTGCGGACACCAGAGGCTCTGGTGATAACATGCTCAATCTCACCTAGCTCTATCCGCTGGCCTCGCAGCTTCACCTGGCCGCTGGAAATTCGGCCAAAACACTCAATCTCTCCGGTGGGGAGTATGCGGGCTTTGTCTCCCGTGCGATAGAGTCGGCCATACATCGGACTGTCTATAAAAGCCTTGGCATTTTCTTCGGGCCGGTTGATATACCCGTCTGCCAGTTGAGGACCACCCACCACAAGCTCTCCAATTTGGCCTAGGGAGAGGGGATGAAGATCCTTGGAGGATGGCTCGTCGGAGGGGAGTGGCATGATGTATGCCGACACGGTTTTGAATGGCTTTCCAATCATATTGACAGGGTTCTTGGCCTGGAAATGGGTGGCAGCGGTACAATGGATTGCTGCTTCGGTGGGCCCGTACATTCCATGGAGAATGCCATCTCTGCCCTCAGACTGACCAAACTCGTCTACCACATGTCTGGTGAGCATCTCACCAATTGTAAGGAGCACTCGGAGAAACGGAGCGGCGGCTCGCGTGCGCAGCAACTCTCCTGCCACCGTTGGGGTCAACTCAGCGGCATCAACTCTCATCGTCGTCATCACATGGGAAATATCAAGAAGCATATTCTCTCTCTCAGAGCCGATGAGGGTTGCCCCTCGCATCATCGGGAAAAAGACCTCAAACACGGAAACATCAAAGGTGGGAGATGCAAATTGTAAAAAGCGCTTGAAAGGGGGTATCAAATCATCATGAGCAAGGAGTGATTGGGTGGCAGCAAGATGGGACACCCCGACACCTTTGGGACGGCCCGTGGAGCCAGATGTGTACATGACATACGCCAGATCAGTGGAAGTGCTGTTTTCTGACCATGGCTCTGTGATATCGGCCTTGGTTTGGAGATCGTCCACTGTGAGAATAGAAAGACGCTCTTTCAAGGGTATCCTTGTTGCAAGAGCATGGTTTGTGACCACCACCGATGCGGCTACATCTTGCAGGATAAACTCGATGCGATCTGTTGGTGCATCGGTGTTCAAGGGGCAGAAAGCTGCGCCAGCCTTGAGGATGGCCAGCCAAGTAATGTACAGTTCCACAGACTGGGGCAAAAGTACTGGCACAACCTTCTGTAGGCCCGGAGAGGTCGACGAAGCACGAGCTATTTTACTCGCCAACTCCGAGGAAAGCCGGTCCAAGTCACGGTACGACAAGCAATGAACGTCTCCATCCGCAGTGAGAAATTCAATGGCATGGTTTGAATTGTTGAGCCCACGTAGGGCAAGCTCGTGTAGAAGCCGAGGCCCTGGCAATATGGAGGGTGAGGCATTTGAAATGGCTGGATCAGGAACCTCGGTGGCAGACAGTGTCACCTGTATACCCTTTATAGCAGCCTGCTCTTGCACAATCACTTTCAGCTGGTTGCCCAACTGGTGCAGAAAAGTAGCATCCATGCCTCCAGCCGCACGCAAAGTTCCCAACTGAGTCGTGGGGTCTAAGGTCCACTGCAACACCGGGGGATGTCCATCGTCACTGGACCGAGGATCTCCTAGCACTATGGCAGTGTGTTTGACTGAGAGATCTGATACGGCAGCCAGATGTGCTGGCTGAACCGTCTGGGCAGACAGATCTGCCTTGGCTGGCGTACCATTTAATAGAAAGACGGGATTCTCATCTGTTGTGAATGCCCGTAGCAAGACTGCCCATGACAAAGCAAGTATCTCCGAGGGGAGTTGGGCATCCACCTGCCAGGGTACAATATGAACATCATCACCATCGTCATTGACGGCAGGGAATTGAGTGAATCGGTCCATGACCTGTGCAGGTTTTTTTTTTTCCTCCTCTCATTCATGCATATATTCAAGGTAAGGTATATACCTAAGTAGGTAGTTGACTTGCTTAGTCGATCTAATTAGGTGCAACGTGAGTGGCTGGAGAAGATCTTATGCAGGCAAGCGCGCCAAAGAAAAGTGTCCCACATACAGGAATTTTTCGCAAGGGGCTCGTCCGTTTTTGTTTTTTTAAGAAACGCAAATCGAGGGGCACATCCATACATGAGAATACATGAGATGGGGTGGGGGATATGATCACCAGCGAGTCAAGCGCGGAAAAGAGGATTATTGGCCTATTATTCTACCGGTCGTTCTACTCGGTCTCTTCATCTCTCCCGTATGGCTCTATTACCCTCTCATCCAGCACCTTTTAATCTTCGATATTTGGAATGTACGCATAATCATCAGACCACGTTCCCCCACCACTCGGCTGAATCAACCGCTGAAACAGCTGTGGATCTGTGAAAGTGTCCGGTTATGGATGACGTATTAGGTACAATAAAGATAAATATATGATTACGGAGTACAATACAATGGCCGTGTGCAGCAATAATAGCCTCATATAATATCATTGTCATCTCCACTTCACAGTGTCCAAGCGTGAAGCAAATAATCATCAAAAAGGAAAAAGCCCTAACCACTGGCTATAGCCCGGAGGAGTTTTCCTGTACGTGCCCCCACTGTAAACGAGTCCAAAGCGTTGCCAAGAGGAAGAACAACGTGCATACCCATGTTATATACACATGCTGATACGTACTATAACGCTTTCCGGACATGCCTCCGATATCCAGTTATTCCCGACATCGGCCGTAAGACCTTTTTTGGGTTTTTCGAGGAATTATCAATGGCTGCGCTCTGGTTGACCGAGTAAGGCGTGCAATAAGCATCGAACCTTTTCTGCTTCTTCTTCTATCTTCCTGCATATAGAGTGGAGTCTCTCATACAAGGTACTAGAAGTATAATATACAGTTGAGCCTTGATAGAAATTAAAAATACAGAAATACAGCCTTTGAAAAAAAAAACATCACCGTCGGTGGAGACCAGACGGAAAGTTACTGATTGATAAAATTGATAAAATCGAAAAAAACGCCGCGAACCAGGGAAATACGGAAACTTGGCAGAGGAAAAGAATAAAACCCCCCGAAGCGAAGGGCTTCAGAGGCTTCGGCTTCAGAGAACCTCCAGGCGGATCCACTTGGTCAAGTTATCTGATCCGCTACATTCTTCGCCGAACCATATAAAGCCTTTTTCCTTCCCTTTCCTTTTTCTTTGCTTTGAACTAAAAAGAAAAACCTTGGAAGCTCACCGTTGAAGCTCTTGGATTTCCCTTTTCGGTGGTCTATACATATACACACACATTAACCTTTATCTTTTACCTTTCGCTCTAAAAACTCTTGAATCGTCATGGAGCCTGTTACCCGCAAGTCGGAGCTCTCCTTTCTCGATGTGGTGCCACGTACCCAACCCCAGTCAGCTCGGTCGCTATTGCGACCAACTGCCCCAGGGGAGATGCACGATCTGCTCTGTGTTGGATTCGGCCCAGCGTCGCTCGCTGTCGCCATTGCCCTGAACGACGCTATGGACCCCACGCACGGTGCCTTGAAGGACCCCAACTTCAAGCCGAAGGTCTGCTTCCTGGAGAAGCAGAATCAGTTTGCCTGGCACTCGGGTATGCTGGTTCCGGGCTCGCGCATGCAGATCTCCTTCATGAAGGATCTGGCTACCATGCGCGACCCCCGCAGCAACTTCACTTTCCTCAACTACCTCCACCACAAGAAGCGTCTCATCCACTTCACCAACTTGGGCACATTCCTGCCGGCCCGCGTAGAGTTCGAGGACTACATGCGCTGGTGTGCCCAGCACTTTGACAACGTCGTCAACTACGGCGAGGAGGTCGTCGAGGTCGTCCCCGGTCCCACCAATGCCCGTGGTGTCGTCGATTTCTTTACCGTCGTCTCACGCAACACCGGTACTGGCGAGATCTCCTCCCGCAACTCTCGCAAGGTTGTCATTGCCCTTGGTGGCAAGGCTAAGATGCCTCCCGGTTTCCCCCAGGATCCCCGCATCATGCACTCCTCCAAGTACTGCACTCACCTGCCCCAGATGCTGAATGACGAGATGGCCCCTTACAATATTGCCGTCGTCGGCAGTGGTCAAAGTGCCGCTGAGATCTACCACGATTTGCACCGCCGCTATCCCAACTCGCGCACCACCCTCATCCTCCGTGATACCGCTCTGCGTCCCAGTGATGACTCTCCTTTGTATGTTTGCCTCCCAAATACACAGTTCCCAAACCATAACCCAGCTAACTTTTTGTCTTTTCTTTTTTTTTAGTGTGAACGAAATCTTCAACCCCGAACGCGTAGACAAGTTCTACGAGATGAGCGCCGAAGAGCGCAAGAAGCGCATCGCGATCGAAAAAGCCACCAACTACAGCGTGGTTCGCTTGGAACTGATCGAGTCTATCTACAACGACTTGTACCTGCAACGCGTGGAGAACCCAGACGAGACACAGTGGCAGCAGCGTATCCTCCCCGAGACCAAGGTCGCCCGGATCGAGCACCACAGCGCATCGAACCGCATGCGCATCCACGTCAAGTCGGTCAAGAACGAGAATGAGGGCAAGGAAGTGTTGGATGTCGATGCGCTGATGGTCGCGACGGGCTACCTCCGCGACGCGCACGAGGAGCTCCTCGAGAACGTGCGCAGCTTGCGGCCCGCCGGTGCGTCGGCCTGGAACCCCGGCCGCGATTACCGTGTTTCACTCGACAGTGCCAAGGTCAGTGCCCAGGCTGGTATCTGGCTGCAGGGCTGCAACGAGCAGACCCACGGTCTGAGTGATTCGTTGCTGTCGGTGCTGGCTGTGCGGGGTGGCGAGATTGTTGGCTCCGTCTTTGCGGATCAGTTGGCTGGTGCTCCCTTGGTGCAGGACACCCGGGTACGTGCTATGCTGTAAAAGAGCCATGAAACAAAATGTGACATGATCGTCGTTTTCGTGTCTCGGGTTTGCTTTTGGGAAGTGGGCCGAGATTTTTAAAATTTGTCCGGCGAGACAGCTCTCGATGATTCCCCCTCCCTTTGCTGTTCTAAGTTCCCTTCGCTATTCTGGGTGAAAACATTTAGACATCCTGTGTATTTAGATTCTTTTATTTTTTTTTATTCTTTGCGTTAATGATGAGCTTGATTTCTATTTTTCTTCACATTTCCGAGTCTATCCACAGTATGAACCAATCGGGCCAGATCTTCAGGCAATTAGAATCACCCCTGTAAGGTAACCAGTACCGAAACATGTGCGCGGACCTGTAAAGTGGAACTTTCGAAGAAAATGGTTTCCTCGGCAAGTGCGGGACGACGGACGAAATGCAGAAACTCGCGCGAAACTCGTGCCGATCCCAATCCTAGACGGAGCTAATAGTAGGAATAGGCTGTGTACTATGTTGGATAGGTTCGTGTCGATTTAGCTGGCATTTTATTGTATTTCCTGGGTCAAACACGAACCCCCAGTGTAGAAAGCTGGATAAATCACCTCGAATCAGATAACTCCAAGTGGGTCCTGCATGGATCAGATAACTTGAAAATTTTTATCTGATCGAGGACTTGGCACGTTTTCTTTTTTCTTTTCTTTTTCTTATTTGGATTTATATGATCTTTTATATGGCGTTATTTCTTTTTCTCCTGTTTCTCTTCGATAATTGGATTAGGCTTGACCGTAACTTCTCTTCTCTTCATGTGTACAACATATGTGCCAATTTCGCACTAAGTAAAAGTGGCTTCCTCAAGCTCCATCACCTGCCTAGTCGAGTCTTTAGCGAAATGGAGCCTGCATACGCACTTTTTATGGTATTTTATTATTTTATAATTCCGTAACTTATTCTTTCTATTCCGTTTATTCGGAAGCTCTCTCCATGTGCATCGTACGATGTGCAATATAATAAAATATAGACAACATAGTAACAGGTGGATCATACCTTGTTTCCTGAAGAAACTAGCCGACATCCATGTACCTAATTTGTCTAATTTGCATAGTGACTGTATTCTACATGCACATGGCTCGTGTCTCCATAGGTCCATGGACTGGGCCGGTACCCGAGAGATTAGATCTTTCGGCTGTTTCTTCGGCGATATCGGATGTACAGGAAACCAGCTACTACAACAGATTTGACGTCTCCTCCTGGTCCTGTTATTCGTCTCCATACCGAGGTAGGTTTCAGTCGTTCTGTGATTCAGATTTGCTTCTGGCTCCATTATTAAAGCCGTTGACCGGAACAATACCGTATAATAACATTGTATCTATTGCCTGTTCGGGATGTGTCTAGGTAAGTTTAGGGAGGTGCCAGCCCTGGCACAGTAAGGGTACCTTATGTTATAAGCCAAGAAACCAATTGCGGTTGTTGACCGCTACATTACTAGCAAGCTCATCGCCGAGAACATCAGGCCACATTGGACCCTCGGCCGTCAGACATTGCTTGTCCCTGAAAGGCTGCAGCCTTGCCAAGATTCCATGTCAGGATCCCAAGCTGCAGAAATACCTTGCCACTTAGTGTGCGCTGGCATATGCACCTCTAGAGCTTCCATGCAGGTACTTTTATACTCACGTAATGCGTAATGTAAAGCGTAAACCATTCAATACATATACATATGTATGGGCCTGGATCTAGACCTAGACTCAGTTGGACGCACCAATCGGCCCCCTCGGACGGGAATACGACTACCCTTCCTAGGCAGGTATCTTTCCAGAAACGCACAGGGAAGGTCCGGAACTCGGCCCTGATGCAATGTTTGGTGATTAGCTGCAGGGTCACTGCACGACCGAGACGATCTATCTTATCTGATGCCAAATGTGAAACTGCGGGGAGGGGTTCAAGGTTGAGGACCTTGCATGCTAACTGGGTGTCATATATACCTCATAGTCACTAAAGTCAAGTCTTGTTACTCAAGAAGCAAGTCATCTCCCATAATAGTATAGTGAAACAAATCATTAATATCTGACGTCAATTGTACAAGATCTTTTCTAAATGCAATACGCAAACATTTGCTCGTGCCACGTGGCCCAATAACGCAACACCGCGCTGATTTGCATAATAAAACACAGAGTAGAGGGATATCAATGCAGGATCTGGAATCGAAAACAAATGCAAATACGCTCAGATCTCGGATCAGCTTATACCATGCGTTCGGGGTCCTCGCCAGCAACGCTGCGGTAGCCAGGTCCTTCGCCGGACCGGTTGCCAGTGCGCATGCGCATTGGGGTTTCGTACATATCGTGATAGTTGATCACCTCGCCACCGAGCATCGCCACCCCAGTCTGGCGCTTGCCGAAGAGCGGAGCCGGGTCACACCAAAAGTCGCGACAATTGGTGACGACACCGCGGGAGAAGGGGTTGCGGGGGCGAGCTGCCTGGGGTCCATCGCGGAGACCATCCTTCGCAGTTGTCCAAAAAGCGTCGATTCCGAGAAGGGAGGACCATTGTTGGATGCAGCCGTTTTTCCGTCGGTGTGTGGGAGGGCCGCGGAGGGCCGGGTTGGGTCCTTGACCAGAAGCCGAAAGACCAGCAGCTTCCATTGAAGTGGTTCCAGCGGTCATGGCCGACGCAAAGGCTTGGGTGCTTGGATAGGACCGGTCGATGTGGTGGCCTCGCATGTTCTCGTAGGTAGTCTGGTTGCGAGAGATCTGGACGAGCTGGACGGCGCACAGCATCGTGACCCAGACTAGCTGGAGGGTGATCCACACATTAAGAATCAGGGTGAAGGGGTCGCGAGTGGCGTAATCACACAATGTGTCGTTGATGACATTGCAAGTGGCATTGGCGGGAGCGGGTAGGGAAGTGATATCTGCATCATGTTAGACTGATCCTAGGCAATATTTCTCTCGCCACTAGTACTCACAGGCAATAGTCAGCCGCACAAACAGAATGATGCCAACTTCGAGGGAGACTATATAAAGAACAAAATGGCGGAGATTGTTCGATCCAACACAATTATCAATCCACGGGCAATGGCTAATCAAGCATTAGTGGTCAGATCAATAGGAATTTACCGAGACACATACTGATCGTGTTTCGCAACGCAGCGCCCACAACGCCGACAGTGCCTGCTCCGGAGTGGCTTTCTTGTCATACAGGGGATGCAGAAATTCTCTTCGTCGAACTTCCATTGGTCGAACAGTTCCTTAACAACTTGTCTCTGCTGATTCCTGCTGCTCACTTTCGGAACATAGCCCGGGTCCTCGACCATGGCAAGAACGTAGAAATAAGCAGTCAAACAGAAGAAGACTGCGAACGAAATGTTCAGAATTGGCGACGATGAGTACGTTGCTGGTAGCACCTTGAAGACATAGCGGAAGCCGACCCAGAACAACGTGCCAGCAAAGACACCAGCTAGATACGGTGTTTTCTGCAAAACGCGATATTCCATTGGCCCCTTGTTCGCAAATTGCTGCGCAACATACTGCATCCCGAAGACTGTAAGTAACACGAGGGGCACAGCGATGAATATCGCCAGGCTACTGAGCATCCAGATGGTAACCAGGATAATCAAAAAAGGCCAAAGGAAGAAGAACTTGGCCATCATGCTCTTGCTGCGTACAAAGCTTGAAAGGCCCAGTGGCACCACTTTTTGGGTGCCATCGGGTTCAAAGCCGCGCTCGTTGAGCGAGTGGTACCAGACCCGCAGGGTGTTCATTTCCTGCGCCACAGTCGCAGGTGATTTTCCATCGCGGGTCTTTGCAAAGCGGTCGGTGCCATATTCAAGCAACTTCAGGATGCAAGGCATCGAGCCCTTAACCAGCGCCCAATGGAGCGGCGTCAAGCCACCTTCGTCCACGGCATTTGCGTTTGCGCCCCATCGCAAGAACAAGTCTACACATGCAGGATACCCCTTATATGCAGCCCACATCAGTCCAGTATGTCCTTGTTGGTCAACAACGTCCACGGGGATCTCCTGGTGTAAAAGCAGCACGACTAGGAACGCGTTGCCATCGATGGTCGCGAGGTGTAGGATGTTGTATCCTTGGACATCCGTCAGGAGAGGATCCCCTCCATTCTGGAGCAGTAGGTTCACAATATAATAATGACACCGTTGGGCGGCCCACATGGCTGGTGTTGCCACCGATTCTCCTCCTTTGGCGTTGACGTCGGCTCCGGAGTCGATCAGGAATTTACACATCGCATATTGATTGTTGATTGCCGCCCACTAGAAAGAGAAAGTGCGGTCAGTAAACAGATCCCTATTGTTTGTTGCGCCAGATTGTAACAAACATGCAGCGGTGTAATTCCCTCCTCGTCGCGGTGGTTTGCGGTAAACTTTTTGGCCGTGAACAGTTTCTGCATAGTGCCAACTTCCCCCATCCGAGCCAACTGCATGATATCCTCCCCCAGAGGAATTGAGCCTTTGGGGGGATCAGGGCGCAAGCTCTTCATCTCCACATCGTTTGGAGGAATGGGCATCCCGTCGCCATTCGAGGCAATGGTGGGACCGGAGGTCTGGCCATGGCTGGGGCCAAGTGATTCTAGAGAGGGCTTGGCAGACATTTTCAGGTCGTCTACTGTTAAATATGTATCGAAGGCCACCCGGGGGCTGGAAAGGGACTCGATTCGAGGACTGGACTGTTGTGAGACGGCGGTAATCTAAAGGAACATCGCGGTTCCGTCGCCGGCGCATCCACTGAGTGGGGAATTTTTCAAGAAGCGCAGCTCGGAAGTTGTAAATATGGTCAAAGGCAATGGTAGGTGGTGAGTGGTGAATGAATGGTAATGGTAATGGTAAACAGATTGGTGAGGGTCAAAAGGCGGACTCGAATTTGCGGAGACGCTAATTGAGACACGTCGCAGGTACACTTATACTGTGCCTACAACATAGTATTTTGTACTCTGTACTCGATGATATTGAAACAGTTCTAATATGTATTTCTGTCTTATTCTTCGCATCTACGTTTAGTTGCTCCTTTTTTGCCTGATTACTCAGCCACAGGCAGCCGCATTTTGAGTCTCGGCCTCTTTTCGCGGTTGATCTGCCGATCTTTATACACCCTCGATGTTATACCACATACTACCCGCATGTGCACGCAGGCACTCGAACGTACAATTGGGGCCAGGCTCTGATATCCGATTCATACGAGTCCACAAGCCAAAAAGAAGTTCAGCTCTACCGTCATCCGGTCCCTCGGATCCAATCTGCCATCTACGATCTTCATCCTTGGCCATCCGATCAAAGCTCCGCGCATAGTCGTCCTCTTCGCGATGGCCGTCCAGACTAAGTCGTCCTAACTGCATAGCCAGCATATCGAACATCTTCATAAATGTGAGAGGGAGCTGCCCGTCCTTGATAGTGACCATCCCAGCGACTTCTACAATAATATCTGAGAGGTTGCAGCACCGCTCTGAAAAACAGCTGCAAGTCATTCCGTTAGGATCATCTAGAAGCTCCATCCATCCAGAGAGTGTGTGGGCTATACGACGAAGCTCGGTTTGGATTGCAGCGGCGTCCTGACCTGAGATATCCCCGGCAGAAAGTTCCTGGATATATACGACGAAATCATCTCGCGAGTAAGCGAAAAATTCTCGCGCAGCCTGCAGGGTTGTTGCATCCATGATGATGGTTAGTGCAAGAGGTGCTTATTGATTTCAATGTTAAGAAGTCAGAACAGAAATATTTAGTTAGATAGCTTGAGTCGATGGCGATGGATTCAGAACTTTGCGGGATGAACCCTTTATACTCGAGCATTCAATATTTATTGCCTCCTGAAATGAGATGTCCTTTGTCCAAGGACAAGCAAGGGCTGAGAGAGAGAGAGTTATATATATAATAGTCCCAAAGAAACAGAGGTTCTTTCAAACTCTTAATCGGCTTTTATCCTAAAAGACTCGACTAAAGACTAGATTCATACCCAATATATTTCTATGGCTCCTCCTAGAAATTGTTCATAATAAGATAATCTATGGATCAGTAAGACTATTATGGAGATATATCTAGGAGAGTGTTGAGATCAACAAAGGACTCCAAGAGAAATCGGATCTCCACTCTCGAGCTCCTTGTTTATCAGGTCTTCGCATCACAACACCTCAAACTAACAATGGAAGACACTTTGACCGACAAACTCATATCAATTTTCAAGGATCGAGATATTCCAGCCAAGCGGGAGGTGATTGAGTCGTCATTTGAAGATGACGGGAACGCGCAATGGGCGGCCAAGCATCTCCGCCCTGACACCCTGTTATCAAAAGATGAGCTCGCGTTGTACGTCTTGTCTGTACCCTCAATCAAAAGGCGGAACTAACTGGAAACAGATACACTAAGCTTATAAACTCCGGCGCTCTTCAGCCTATTATCAACAATCCAGATCTCGGCGCAACACGGCCTATCCTCGAAGACGAACTCCGCAGCGCCATCGAGTCCCTTGAAGCCTCAACGGCAACAGTTCAAAAACAGACCCAAGCTTTGAAGTTCCAATGTGCAAGCCTCAACAAGCAATTGGGTCTGGAAAACAATATGGAGCAGCAGCGGAGCCGGGATATCACTCGGCTGCAAAAGAAACATGAAGCGGGGAGACAAAATACTACCATGGCGGTAGGGGCATGCCCGTCACAACGAACCATCGCGTGTTGTGCTGATCCTGATTCTATGTAGGCAAGTGAGCTTGTCGATGAGTTGGAGGCTGAATTTAGGACCGCAACGGATAAGTCGGGCGCGGAAAGCAAGAGAATACTCGCTTCTCTGTCTACCCGGTTAAAGCAGGACGACAAGGCGCTCGCGAATCTCGAAACGGTCATGTCCAATATTAAGTATCGTGGAAATGATGCATCTACGGTCAAGCGCACGAATCATCTCAGTGATATGCTGTCAGGCTACGTGGCGGAGGAAATACACTACCGCCTAGATCGACTATACCTGGAAACAATTCACGGAGGCGGCTCAAATCCCGACGTGATGGATGGGGCAATGAGCACTGCTCTCGAGGAAGAAATAGAGTCTCTGTATCCGGAGATCGAAATATTGGCAGAAATGTCGACCAGGCAGCAGTTCCATGAGCCTATCCTCCGTGAGCTCCAGAAAGAGCATGATCAGCTGCGGGTGGTGTCGCAGGAGAAACTAGAACGGGTATGAAGCTCTACCTCGAAGTGACCAGCAACCAACTAATTCATACTTCCAGGCACTCGACATGTTGATCGAAATGACTTTGTCAAAGCAAGATCTCACAAACCAACTCGGAGTGCACGAGTCGTCCTCAGAACTCTTAGAACAGCTAGCCGCGTTATATCAAGCCGAAGCAGGCAGCGAACTCGTCACACAGCCATCATCCCGACGAGAGTCTCTGCGGCGCCGATCGTTACAGTCAAGCCTCCTTCTTGTCCCCTGCACGCCCACTGCGCCTGAAATTTCCCAACCATCACTAGAAAGACTTCTGAGGCGTGTTGGTGTACCACCGGAATCAATCCTCCACCCGCGCGAGAATGGAGGGGTTGGTGACCTCCATGAGAAGCGATATCATATTTCCGAAACACTTCACAGTCTTGATGTAGCGGTGGACGGTCCTCTGTTGACTTATTTGGCACCGTTGGATAATGCATCCCAGCTTCTTCGTTGCTCATTGCATGCCAACTCTCACTATGAAACATCACTGCGCGATCCTTCGGAGGAGTCAGCGCTCTCAGGCCTCGAGAAAGAACTCGCGGGTCTTCAAAATGGGGTTCAGAAGCTCAATTTGGATGTTCTCCACCACCGTGATAGCAATCAAGATCGATTAATTGAGAGGTGGGCATAGGAATCGTGGCGAAGTTTTGCTGCCCAAGCCATGTTCCTTTTTTTTTTTCTTCACGGTTCTATTGTTTTTGTGGATCTGAGCGTTCATGCATGAAATATTGTCTGATCTCGTTGTCGAAGGTGTCAATGGTTGGCTCTTAATCGCCGTTGGGTTGTTTTAGCGCCAAGTGATTAGACCTCTGATTTGACGCTTGGTGGCGTGTGGCTGAAGGATGATCCCTTCTCGATGACTTAAAACTCCTGAACAATGTTGCGCAGTGAATATTCTAGGCAGTAATGCCTTATTGTACGAGGCATTGGACACTATTCCCCGAAAATTTGGTGTTTGTTATGATATGGACAATAAGAGGCGTTACGGTTACGCTCCTCAAGTCGGCCTCACTTTGGAACACCCTGCTAATCACACTATATCACTTCTTGATATAGTGTTATAATGTGATTAGCTTCTTGATATAGGACCTCTTTTTGGAGATGAAACTCCCAAAATCCACATTTCTGGTGTGATGGGAGAGGATGAAGGGAATTTGTCGATTTTCAACAGATCTTGTCACCAGGCAACTGGCCTTCAAAGCCGCTGACTCGTTGAACTGCGCCCTGGTGACCTCAGGTTTGTATCAGTCATTCCTTTTTTGAAGACAGAAAAAATCAAGATTTAATAACTTCATTATAGGTCCCCTCTCTTCGAGCAGATGTTGCCTTCAAATCCCTGTTCATTGTCAAGGTGCTCTAATATAAAATCAACTCGATATCTCGCCATAAAGATCTTTGTTTTCAATCCATGTCAAACGATTTTGCTTTGTCCAGTCTTCTTTGTCTCGGACCAAATATATCAATACTTCTCTATCTGTACTCTTTGAAAGGAATCATCTGATTTGCCATTGTTCAGATGTCCTCTTACGCATACTGTGCCCGGCAATTCACGCGTGCTGCTGTGATCAACGAGGTTCGTCAATCTCCAGTCATTTCTCTGCCATGTTCCTTCAACAACTCCCTTGTTCAAGGATGTCTTTGTTTCCAGATGCATTGTTCGGGAATCATTTATTAGCACTCTACTGCCCTCGAGTTATATCATTGGATTCCATCGAGTATCGAGAACAAAAAGCTAATTCGAGACAGAGAACACGGCAGCGCACATACCTATGCTCGATAGATATGAAGTACCGGCCTTCCTATTCAGCTTACAGGTCAGAGCCTGTTAGCAACTTCAGTTCTCGGTATGCACCGCCAGCTTATCCCAGGCTCTTTGTGGTTGATGCCCCGGACTATGAAATGGCCTCTAATTTTGCTAGAAGGAGATATGATTCAAACGTGCGGCTGCCGACGCGGCAACCTCGGTACAACAGAACACCAAAAAACGTTCGGTTCGATGTTTCTGGTTACGATTATGAACCGAGATCCTCTTCACAGGGTTCCTCGCGAAGCCGTGACTATGAATACAGATCTCCGGCACATGGTTCCTCGCGAGGCCTGCGGCCCCAGAATACCTGCAATTCAACCCCTGTTGGTAGCAGGTACGAATCAGAAGAACCGAATCCCGTTAAGCGTGGATTGCAGGAAATGTCGAATTCGGGTCGGCGTGTCCTTGGACAACGCAGACGAGCGTCATGCGTCTGGTCATAAAACCGAGCATTTTGACTGGCCTGGCCGCGTTATGTCTTGCATTTGTGACCCAGCATGTCGAAGGCATTCGCAGATATTCATGGATAAACTGCTCCCTTGCTGAGACTGTCTTTCCTTCCATTTTCAAACAGAGTATCGGTTTAAGCCGAACTAACCTTGTTGATTTATATCTCCTAATCCCGGTATAAGATCAAGAGCCTGCTAGGATATGTGATCGCGTCTTGTGTCGGGGTTAGGAGGCTCATAGTCTGCTGGGGAAAAAAGAAGAGACAGCTATCGGAGTTTTGGGACCTTTTTTTTTGTCAGTAGTCTAGATATATGGATGGGGGTCTTGCTTTCGTTTTATTCTCCTGGTTGGGAAATGTGTCTCAAGTTGTACTTTTGTTTTGTATAGTCCATAGATTCCAAGTTCAAGGTCACATGTGGCGACTTTCTTATCCTCCCCTTTTGCCTTCTTCTCCTTATTTCTCGCCTTGGTTCATTTGTTTTGATTCAATTCAATTCAATTCAATACTTGATTCGGTTTTTATTCACAGATATATGTATGGTTTTAAGGTGAGTTGAACATTTAGATTGGAAATTGATGGTCAGCCTCTCATTCCACATAGAAATCCAAACAACTCACCACTCTCACCCCGCTATACAATTCTACAAAAAGAGAACCTCATCGATCCTATCGCCTCAACTCTCCCGACTCCCCTGTGATCGAGTCCGACTTCCGCCAGGAAGTGAGCCCAAGTCCCAACAGAGGCCGGAAACCACTCGTTGGAAAATGAGATACCCAGCCGGGGAGCTACCATCCACCTCAAGGCCCAGGTGCGCGCTACTCGCAACCCCCTACCAAGCCCGCGCCTGCGCGTGGCAGTGACAGCGATCCATACGCGCACACCATGGCCACCGCCGTAACACAAACCGCAATTATGCCCGTGTCCCAAGACACAAATTCCAAGCAAAACGCGAACCCCGCGCCAACCATGCTAAAATTCGGCGCGCCCTTGGATAATATTGACCGTCACCAACCTGTTGACGATCCTGATTCGTCGCAAACCCCCGCCGCCGTGTTTGATATTTCGCCCGAGGCTGCATTACACTTGCTTTGTTTAAATGTTGAGCGGCTAGGCGCTTACTTTGCTCAGAAACCCACCGGCCCCGATGAGCTGCATACGCATGGTTCCGCGCCTCAAGTTTGTGATACCCCTGTTGAGGATGAGCCCAACGTGAAAATCGTCGGATTGCATGTTAAGGATTCAGATTATCCTGTCGACCCCGTGAGGGCGACGGAAGAAGCGATTCAGATGGCTGTCTTGGCGAAGAAGTTCCTGTCAAAGAAGGTGCCACCGATTCCGTTGAACGAGTATCTACTTCGTTTGCATAGGTACTGTCCTCTGTCTACTGCGGTGTATCTCGCAGCTAGCGTGTATATATCCAAGATGACGCTGGTCGATAATGTATTAAGGGTCCTGCCCAAGAATATGCACAGGCTTGTGCTCGCTGGTGTTTCGGTTGCTTCAAAGGCTCTAGAGGACTTGAGCTATCCGCATAGCCGGGTTGCGAAGGTCGGCGGAGTCAGTGCGCAGGAATTGTCGAAACTCGAGATCAGCTTTTGTTTCCTGGCCGACTTTGAGCTGCGTGTTGATGCGCAGATGTTGATGAACGAAGCCTTGCGTCCTCAGACAACACCGGAATAACACCCGGTCAGATCATACTGTTTTTGTCTCATATGAGGTCATATAACATTATGTGACCTTATCTGACTAGTTAGGTGCTGTCTGATGTTTCAGACATTATTTACTCTGACCATCTAATGGAGCTTAGTCCCACCCTCCTCCCCAAACTCCTCAAAACACCCACCATGAGTGATATACAGTATGCAATATATTCGCGGACCAAACACGCTTAAACATTCAAGACTGGTTCGTCGAGGTTATGTGAACCGGGGGATAGTACCAAGTGCAAACAGCGACGATGAAGTAAACCAGCACACAAAGAGCACCTTCAAGGTAATTGGACTTGCCATCACGCAAGAAATTCCCAACGACCAGAATCGAAAGCACAAGGAGGATGACCATGAAGATTTCGAAGTTCAAGCTCATATTCTTGCCCATACCCCAACCAACAATTACAGTAAGCGGTGCGTTCAGCAGTGCTGTTTGGATCGAAGGGGCCAGGCAGTGGAAGAGTGCAAAGTTGATCTGGTTGTCCCAGGCTTCATCGACGGCTGTGAGGTGCTCAGCGGCCTTTTCCACCAGAGGGACGAGAATTAAACCGAGGAAATTATCTGAGACGCCGCGCTCCACGATGTACTCGATTTCTTGGACTAGGAAGACAGCGGACATGCAGACGCAGGTCAGTGCAACGGCGATGACAAGGAAGCATTCTGTCATTGTAAGCTTTGCCCTCGCGGCTTCTTCGTGTCGGTCTTCGTCGCGGTCTTCGTCTTTCTCCAGGATATCATCGAAAATGGAGTTGTGACTGTGTAGGTTGAAAAAAAGATATCTACATCCCAGAGTGTTAGTGGTTAAATTATAGGCAAGAGCCTAGGCTACTCACGTCAAAAATGCTACGAGAAGGATCACCGCAGTGGCACGACTAATCGTCAAGGCATATTCGTTCAACTGCACCAGAGTAAAATGTGCATTGACGCTTCCACGCAACGTGGAGTAAAACGCACTTGGAATCAACAGACCGAAACCGGCGACAAGGAGCAACCCAGTACCGACTTCACTCACGGCTTCGTGGAAGGTCTGCTCATGACGCTTGATACCGCCGACGAAGAAACACATGCCCAAGCAAAGGAGGAGATTTGCCATGATTGAACCAAGAATAGCGGCCTGGATGACAGGAATCAGGTTCGAGTTTTCGGTCCGGCCATGGTTATACAACAAAACCATAAATAGCACAAGTTCCACCACAGCGCCCAAAGTTGTTTCCACAATGATGCCTATCATCTTTGGTAACTTTTTCGCCAGCTCCCCGCCGGCAAAGCCGAGTAGGTTTGCCGAGGGCACCATGGCGATATAATTGAGACTGAAGATCCAGACGTGAAGATCGGGTCGCGCGAAATGCATGACAATTGCGGCGGGGACAAATGGCCAGAGGATATTAACGACCATCGAGAGTGTACAGACACTCCTAAAGCATACCTTGAGGAAATGCCATGGTTGAATGCCGCTTCGACCGCTCTCTCCAGCTGTGTCCACGCGAAATAAGGCCCTTACTCGCTTGGAAGTGATAGAGTTGGTAGGCAATATCGAATTCCGGGAGCCCTTCTCCTGGACCATCTTCGGCTGTTCACTGCTCCCCCGAAGACGGAGGTCGGCGTTTTGTGAACGTGTCGACCTGATTGAGCCCATTCTTAACCGACAACAACTCCGTATAGATTGAGAGATCGGAGAGCTAGGGGGTACACGCAAGATACACCGTGCGACGAAATCAAATTAGAGATGGATCAAACTCGATAAATGCCAGAAGAAAACACGCAGAGATAGACAAGAAGAAGAAAACAAAAACGCAACATGGGCTGGGGACTGCAAAGACTATACAGCGCCTGGGCCGCAATACAATGTGGAGTACGGAGTATAAAGGAGGCAAATAAAAACAACAGTCGGATGCGCTGGCACTTGACAGAGCCAATCAGCCCTCGAGTCTTTCAATATGGATAGCCAGGAGGTCTTGGCGCAGCCACGATGTGTTCCATGATGCCTTTCCCGTGAAGATCGCCGTATCCCGTGTCGCGATTTGACTAGGGAAGAAGAGCAAATAAAATTTAACAATGAATTGACGACGAACTCAGATGTACTGCCATACTGTACTCGGCTTCATGGACATACTTGCTCTCTTGTCCAGATTATTGGCGTTATGTGTAATATTCGCATTCAGTCTTTTTGTCTCTCAGGGGATGAATTGTCCATTCAGTGTGTGGGGAATGGTCATTTTTCTGCACAGCCACGGCCTTGGCTTTGCAGGAGCGTCGTATTTAAGCGCGAATAGTTCAGTCAAGTATGGACAGTTTGTATATGGAATCGGGCAATGATATGCGTGCCGTGGGAGCTTGCTGAGCTTGATCTATCAATATGACCCTTTAGGTGATTATTAGCCAATCAACCATTGGTGGTGGGTAGAGATCGCCCTTGTCCTTAAGGTTGGCCAAGCAGGAGTTAGCAGGAGTAATAGGTTTGTAGCAACAGTTAGTGAGACCAGTGGATATTGGTTTTGATTGTCAAAGAGGGAAAATTGGTGAACTCCCGAGGTGAAGAAGTACAATGTCCACGTCATGTGTTTGGTCTGTTTCAATAGATATTCTCCATTGCCAGTGTTAGCCTCAAATATGACGACTGCGCTCTTGATATAATGTTCTAATGCTCATGCATATCTATGTACGTATTCCTTATATTCTGACCATTTTGATCCTAGGCTTAGGGTTCTATAGAAATAGTCCCCCGTTGTATGAGCTATCGGTACATAGATCAACCTATCAGCTACCACATATAACAGATCCCAACCTATAAACCTATCACTATACCCTTATAACACTTAAGATCAAAAATAAACAAACTCCATAGATATATGGGCCCACATCTCCGTAGAGAAGGCCGGCTATCATCGGGCGGGGCACAAAAGTCGATGGCGAAATCTTCGACTTGGGAACTTCTTCTTTGCTACATTCTCTCTATCACAACTCATACATCATGGCTTCTATCACCACCCCCGGCGCCCCGCCGGTCACTTTGGACACTATCACCCAGCAGATCGGCAATACACCCCTTGTGCGGCTGAACCATCTGCCCCGCACCCTGGGAATCGATGCTACCGTTTACGCCAAGTTGGAGTACTTCAATGCCGGCGGCAGTGTCAAGGATCGAATTGCCCTACGCATGATCGAAGAGGCTGAGCGAACTGGTCGCATCAAGCCTGGTGATACTCTCATCGAGCCCACCAGTGGCAACACGTAGGTCTTTTCCTTCCTTCTCTTTCGCTTCAAGCGGTCATGGGCGCGGACGCTAATTCAGATTCATTAGTGGTATTGGTCTGGCACTGGTTGCTGCTGTCAAGGGTATGTTCTTGTTGTCTAAGCTTTGCTTGTCAGATCCGTTTTAATTGTGTCCATTTGTTTCTACTCAGGCTACAAGACCATCATCACTCTCCCAGAGAAGATGTCCGCCGAGAAAGTCGCCGTCCTGCGTGCCTTGAATGCGACTATCATCCGAACCCCCAACGAAGCCGCCTTTGACTCCCCCGAATCGCATATCGGCGTGGCTAGACGTCTCGAGAAAGAATTGCCCAACGCCCACATCTTGGATCAGTACGAGAACCCGAACAACCCCTTGGCACACGAGCTTGGCACTGCAGAGGAGATCTGGACCCAGACCAATGGTAAAATCAATGCTATTGTCGCTGGTGCTGGAACCGGCGGTACAATCACCGGTCTTGCTCGTGGCCTACGGAAGCACAACCCCGATATCAACGTGATCGCCGCCGATCCATATGGTTCTATTCTCGCTCTGCCTCCCTCCCTCAACGAAGCTCGTGCCAATGAGCCTTACAAGGTTGAGGGTATTGGATATGACTTTATCCCCGAGGTTTTGGACCAAAATGCCGTTACCCATTGGATCAAGACTGAAGATAAGGAGTCTTTCCAGTACTCCCGGCGTCTGATCGCCGAGGAGGGTCTGCTGGTTGGCGGTAGCAGTGGTAGTGCCATTGCGGCTCTGGTCAAGGCTAACGAGGCCAAAAAGTTCTCCAAGGACGATGTCATCGTTGTGATTCTTCCCGACAGCATCAGAAGTTACCTCTCCAAGGTCGGAATTCTTTCCCGATTGATCTTGCATTCAAGCTAACCGATTCAAGTTCGCCGATGACGACTGGCTCGCAGCCAACGATCTACTCCCGTCTCTTCCCGCCGTTGCATCGACATCGACAACCCAAACCCATGTGCCTGTGTCTGACCCTCTGGCCAATGCCAAGGTCAGCGCCTTGCGCTTGAAGCCCATCACCACCGTGACGGCCAACTCCCCTTGCGAGACTGCCATCGAGGTCATGCGCGACCGAGGCTTTGATCAGCTTCCAGTCCTTGCCCCCTCCGGACGTAAGCTCGTCGGTCTGGTCACGCTGGGCAACGTTCTCAGCCGACTGACGCACGGCCGGGCCTCGGGCCAGAGCCCCGTTTCAGAGGTCATGTTTGACTTCTCAAAGATTTCCGAGGTAGTCACCGACCCCCGTGATTTCTCCAACGCCCTGGACTCCCTCAAGCCTCAGACCCGGAGCCGCGGCTTCATCGAGATCACCATGGATACCCCTCTGAGCGTCCTGAACCGCTTCTTCGAGTGGAATAGCGCTGCGATCGTGACCGAGAAGGACGAAAGTGGTGCGATGAAGCCATTGGCCATCGTTACCAAGGTCGACCTGCTCACTTGGATGCTGCACCAGTCCAAGACGGACAAGGCCTAAAATGTTTTCTTTGTTTCTTTGTTTCTTTCCTAAAATGCATTCGCATGAGACATTGCTTGTTGGGTAGGGGTTCAACATTCCTGAACATTGATATCTGGGAATAGGCGTTTCTGTTGCGTTGGCATGAAGGCTCCCCAATGGGATTCAACAAATTGTGGGATTGAAATACCTAGATCGTGCAGCGCAAAGGCTGGCGCTTAATGTGATCAATACTTAATGCACGCCATAGAGAATATATACATGGTCCATTTTTCACGCCGGTTCGGTTCAGGTGGCGATGACGTCGATCCAGATCAGAGATGTATGTGCGATTTCACCTGGGAATCCTCTCGACTTTGTTAATTCCAACGCCAAAGATGACAGGAATATTTACCTATCGGAACTTCTCCCTGGGAAACGTACCGCCATTAAATGGACGGGTAGCTGTAGTGACAGTGAGTCCTTTCTCGTTATATCTCAGCCCAACAACTAATTCCCCAGGGTGGTCAAGCAGGCATTGGCAAAGGTAAGGAGATTCCTTGACCTCTAGCCAGTTGAATATTTCACAGGCCTTAATGACGGGGATATAGAGATCACAACTCAGCTTCTCTTGCATGAGATAGAGAAAGTAATCATCGTTGCCAGAAGTGAAGACAGATACATCACTGCTTGTGAGGAATGGAGGCACCGCAAAGGCCTCTCACTGGAGAATGATAGTCGAGCTGAATTTGTCAAATGCGATCTGGGCGATATTCAGGATGTCAAGGCCGCGGTTGAGAAGATAAAACAAGTCACAGACCGGATTCATATACTGGTTTGCAATGCAGGTAAGTCCTCTCTCTATCTCCTTTTCAGCTGGATCATGACATACTTACTTCCCTTCAATGAAGCTATCAGTGTTCAAAGTGAATACAAGCGTTCATCTCAGAATATCGAGCGTGTATTTGCGACAAATTGCGTCGGACACCAAGTCCTAGCCACATTACTCCTACCACTGTTAAAGAACAGCGTGACGCCTAGTAACGACGTACGAATTGTCGTGACCAGCTCCTCGTTCCATTACTGGTGCCAGAAGCTCGATATGGATCTTCTATTCTCACCGTCACGCGTCAAATGGCCCGCCTTGTACGATGGAGTATGGCGGTATGGCCGGTCAAAGCTAGGTAATATTCTCTTTGCCAAAGAGCTCAGTCGGCGGCTTCAGGAGGATCAAGATCCAGCGAGCAAGCAGATCTATGTCAATTCGTTCTTCCCGGGCAACATCGTCACTGATCAATGGCTCGGGTGGGAGTATTATTTTGGGAGATTCTTAGGTTGGCTTATAAGAACGGCAGGATCGTGGCTGGGTCAAAGTTTGGAGGATGGTGCTGCCACGGGCTTATATCTTGCGACTAGTCGAGAGGTTCAAGAGCAAGATCATCGCGGTCAGTATTTTATACCTATCGCTACGCAGTGTGAGCCCAGCGCGATATCTGGAGATATGAAGCTTGCTCGAGATTTGTGGGTGAGTGTTATGTTTTCTTCACGCCATTAGATTATATCATTGACCATACAGGATTGGATTGATGCCCAAACTACGGAGACACTGGGATTGGATTGGCAATATCAATAGAAAAGCCTCATTGTAGTCTCTCAAGAATCTTCTCGGTGCAACTTTTTCTTTTTCTGGCATAACATATACAAGCAAACTATGATAGCACCACTTATTTACTATTTCGGACCATCAAGACAAGAAAGCAAGTCATCTCGCTCACAAGCACATACCAACCCACTCCTCCCAGCGGCGCACTCCAGATCCGAACTCTTCTTGTGAGTCACCCTTGACAGCACCACCAACCACATCAACCTTGACACCAACCTCTTGCTCCAAAAGCTTGAAGCTGAAAGTCTCCTGTTCATCATTACCCAGGATCTCCTCCTCTTCATCTTCCAACCCAGTATCCGCACTTGCATCTAGAAGACCCTTAGTCTTCGACTTGCGGATGCGATCAATTTCCGCTTCCAGCTTCTCCCTCACTGCGCCCGGCGGCAATGCAGTGAATAGATCCTGCTTATTCGCGGCGACTAAGACAGGGACCTCAGTGGTTCGCTTGCTAGATGATCCGTTCTTTGCGCGCTTCTGGAGAAAGAGGAGAACGTCGTGAAGGTAGGTTGCGGTGTCACGGAGCATTGCTTCGTCAACTAGAGCAGCGGTATCAACCATGAATACCACACCGCGTAGCCTTGTCTTGATATCCTTTGACTGGGACATGGTCTGGAGCTCAGAGATTCCTTGCGACACGCGGAGCTTGCCATGGCCAGGGGTATCCCTTACACGGTACTTGATTGGATTCCGAACGGCCTCCTTTAAGGAGGGATCGTTCACTGATCGGTAGCGGTTGGATCCGGTTGGGACAGTCGGTGGTAAGGTCACGGTGACTAAGGTTGATTGTTGGGAGGTGTGGGTGCTGTGCGACTTGTTTGAAGCAAGCGAGGATTTGGCTTCGAGCTATACATTGGTTAGCGAGAGCTTAGCCACTCTCAGGTCACGGACTGCAACCTACCAAGGTCGTAAAAGCAGTTTTACCAGCTCCACTGGGGCCTAGGAGTAGGAAATTACTCGAGGGCGGGGATGCTACGGTCTGGAAGAAGAAGATATGCAGTGCGATCGGGACACCAAGGGTGAATAGGAGAGCGATAGCGATGGCGACAAGGTTGCCATCGAACAACAGTGTAGCTATGCCAGTGACCGAGTTCCAATTTGCTTGAGACGACATCATGTCGGTTAGAAGCTTGGAAGTTGTCCAAAGTTGTGGGCTGACACCTTGACAGGAGAAGCCCGATAGCACGGACCCATCCCACTTATCTTAGTGCACATCACGGGTCTATAGAAAACCCTCAAGGGCTCAAGGGCCTTAGGAATGATGCACATACCAGGCCACCCTATGAAGGGATGATTTCCCTCTCTCTTGACTGGGATATCACTCTCTGCTCTCTCGAGACTTCTATTTCTCAATCATATCAGCCATGCGACTCCAATTACTTCAGGTCGCCCTGTTATTCACGGCCGTTTATGGCCAGATCAGTTCTCAGATCACAACCTATGATCTGAGTTTCGACGGTGCAGCTGCCGTGAGTCTGCTTTGGGGCTTAGATAGCGAACCGACTTCAACTTATAACTTTTATCTCTGTGCCGGTGACGAGACGACAGGTTCATATGTATGTTTCTCTCTATACTGAAATGGAAAACATAGAGCTAACCACACATCTAGGACACTCTATCGCAAGTTATCAACAATGGCGCCTATGCTCCTGGTGACATGGTGTCATTTCGTGTCGATCAAAGTGTCGGTGGGAATGAACCCAATGCATAGTAAGACTACTTTCCTCTGGCATCAGCGGCTTCATCAATTCGCTTTGTGACTGACCAATGTCCCTGGGGCCCGATCAGCTTTCTCAAGATCGTTCTATCAGACCCTCATGATAACTGGTCCGGGTTCACCTCTCATTTCACGTTGACCAACATGAAAGGTACATTCTCGACCAAAGTAACAAATGCGATCAAGACGATGCAGCCGATTCCCGCCATCGTGATTTCCAGGCCTACAATCGAAGACGATGATCACCTCATCGAGGCCGTAGATCGCACTTCAATTTCCAACTTCTCTAGTCTCGCCAAGATTTCCTCAACCGAAACCACCCTGCAGTTCCCAACCTCAACCGTTGGGGGCGAGGCCGAACACAATGAACTGCGCAAACGACAAGTGGCTGCGGTCGGCGGCGTTGGCGATGTTTCTGTAGTTGACCAGCATACTATCCCATATGGTGAACAGACTGGCTCGATCAAATATGCCCCGATGCCCAAGAGCGCTGGAACTACTGTCGCCACCAGATCAGCTACTCCTCAATATCCGCCTTTCCCGTTCTCTATTGCAACTAGCTACCTAGGTGCGCCAACCGTCCAGTACACTGATACAGCTTTTGCGACATGGACGGCGAACACAATCGAGAACACGGTGAGTTTGATTCTTGCTTGATGTCCGTTGGTTTTGAAAGCTAATCCTCCGTTTTTGTTCAGGCTGCGCCCGCTCCTGCGCCCACATTGGACAAGAGAATGCAGAAGTGGTTAGACCGTTGGAATGATTGATAGGCTTTCAAGCATCTCGTCATTTTTGTATTTTTCGCATATCTTTACATGGCACTGAAATGACGTGGAAACATACAATTTCCAAGTGATTCATTCATGCTGTTTTGGAGGCCATCTCATGCTTTGGGGCTTTTAAATTGTTGGCCTACATATCCCTATATTGAAACGATCAGGTTTGACTGGAAATATCGACCATCCAATGCCTTTGAATGCAGGAAGATACTCGCTTCTGTACGTATGCGTATACCGGATGGTCCAACATTATGCCTCAGGGGACTTCCATTCCTCCAAGGCCGGTGTTAATGATGGTGTCACCGTATGTTTGTGATCTTCAGGATGAAACGAAATGTTCTCTCGCATTGCGACATAGTCGCTATCAGCATAGCCAAGTAGCGTCTCAATCTGTGTGCTGCGGTGGCCCTTGATGTGTGTGATTTCAATACTTCCGTAGTTGACCAGAGCGCGACCGACTTCCTTGGGTTCCTCTCTGTGGTGGATAAAATCACCATTCAAGGCATCTGGAGATGGCCGATCAACAACCACTAGCCGCACAGATTCTTGCTGTCCGAAATGGCCTTCGACCCCGACGACTCCAGCCGGGAGAAGATTGGCATTATTCAAAAGTGCGTGGTAAGCTCCACGGTCGATGTATAATGTACCATGTGGGTACAGTCCATGGAGTAGCCAGAATGTCCGTGATTGAATCGGGGTATCTGAACGGATGAACCGGGTATGTAGAGGGGCAGTGGGTGCCTCACTTTGGTCGTCAGCTGCTACACCATTGGACCGAGCCTCGAGGTATTGTAGATATTTCACAATGTCATGAACGTTGCCTGGTTTTGAGCTCTTGGTGATAACTGTAGTGACGCCAGCACTGGTTCCAAGCCTTGCAGCCACAATCTTCGTGCTCATACCTCCAGTGCCGAGAGAGGAGCCTGCCGATGAGACGTCAGCCTCGAGAGAGGATATATTGGTCACCACCTCGATAGGTTTTGCGTCTGGATTGGTTCGAGGGTTGGCTGAATAAAGACAGTCGACATCGGTCATCAAAAACAGATAGTCGGCCTTGATCATTGCCGCGGTGATTGCAGAAAGGGTATCGTTGTCGCCAAATTTAATTTCCTAGGAATCATTGGGTCAGATGCGAGATCGTGTCTGGAAGGGAACTTCCTTACAGAAACAGCCAAGGTATCATTTTCGTTGACAATAGGAATCACTCCCATATCAAACAACTGTCCGAACGTATTTTGCGCATTGACATATTGGGTTCTCTGTAATGAGTATCAGTGGAGGAACAGATCTAGGCAGGTATAAGAGTACATACATCAGCGATATCATTTCTCGTCAATAAAATCTGAGCCACAGGGACACGAAGATGCGAGAATAGATTATCCCAAAGACTCATCAATCGACATTGGCCAACTGCAGCGAGAGCCTACATATTTCATGAGCAAGTTTTCTTTTAGACATATTATATGGGCTTGTGTTCCTGTAGAATCGAAGACATACTTGTATGCGTGGAAGATATGTTGGTCTTTTGTCCACATTCATCCTTCGCAGACCAACGCCCACGGCACCAGATGATACAAGCACAACCCGGTGACCATCTCTGTGTAGCTTGGTCACCGTTTCGACGATCAATGTCAAGATTGAAAGAATGGGCTCGTGGGTTTGCTCGTCAACAATCGAACTCGTTCCTGTTGCATCGAGTGGTCAGTACTCGAGTCATTGGACAACAGATATAGATCCCCGCACCCAATTTGATCACGATCGTGAGGCCGGATGAGGTCACCATAGCGCAAATTCCGGTTCAAATAAAACTCCAAGCAAAATAAACAAATAAGAAACAAACGAAAAGATTATAGAACGGCCGATTCTGTTGTGAGCCCCGCGGCGATGAATCACGGAAGAGCGCTTTTTGCTAGATTCCGGCGCTGATTCTGCCGGATACTACCGCCATTTGCGGAGGATCTCTTTATCGCGCGCAGTGATGGATGACTCTCCGCAAGTCCACGATCGAAAATGACAGACTCCCAGTCGCCAGGTGCGGCTGCACCTTCAAATGGAAAGCCCGAAACTACAGGGTTTCTCCCCGGTGATGACACCTGGACCCAATTCCGCAATATCTATTCGATTCTCACGGGCAAGATGTCCAACGAGGGAATCGAACAATTCCGTGTTGCGCGAGACACTCGCAATGAAGAAGCAGACTGCAAACGCTGTGAGGATCAGCGGGATTATCTTCTTCAATATAGTGAGTCTACTGTCTAAGAGTTATCTATCTGGATACTGACAAGGTTGATTTATTCAGGCCCTACGATTCGATTCCTCAGTGAAAGCATTCAACAATTAGGAGGCGATCTTGACAATCATAATATCTACTGTCGTCGTTGCACTGATCGAAAGGGTGGTGGCTTCGATCCGGAATATGGAATCCTGATCTGCGCAAATGAGATGAAGGACCAGGGACACCTCGAAGATACCATGGCCCATGAGATGGTTCATGCCTTTGATCACCTCAGGTTCAAGGTGAATTGGTCTGATAATCTTCGGCATGCTGCTTGTACCGAGGTATGTGTTATTCTTGTCTTCTCAATCTTTCTTTAAATCGTCGAGATTTGCTAAATCCGTTTAGATTCGAGCTAGTTCGCTCAGCGGCGAATGCAGATGGGCGCGCGAATTCTTCCGCAGAGGCCAATGGAAGCTTACACAACAGCACCAAGAGTGTGTCCGACGGAGAGCCATTCTCTCTGTGCGAGCCCGCCCAACTTGTAAAGACGAAGCCCATGCCACAAGGGTCGTCAATGAAGTCTGGGATAGCTGTTTTAGAGACACACGCCCATTTGATGAGATCTATCGATGATACCACACAGCTCATGCGGCGTTGTACTATAGTCGCCCTTTGTATGATAGATATTGTTTGGATGTACTATATTTTATGGGTTTCACTAGCGACACGAACTTTCCCGCCTATCTACCGGAGTTCTTTTAGGATTTGTTACGAGTAAAAATATGTTACGGCTAGTATCATCTAATTGAGAGCACAGGATGTAAGATGAGATCAAAATATACATAGTGTATGATGTGATTGTCAATGAAGTCTTAAGAACACATCTACAGATCCAGTCTCTTAGTATCCCTAGTTAATGTCATAAATGCAAATATCTCAGAGAGCACAGTGAGCCATACCTTCTTGTGGATCTGTTTGAATGTGTAATTTCGTATTGAACACGTTGGAGAATAAAATTAAGAACAAAATATCGCCATATCCCGAGTACCTCTCCAGCTGGACTCCAAGACAATCTAACACGCCTTGAAAATGCTTGAGGTCAAACACCAAAACTCCACATGATGAAAAGTCAAAAAGAAACTAGAACTCCCAAAGTCTATCATGTAAAGGTCAAGTCAGGGTTCATGCTTTGCCCTCCTTGGAAGAAGCAGAACTCCGCTTCACAGTTCGATCGTCTTTCACACAGTGCTTGAGGATCCAAGGATGGCGCTGGATCTCCTCGAGCGGGATTCGCTTCGCGGGATCAAGAACAAGAAGCTAGTAATAGGTGAGCATGCGGTCCAGATATATTGGAGAAAGATAGACCCACCCTTTTGATAAGGTCCTTTGCCTCTGGGCTCACGAAGGAGGGAACCGACATATCTGCCCTGCCAATACGCCGATGGGTCATGATAGGAGTATCCTCGAATGGAGCCTCGCCGACCAAAAACTCATAAGTCAAGACGCCCAGACTCCACAAGTCCACTTTCTCGCTGTAGTAGTTATCCTTGGAGCCAGGATTAACCATCTCCGGGGGCAAGTAGTCGAGAGTTCCACACATCGTTTGGCGTCGGTTGTTGGGGGCATGAACACTCCAGCCAAAATCACTGATTTTAATTTCCCCATGAATGCCAACAAGGATGTTCTCAGGCTTAATATCACGGTGCATGATGTGCTTTTTGTGCAGATATTTTAATGCTGCAGCCATCTGCGCAATATATTGTGCGGCCTTCCACTCTGGGAACCGATGCTCCTTGCGAAGGTGCTTATACAGCTCACCACGGCCAGCAAACTCGAGGATCAAGAAGATTCGCTTGCTGTCGTGGAAGTGACCATAAAGCCTCAAGACATTAGGATGACGCAGGTTACTCTGAATCTCGATTTCACGCCTGACTTGCTTCTGGACACCACCCTGTTGTAACTCAGATTTGTGTAGCACCTTCAGTGCGCAGACGAAGCCAGAGGAACGTTCTTTAGCAAGATAGACTCGCCCAAACTTGCCCTTGCCTAGTGGTTTACCAATTTCAAACATTCCCAAGTGCAGCTCCTTGGCCACAGTCGGCTGCTCGCAGAGGGAAGAAGATCTGCGCTGGTCGCCATTTTCATCGGTGCTCCGGGTCACCAATGCGCCGTGAGATCCCCTGCCTGGAGAGGCCGCAACGTTCATGGCATTCGCCTTGTTCTCATTATTATTTTGAAGTGCCAATTTCAGTAGGTGAGCTCGGTTTGAATTGCTGTTTGACTGGGCTGAAGAAACCGGGACCTTCGTAAATCAGATCAGCACGGTGGATTTATCTCTAAATAGATTGCATTGAGTCAAATACCTTCTGCTTGCCATAGCTTCGATCACTGTTTCCATTCTCTTTCTCATCTTTCATAGACAGATGCTCAAAGCGAGCTTCGAGCGTCTTGGTCGTCGCCATGGTGAGAGGGTGGATGGGAGAGGCGAAAAAAAAGATGGGAAGGAGAGGATTGTATAATAAGTCGCCAAAATTGAGTCTAAGTTTAGTTCAGTGCAATCATGATCATTTTGCACAAAGTCAGTCGTTGGTGGATGGGGGATATCGCAAAGATGGAGAAACAGAAAGCTCGGGTGTTTGGGCGATTCCCAGAACGTGTCACCCCAGCAACACCCGGGCTGATGTAATATACGTACCCAGGGCTATCACACCGCTATCCTCTCCGCTCTCGGCGCCTACACATGTCTCCGTACTAATCGTATGCTCGAAGAGTATCTTTTATTTGCGGCTTGACGTCACGACAACCTTGTCAGGATTTTATTCAAATAAAGCATTCTGAATGCAGTGGGACACTACCTCTGAAAGTGCTGAAAATGGTAGCCCTATGACTATCAATATCAGATCCAAGCTTCAGATATTCTGCCGAACAAATATTATTGCAGGGTTGGACCGCCTCTTTCTCCGTCCGCGGGGTTATCACCATCAGCTCCGCAAACTGGCTCAGCTGTTTCTGATCTCTCGCTACTTTTGTTGAGATTTAGCAATGACAACAAAATATGCCACGGTCTCCCCGGAGGCAAAGCAACCCAACTCGATTACCATTAACGGCTTTCGAATTTCAACACAGAAGCTACCTATTCTCAAAGCCGACCCGATCGAGGAAATGACCCAGAAACTCGGCATTGCACCCCCAGAAATGATATTTGGTGATAATTATGTTGCAATAGAGCACGAGAAGGGTGATTGGGGCATAAATTTCAATGCATTTGATGCGTTGGACTTGGTGGACAAGACTGGTCAATCCATGCTCCAGGTAGCGTACTCAGGAGAATGGCAAAAGAGCAGGTATTTTTGCAGCCGCCCAAACTTCTGCTTATCGATCGTTGCCACTAATGGCTCATTACTCAGAGAGAAAACCCACGAAGGCATTAAAGAAGTCGTGAAGCCGTTCGACTGGTCATATAGCACCGACTACAAGGGCACCCTCCATCCCAATGCACGGCCATTTGAGCCAACTACGAAGCCCATTCCGATTGAACTATTGAAGCGCCCAGACCCCATTCTCTTTTTTGACGAGGTTGTTCTTTATGAAGATGAGCTGGCGGACAATGGGATTACTATGCTGTCTTGCAAGATCCGAGTCATGCCAGGAAGACTTCTTCTATTGACAAGGTTCTTCATGAGGCTTGATCACGTTTTGATCCGACTCCGGGACACTCGAGTCTATGTGGACTTTGCCACAGGTGAAGTTATTCGAGAATATCTCTCAAAGGAATGTGAATATGAGAAAGTTCGACAGGTATGTGTGGCCATTGGTTAATGTTGGATGTATGTTTGATCTGACGGTCATTCACAGATGCTAGCAGCAACCAGGGATGATATTCCGGCTTTCTTGAGAGATCCCAACCGGCTCTCTGAGATTCTCCCTCTTGTAGAAAAGCGATCCGAGCGGTTGGTGCTAGGCGATTGAGAGATTTAGTTCTCATATTCTGGTTATCCTCGGGGCTCAGTCAACCATGGGGCTTGGATAGAGAACCTCACGGTCATGGGATGTTCGTCCTTTAGTACCTAATCGTCTCCCACAGACGAAACACTCCACTGGATCATGACGACCATACGCCTGACCATTGGGAATGAAATGTCCCATATTCGCCCACATGAGTCTTTTGTTAGACTTGGCTAGTTGGGTTACGGACCTACTGCAATTAATGATCAATTTCACGAGACATATTCAAACGATGCATATGATAATAGGATGGAGGAGAAAATAAGAGCGTCCTTAACTATCTTTGTAAATACGTCACTATTACTATGTCCCTAGACTTGTCACATCCTACCTACCTACCCCTAAGAGCGTGAACCTCTCTCTTGTCCTAAAAGGAGAGCGGAATGAAGGGTGCAAATAAAAAAGAAAAACGCAATGACCGAGGTACTTCGAGATAATTATGAAATTACACAAGTATAGCTTAGTGAAAAGAGCTCAAGTTAGATAGCACTAAACTATCAATTGAATGAGTAGCAGGAGCTCCACCTAGAGCCTATAAGTGTAAAAATACAATCTGACTAGGTAACTAACTGACTAGCTCTCTAAGGATGTGTCATCCAAAGATTGTCTTGATATCGGAACAAACAATGCAAACATATTTTATCAGAAAAAGATCCAGATCACCAATCACGAAAGACCAATTCACGAATTCCACATCCTCAGCAATGTCATCCAAGAGAGTATCAACACTATGGGCGCGCGAGATTCATGGGTTCCAGAACCTCTGCCTTTCCAGATCTGCTATTCGCAGCCCGATAACCCTGGTTTCCGCCTCCCGCGTGTCTACGGAAGAGCCATTGAAATCGATCACCACTCGATCATATTCGCAAGGCAAGGTCTCCGACTTGGCTAAGAAATTTTCCCGGAGACCTGGAAATGCCGCCGAGACTTATGTTGCGTATGGCATGACACAGAAGCTATTTGAGGCCTGTTCCAGCCAAGCGGATTACAAAATCCCCCAAGCGTCGCAAAAGGGAGTGGAGGTCCCGAGAACAGAAGCTGGTGAAGATCTTGGTGTTGGAGAGGGCTGGTGGTATAAAGGTGAGACGATACGAGCGGTATTCGGCTTAGGTTATGATCTGCTTTGAAGACAATGAGCTAATTCGGGCGTCGCTGTAGAGCTCGGCCTCTTGCCAACTTTTTCTACCTGGTCCCAGGTGACTTTCCTCCACATGTACCTATTAACGGTTCGCCTTCGTGCCTTGCCCCATCGCGATAGTGTTACTACCTACTCCCGCCACTTGATCGATCACTTTTCGCATGAAGCGGAACATCGCATGGACACATATCACGATCTGGGTAGTCGCACTATTCGCAACAAGTACCTGAAAGATCTGTTCATTCAATGGCGTGGAATCATTGCTGCATATGATGAAGGGCTGGCCAAAGGCGATGCGGTGCTGGGCGCTGCTGTCTGGAGAAACCTCTGGAAGGGAAGTCAGACCGGACCGGATGGGAAAGAAGAAATTGACTGGGCCAAGGTTGCGCAGGTGGTGGCCTACATGCGCCGAGTCTTGTCGGAGCTGTCGAAGAAGGACGAGGTGGATATTGTTTTCGCTCTTGGGCGTGACCAAAAGAACACTGGTATTTTTGCGTACTCGGAGACGGACAAGAAACTCGTTCAAGCAAACAAATGAGGGGGATATCCTTGCTCAAATGAGTGGTTGCCTTTGTGGTATCCGTTCTGCTATCTTATATCATTTGATTATAAAGATCTGTACAATATTTAATTGCCCTACTCTCGTTGTATAACAATTTTTACTGTCCAAAGATCACGACACAAACAAATCGATTAGCATTCACCGTCTACCTACTTGAGCAAAACACGACATAGAGAGAAAAACCTAGTTGTCTTTTTTGCCGAACAGATCCTTCTCTACCATGCCTCGGCATATAGGATGATAAAAGTCCTTGTATTTCTCGAATGTTGCGAGGGCGACAGGGCGATTGATCTTCTGGAGATTGCGGTACCTAGAGAACCAAAAAAAAACGGCCAGGTCAGTATCAAGAACAGAATCTGCGATTGACACCGGGGGGGGGGGGGCATCTTACAAAGGTCGTACAAACTTCATCCGTCCAACGCGGCCCAGCAAGTCGGTTGTCGGCTCAATGACGCTGTCGTCTCCTGCTTTCATGCCAACTTGGCAGTAGAGGTGCGAAACCTCAATATTGCTGCTCTCGGCCAAACCGTAGACATCACCCATCAACTTCGAGATTTGAGGGCTGAGAGGTCTCTCTAGCAAGAGAATCTGCTCCAAGAAGACAACCAATTGGTTTGCGGTCAAGCCCTGGATATCACTGATATGAGGCTTGAAGGAAGAGTCGGGAAGGGACTGCCATTTCTTGGAAAGTTCGTAAACAACATCCACCATCGATGTGTCAAAGCTTGGCTTGGGCGGTAAACCCGGCGCATAGAACCACTTGTCCCAATCCAATTCATTCAAGACCTTGGAAGCCTCGGTATCTGACTTGAAGAAATCCAGAATCAGTGCTTTGAACTCATAGGAGTCGAGCGATTTGCACTTGAAGGTTGTGAAATACTGCAAAAGAAAGGTTTAATAGAAGAAACCGAACGAGAGAAGAGAGATTGCGTACGTGGGGGATGAATTTGTCAAACTTTGACTTGCCAACAAGGTTCTCAAGGTGAAACAAGAAGTTGAACCCCTTCTCATAAGGAATACTTGAGAATGCGTCGTCGGGGTCCTTGCCCTTCAGATCAGTGATAAGTTTTGTGAACTCATGATCGTCACCAAAATGCTCGACAGCGTCAGTCAGAGACTTCCACCCAATGATGGCCGAAAAGTGGCGGTAGGCTTCGCCATGAATAGCAGCCAGAATCCTTCTCTCAAGGTAAACGGTCCAGCCTTCATTCAACCAAAAGTGCTCCCATGAGGCATTGGTAACCAGGTTACCACTCCAGCTGTGAGCCAATTCGTGTGCAATGACATCGACGTTCTCACGGTCCTGGGGGAGCAATTAGTCATGGTCCATCTAACTAATGCATAGAGAATGTCACGTACCTTCGAGATGATACTCGGGGTTGCGAAAGTGAAGATCGGGTTCTCCATGCCACCGTATGGGAAACTGGGCGGCAGGATCAAAACGTTGTATTCGCCCCAGGCATAAGGATAGACAATTTTCTGTGCAAAGTCAGAATTCAATATTGATATGAATAGAATATAGGTTGTGTACCTCGACTGTTGTGATGAAGTTCTCGGTATCAGCCTCGAGCTCCCATTTGCACTCTTCTAGCTTGTCAGGGCTGGTTGCAACGACACTCCGAGGCCCAATTGGAGCCTCGACAACATCACTGTAGAGAGTTCTGCATTAATGAACAGTACCTCTGAGAATGGTGGAAGATTACTTACCCACTAGCGATAGCAAAAAGGTAGCTGGGGATTGGCACTGACTGATGGAATCGATACAATTGGCGGTCCGCCTTTGACTCCATTGACGACTTGCGAATCGGCAGGCCACTGGTGATGACCGGGAGCGGGGAGGTGATGTTGAAGTCAAAGGTGGCTTTGACATCCGGAGTGTCCTGACAAGGGAAGATAGACCGCGCGTGAATTGCCTGGCATTGGGAGACTAGACAAGTTTGTCAGCTAATGAAGCTCCAAGGAGAGTTCAAGCTTATCACATACACATGTATGGATGTTTCTTGTTTGAGGTTTGCGCAGGTGTCAGCCACTGCAACGCGGTGCACTTGTCGGTGGTTTTCACCTCGATCTATGATTCGAGTGAGATAGAGATTCATGAAGATAATAATATTATGAAACATACATCAACCTCAACAGTGCCATTTAACTGGACAGGCTTATCAAGGCGAATCTTCAATGGCACACCATAGGGCTCTAGCGCGGGAAGCAACTCCCACTTGGATAGCTGGCCATCCACCTTCACCGCGCCAATGTCGAGATGGCTGGTATCCAGGATAATCTCCTGGGACTCACCATCGGTGATTGACTTGAATTGATAGACGACATTTCCCACCAGCTTCTTCTGATCGAACAGAATATCGAAATTTGCCGTAATATGGGTGGAACGCCAGTTGTTGTAGTTACTCACGGTATTCGGATCCCGCGGAGGATTGATAGTAGCCATAGTTCGAATTGAGGTGAATTGTCCTTCTATAGAACGGAATACTAATTTGAAAGAATTCAAGTTCCGAGTCAAAGAACGACCTAAGGTGGGATTCATGAGTTTTTTTGCGGAGGAAGTTCCCCTCTCATTGTCTCGCCCATTTGCCCCCATTTCCCGTCGCTAAGCGTCAACGTCGTGCTTTGGGTTATATCTACAGCTATATTTGTATTAGATATTTCTATATCCATATATCTATCAGCTTTCTAACTATCGGGTCTCAACTTTCAACTTTCTGAGATTCTCTTAATTCTACTCTGTACTCTGCACAATAACCTAGCTTATCCTTGTATGTATATGGCCTACGCTAGGGAGAAGTGTCCCCTTTTTTCCCTCCCCTTGGGAATCCAGACTGTAGGCTCCAGACTCCAGAATTCAATATCCAATATCCAACATCCTCTCTATTTCTTCTTCTAATCTCTCAGAACTCATCGTATCCTTCCGAGGTCCCCGCATCGTTTTCTTTTTCTCATTCGTCCACCGCCCGGCACCCGGGAACCCCCCTGAAGTAGTTCAAGCCCCCCCTTCCCTGACGAACTTGACGAACCCCCACAAGTGGCAACTGTTAGTCTGCCCTTCTGTGGATTTAAGGGATTCTTGTCCCTTTGAGGCGCACTTTGCGAGTGTGATTGACGCAAGAGAATTCCCCCATTTGTGAGTCTGGTTCCTAACCTTCAAGGCGCATGATTCCTGATCCGTTCTAGGTCAATTGAAATAATGTCTCTTAGCCTACTCTTTTAAACTCCTCGGGCCCTTTCGATTACGAAGCTATGTATTGAGACGGAGAGGGGGTTTTCAGAAACAAGGATACATACTCTACGAGACATACGACCACATCAACACTTTAAACTTGCGAAGAATGAGCGAAGACACACAGGACCCGGTTGCAGATACCCATTTCTCTCTCATATTGTGCTTGTCTGGTCGCGCGTAGTGCCTCGGGGCTACACAATTTCAGACAGACTTGATATATTACAATTTCCGACATCTAAATCGTTCGCTAAATTTCGACCGCTATTCCACCGCTTTGCGAGAATGATTCACCACACAGCAGTCGACGATGACCCCAATTCATCCTACCTCAGACGTCCTTCGGGTCCCTTTCCGTCGGAACCGCTGTCTGGACCATCCCATAACCGGCCTTCCTCTCGCTCGTCACGATCTAGTTCTCGGACTCGAATGGTAAAGCCGCCAGGTGCGGTCACACCCACTGGCCTGGGTGTACTCACAGAGAATGTGGCAAACTTATCCCCAGAGGGTTTCGGAGCTACCAGCCCTATCAAAGAAGGGCTAGGCAGCTTAAATCGCTGGTCCCAGTCAACGGCATCTAGCAAAAGTCCCTCGGAGTACATCGGTCATCATCGTCGAGGGAGCTCGAAAATGTCCACGTCAGGTTACAACCGTGGACTGGAGAGCCACAGTCCCCAACGTGCGCCAGCGCTGAATGGGTTGCCGATTTTCGATCTGCCGGAGATGGAGAAGTCTGCCATCTTCAACCATGACTCAACATCACAACAACTCGATCTCTCATTTGCCGCCTCGAGCCATCTTTTTCAGCCCTCAACACATAGCAATAAAACAGATATACCAATTTCTCGATCCAGTGGGGGGTCCATTTCTTTAAATGACGGGGAAGGGGACCCCGCGGCCATACAACATGGACAGACCCAAAAGGTGATGCTGTCAAAGGCACTTCAGAAAGCAAATACGGCAGTTCTTCTTGACAACGCTGCTAATTTTGAGGGTGCCATGGAAGCTTACACCGACGCGTGCAACTTGCTGCAGCTTGTCATGGTCCGTAGCAATGGAGGAGACGAAGAGAAACTCAAACTTCAAGAAATTCGAGACACATATATGCTCCGGGTCACAGAACTTCATCGTATGGACTTTCCTCTACCGGAGGACGACGATAAAGCTCTTCCAGATCGCCCCCTCAGCCAAGAGTCATATGGGGAATTGCTTCGTTCGACGAATGACGGATTCCATATGGATAGCCAGCAGAACTCGCCTCGTTCCAGCTTTAGACTGCATCAGATGCCACTGGAAGAGGCAAAAGTATTTTCTATGGAAGCGATTCCCCCTCGGCGACAATCCTTGAAGCCGTCTGCCTTGGAAGATCAACCCCGATCTATGACATTGCCGATGGGCAGTCAGGAGGACATCAATGAATCCACTTCATGGTTGGACACAATTGATGAGTCGGGCGGTTCATCACCCTCATCGGCAAACTCTAAGGCGTCATCGGTGTACCTTCGTCGCCGGACAAGCCGTCGCCTCAGTAATGACACCGAAGCTGAGTTTGATGCGGCTCTCGATGCAGCCGTGGAAGCTGCATATGATGAAGGTCTGGAGCCGGTGCTAGAGCATAGGGAAGAGGAACGTGATGATATTGTGTCAACTGCTCGCAGGAACATCCAATTAGCGAAGCAAAGAGTGCGCGAGGCAGAACAGGAAGCAGAGGCAATGAATCGTGATCGTGAAATCCGCCGCATCCAGGAACAGATGTCTTTGTGGGATGACCCTATCTCCCGTACTTCGAAATATCTGGACGATGAAGCAGAGGAAGAGGAGCGTTTGCTAGAAGAGATGACCAAGGGCTACGTGATGGATGACTTTGAGTTTGGCATTCAGTCCAAGTCGGCACTTCCTCGAGAATCGGATTCTAGCAACATGTCTGGGAGGACATGGGAAAGCTCCGCAAGCACTGGGGGTGTGCTGTCTACGCTGGCAGAAGATGATGTCTTGCCGCTAGGCGACCTAAGGCCCGAGCCATATACCATGCCCTCTTCTCCTCCATCTTCGGCTTTGCCACCCCTTCCAGCATCATCCGACTTTCCAGCTCCATCAAAGCGGACCTCGGTATCGAACCGTGAGGGTTCTATCGGCTCACTCGCCTCTTCTACAGGTCCAGGAGTACGAGCCCGGAGACTATCCAGTCAGACTCGCGAGCTTAAAATCGAAATCAATACCCGCTCCTCTCGCGCCAATTCTAATACATCATCGGCCTTTGAAAATGTTACAACCCCACTGGCAAATCGCCCGCTACCATTGCCGAAAGACGAACCTTCTGCTCCTGGGGCCCGTTCCACTTTGCATCCAACACAACGCAACCCGTCGGTGGGTTCTTTCACGGACCACGTGAACCTCTCCAAAGCTCGTACTCATGAAAATGATGAGAACGAATTGCCACCCCTACCCCTGTCAGCACGGCCCATGGGCAAAGTACCCTCAGCCCCAGATGGATTGAACAAACTCCACTCCAATATCAAGCCTTTCCGAGCTCGAAATGCCTCTGTTCCGATTCAGATCCCTGATATGTGCCCGGAATCTCCTAGCTCCCCGTGGAGCGGTGCATTCCCCGATACCCAAAGGGGCGCCATTAGCGGCGTTCCTGTTTTACCCACACCGACCCTAGCCAACTTCAACTTCAACCAAAATGGACTGCCAAGCGGCGGATTAAATCTATTTGGTAGCAATATTCATTCACCCACAGCTCTTGGCCGTCCAAATTCATTGGTAGCCAATGCCCCGCTTCCTCTAGAGCCATGTCCGGAGTGTTTCCTTCTCCGCCCATTTTGGCTAATGAGATGTCTCTACCAGACACTCGCACATCCTCACGGTGGATATCTGTCAGAGAAGCTCTTTATTCCTCGAGATGTCTGGCGCGTGAAGAATGTTAAATTGAAGGCCCTCGAAGAGAAAGTGTCCAACTGCGATCTTCTAACCGCCGCCTTGCTCAAATTGGCCCAGGTCGATACATATGATGCAGATGCGGTTCTGGAGGAGATGCAGTCGTTTGACACTATACTTGACCAAATCCAGGTTACCTTAACTAAGAAATTGGGCAATGATGTTGGCATTCAAGCATCCATGCCATTGTTCAAGTCCACTTCCACACCGGACGAACCCGTCCAACCGGAAGTAGCGCCGAATAAGTCATATTTGACATGGAAAAGATTACGCGCAAAAACTTCCGGGCTTGGGACAGCCACTCCGGTCCCGAGTGCCCGAGAAAGTAACAAGGACAATCTAGTCCTCAATTCTGTCCCAATGACATCTGTTCATGGAACACCTGCGAAGCGAAATGTCACCCAGCTTGAATTTTCTGGCCCCAACGCAAACTACATGGGCGCGTTGGCGCGGCTTTTCGATGCTGCACAAGTTCTAGGTAATACCTTTCTCGTCTATATGCTTTGACACCATTCTAATCCATTACTAGAACAAATTGCTCAGCAAGTTGAGGATCCTGGACTCAAACACTCGTCCAAAACCCATGTTGGCCTGGAACTCTGCACACGACATGCTGCAGAATTCTTTGGCTTTTATATTTGTCGGTTCGCACTGGCCGATGTGGGCTTGATGCTCGACAAGTTCATCAAGCGAGGTAGCGAGTGGGTGTTGGTTTAGGAGATATATGAAGCCATACGATAATTACGCCTTACCCCCTTCCCCCCCTCTTCCCCTTCAACCCTCCCTCGCTCCTTCAGAGCCACTGGAGGCCCGGAGTTTCTTGCGTTCCCTTTGATATTTCTGATGTCCATATTCGATCTCCCCATGTCTTTTGAGATACCATGATTTTAACCCGTGAGATATTTGATGATTTAAGAACATAATTGTCATGAGAAGGGATTGTATTTAACGCTGTTTGTTTTCTTGTCCATATAAACTGTTTATTCTGGTGGTCTTGCCTTGGTGCGAGCCCAACGACATACTCTAATGCATATCACACACATCTTTATTACAATTCTCTAGTACTTACATTATAAGCATCATACCGTGTTCTCGCTCAGATATACAAAGATCATGATATCCTTGAGCAGTAAATCTTTCAGCCATCCCCCATCAGAAGTGCGCAGTTCAGATGCACATATTGGCCGATCGATAACAAATTTTCGTCGTCTGTCCGCATCTCGGATAATCTCGGCTGACGATTTCAGGCTAGATGCTATGTGTGCATACTTCTGCATTCCGTTTACCACGCCCGCAATGATCGCATCTATCTGTGAAACGGGAGGGAGCAAAATAGAGAGGGTAGGAGACATCGTGGCACCCATTATCGGCAACGTCTGCGATACCATTGACAGGGTATCCTGCCACAGGTACGAAAGGTAGTTTTCGCGGTGGCTGATTATATGCACTAGTTGACGGGGTGTAGCTTCCAAACATCGCCGGCCGGCAACACTCTTTCACTCCTGGATCCACTCCAGCCTGTTCATTCTCAAACACAGCCAAGATATATGACGATATATAATGGTACGGCATGCATTGTAGCGAAGCCTCAGCACCGTTTGAGCCGAATTGGAAAGAGCCTTGGGGTCAAAGGGAATTGAACGGGCCCGGGAAGACTGTCATACCATTGAGATAGCTGAAAGTCGAGCTCGGATACAATCCGACCCAAGGATGTGAGAGTGCAGGCATTGTCTTTCCGATAAATGATATGACTGGCGCGGTTGAGGGGCCTTTGTAGTGCAATCTGTGCCAGGAAGTACCAGAGTTCATCACGCTGAACAGCCAGCTGAGAATCTACCGGGTGTGATGAACCCTGATAATTCGGCCATTCGGCGTTCTTCGCCCTCGTTATGATCCACGTCTTCCTCCTCTCCATCATCCTCATCTTCGTCCTCAAAAACTCCTGGAAAATCCACGAGTTCTTCAAACTCGACAATGCTCGAATGCGGGAAATCTAATTCTACTAGAAGGGCGCTCTCAAATAACAAGGCATAGCTCTCTCCACTGAGTCGGGATCCGATTCGGACTGCCAAATAACAACTGCAATTTCATGCTCAAGCTAGATAGCAAGGTCCAGGCTTCCGGGGGTGAGTCCGTAGCACATCGGATAGGAAGACGTAAGCGAATAAAAGAATAAGTAAGCTAGTATATAAGAGATATATTGGCATATGCACGAAATATGTACAATATATTTCAATACTTTGTACGTTGACCTAGGTAATACTAGTTGGTTATGTATGTATCGAGTTTGATGTCACATGTGGTCCACGTGCACCGCCCAAACAAACGCGTCGATCTTCTTTCGCAAATGGAGCTGCGCAACCATTTTGGCTCTATGACATACTTCGCTGGTTTAAATAAATTTGTTCAATTATGCCTCGTCCAGCCCCCAAACGAATTCGTACAGTGGGGAAGAGTCAGCCCAAAAACAGCGCGATAGAAGACTCAACGCAACAAATTGACCCCAACGTCGCCAAATCGCCTGTGCAGCCTGAGCGTGCCTCGGCCTTGGGTCCGCGGCAGGCGCCATGCAGTCAAACACCCTTGACCAAAAGCCATGAACAAGCGATTGAATCTTCACCTACGGGGGACCGACCAGGCACCGGCAGCCGACCTGGAACCGGCAGTCGTCCGCCTACAAGATCGCGCGGTTATTCCTCTACGCTATCATTCGCTGGACGCAAAGGTGACACAAACTCCCGAATTCCTGGAACACCTGGATTTGATAATTCGGTCCTGAGCAACTTCAGGCGGCGGCCGCGACAGCAAAGCATTCTGCAAATGATGCAAGCAGACGATGATGGCTCTTCCGACCTTGATGATGATGACTTCCTTGGTGGGCTTAGCCCCAATGATGAATCGACGCCACTAAATCTCTCTCGAAGAAAGTCACTACTTATCAAGCCAACCGGCAATTCATCCCCGTCGCCGGCTGAATCCCCACTCTCGTCCGGCGGGTCGCGCAAGCGCAAGCGCATGACCCAAGAGATTCAAATACCACAGTCGCCTTTGGATATAGTACAAGAAACTCCAACTGCGACACCAATTCAATGCGACGACTCTCGACATGTTATTGGAGACGAACTTCATGAAAATGAGGTTGAACCCGAAGATGAGGAACTTGGAGATCAGGAGGCTGAAGTTGAAAGAGTCGAGGCTACGCCGCACTCCCAACGATTTCCGGAAATATTGAGCCAGACTATGTTACCACCGGCCAGCAGTCCTGCAGGCTCCGTTACACCTGGCGACTCCACACCGCGACCTGTTCAGACGAAAAAGTCCAAAGCCCCGAGTCATCTATCGACAGCAAACCTGCAAGACAAACTTTTACCACGTCGCCGGCGCAGACTTCGCGCCATCAATGATTACAGTGACGAAAGTGATGATCAGCATGATGCCGCATCTGGCGACGAGGACGAGCTGAACTACCCATCACAAAGATTATCTGGGCGACGGGCAGGGCAAAGCAAGCTCAAACCGTTGGCCGATACTCGCAATCCGAAGCGAAAGGAGATGAAAAAGAAGAAAATTAAGGACGAATCGTGTCCCAAAGAACCAGCTACGTATTCACGTTCTCAGGCGAGTGGTGTCAACAAAGAAAACGAAGCGCTTCTATCATCACCATCCTCATCTCCATTATCATCACCACCTGATTCCGACATCTCCGATTCCGAGTCTACAGAACCAGAGGCCACTCGTTGCGTGAGCGATGAGTTGCGCGCGGCAGCCCAGAAGTTTGCGGAAGTGGACCAATGGGAGATGGAGTTTGAAGATGTATCTGCTTCGGAGAGCTAGTCCTAGGGGGATTGGATGAAGATTCCGAATAATATAATGTATGATTTCTACGGATGTGAATGTGTTGGTCTTTTTTTCCTTTTCCTTTTGACAGCGGCAGCGTTAAAGTACATAGCCGCATAATTTCTAAGCCCCGCAATGTAACCTCGTCTGCTAGTAAATAACAACTGGCCGCTTGCTCTCTCTCCCTCTGTTTTTCCACTGAAACTGTTCACTCAATATGACTACTGTGGAAACCATTCTCGCTGCCAAGTATCCGGCTAAGGCCCATGCTCTTCGTGTCGCTGAGTCTCTTCAGGCCCGACATGGCGGGGCCGGAGTTATCTACCTCGAGGCTCAAAAAACTCGATTGATCGAGGATAGCGATGAGGATATGCCATTCAGGTAATGCAGCATCTCTTTAGGATTTGGTCTGACACTAATCCCGGTCTAGGCAACGTCGTCCTTTCTTCTATCTCACTGGATGCCTTTTGCCCAATGCCGCCGTGGTATACGATACCGTCGAAGATGAATTGACTCTGTTCATTCCACCGATCAATCCAGAGTCGGTCATTTGGTCCGGTCTTCCTCTGTCTCCCGATGAGGCTGCCAAGCTCTACGATGTGGACCGCGTTCTGTTCACAACCGATATAAATTCGACTTTGGCGTCGATCGCCTCAAACCACAATGGACAAACTGCTGTTTTTGCAATCGCCGAACAGGTGTCGGAGGGCATAAGCTTCCTTGGCTTCGCTGAAACAAACACCGCCAGCCTGAAGACCGCCATCGAGGAGACTCGTGTCATCAAGGATGCGTACGAGATTGCGCTTTTGCGAAAGGCGAACGATATCTCGACCAAAGCGCACATCGCTGCTATTCAGGCCTCTAAGACCGCGACTAACGAGCGCGAGATTGAGGCTGCAATTATCGGTACCTGTATTGCCAATGGGTGTCGCGAGCAGTCTTACCACCCTATCGTTGCTGGAGGTGAGGGGGGTGCTACTCTTCACTATGTCAGAAACGATGTTGACCTGGTCGACCCCCTCACTAAGCAGCGGAAAAATAATGTTCTCATCGATGCTGGCGGTGAATACCAAACTTACTGCGCCGATATTACGCGAGTTATTCCTCTGAATGGAAGGTTTGCGCCTGAGACCCGTCAGATTTACGAGATTGTCCTCCAGATGCAGACGGAATGTATTGCGATGCTCAAGGAAGGCGTGTGCTGGGATGACGTGCACGCACTGGCACATCGCATTGCTATCCGTGGCTTATTAAAGCTGGGTATCCTGCGCGGATCCGAGGACGAATTGTTCGACAAGCGTGTCAGTGTGGCCTTCTTCCCGCATGGCCTCGGTCACTACCTGGGAATGGACACCCACGATACCGGTGGTAACCCCAACTATGAGGACAAGGATACCATGTTCCGCTACCTGCGTGTCCGCGCTAACCTGCCTGCTGGCTCTGTGGTCACCGTTGAGCCCGGTGTGAGTACTACCCCTTGATAACCCTCTTACTCAACTCCCAGTTCTTATTATTTACCAGATCTATTTCTGTCGCTTCATCATCGATCCTGTCTTAAAGGCCCCCGAGACCGGTAAGTACATCGATACCGAGGTCTTAAAGCGGTATTGGAGTGTGGGAGGAGTGCGCATTGAAGACAACATCCACATCACCAAAGACGGTTCTGAGAATCTGACCACGGCCCCGAAACTCATTGAGGAGGTGGAAAGCCTGGCCTTATAAAAAGCAGGCCCTGTGGCCATTGACAAGATTTGCCTTTGAACTGTTCAAGAAGGTTCATACCAAATTAATAAGAAGACTTCGTTGATCCTCGGATGTGTGATTGTACAACTGGCAATAACTAGATGTCTCTTCTGCGCTTGCGCGCACTTCCCTTGATCTCATCCACCGATCCGCTCTTCAGCTTGCGATCCAGAATGATAGTCAAAACATCAAAGGAAAACTCCGGCACTTCAATGCACAGCTTCTTAAAGTTGTTCCCAACCTCCTGACGCAGCGAATGGCTTTGATTCGCCCAGTAAGTCGCCACAGGCTTCCGAATGGTCGTGTCTTCTGCTGGAGTATGGGTATATACGTAACGGGCATATGAAAGCTCCGCATTAGGTGAGCTCTGGACCTTATGAATCTTGCCATGGGCAATGCGCTGAAGGTCTGGCAAACCCAGCTTCTCTGCCAGGGTGTAGATGCGCGCGTGCCGTAGCAACTCGTCGCCGCTTCTGTCTTCAACTGTTTCCCCTGGTGTTTCCGTTTGAACCCCGGTGTAATCACGCGTATATTGGAACTGGAGGAAGCAACTGAAGGCATCAACATTCTCTTCTGGCAGGCTGATGCGTCGCTATTGCTCATAGCCAATTAGTATAATAAAGATAGAAATAGAACTATACGTGGAACGAGTATTAACGATTGAACCCACCGGGCCTGACGCTTCAAATCTTGCAATAAACTCGGCTAGTAGTGGCGCTTCCATCAAGAGGGATTGATGAGCTGTCATAACGGTCTCATCGTCGCCCTTCCCAACGACAATCTCAACGATAGGTGAAGTCAGGAAGCTACGAGTTGTTGTGAGCTGGCGAGTAATGATTGGGACAATGAAAGGTGTTGCCATTTTGGAAAAGGAATTGGGTCGCAAATGTTGGGGAAAAGAATGCTCACTCAAAGAAGTTGAAGCCCGCGTTTTTTTTTTGCCGAAGCAGGTGGCCCTGGCTCTGCCTGCACATCTGGAAGTGTGGAATCGTCTTGCACATGTTTGGGTTCAGGTTGGCTTGTGTCCTGTGTGTCTCCCATCTCTACTTCGGTGGAATTGTGGTTCGCAGTCGCATTGGGTTCGGGTTGGGTTGATTCGGAGGGTTCGCCAGGGACCCAAACTTGGGGTGTTTGTGATTTATCCATTCTTCAATTGAAGAACGGCCAATGGATGGTCACATGGTACGGAAGAGTAAAAAGAGGAAGAGAGAGCACCACCTCCAGGAGAAAAGCTAAGGCGGAGAAGCAGGTGACAGTCGACAGTCGCTTATGGCTCTATAACTGCAGGGACTTCTACTCTTTCACTTGATACCCGACCTTCTTTGTTACTTTCCTTCTACTTTGAAATATAATTTTCCTCTTCCTCTTCCCTGGACACTCCAATCGAAACACATTTCTACAGAACGTCATTTGCCGCATTTGCCGCATTTACCGCGCTCAAGGGAAGGAGAACAGATACCGCCATTTCCTACGACCTGAGATTTGAAAGAATCTCCGGGGTATATGATGCATAATCATGGACGTGGAGGAACCAGAATCGACCGAGACTGAACAAGCTGGTCAATACTTGCTCACCGCAGAGGACGCCGAGCTTTTACAGGAGATTCTCAAGCGCAATCTCTCACATCAGTCGGGTGAGAAACGGAAATTCAGGTTCCAAGACCTGGAATTCACCCGGCAACTGAGTACTTTTCAAAATCTGGGAACTACTGCCCCCCAGTTCCATGGATTTTTTGTTCTCTTCTGGATAGGGGTGACCTTGATGTTGTTCAGGCTTGCTGCCAACAATTGGAGAACTTATGGCAGCATATGGGGCAAGAATGAGATTATCCATCTTATGATGGACAAAGATGTCATGGTCCTTGGGCTGACTGACTTGCTCCTTTGTTGGTCTACGGGGTTTTGTCTGATACTACAACGAGTGATACTCAGGGGATACATTCGCTGGAACGGTCTTGGCTGGCTTATTCAGAATGTCAGTCTTACGATTCGCCCTTCACACTGTTACATTGCTGACCCATGCAGATCTGGCAATCTACATACCTTGGAGTCGTTATATGGTGGACATACCATCGTGATTGGCCGTGGACACACACGGTCTTTATCGTATTGCACTGCTTGGCTATGCTGATGAAACAACACAGCTATGCAGCTTACAATGGCTATTGTATGTCAGCTTATATCCGATCGTGAGTAATAGCTAATGAGGGCAGTATCGGAAATGTATCGCAAACGAGATATGCTGAAAGCAAGCCTTGGCCAAACCAGAGCCAAAGAAAGAGGACATGTTACTTCTACCAAAATGGGCCAATCTTCTGCAATTGATATACAAGTCAATGCTGAGATCACAGACCTCAAGAGAAAAGACTTTAGTCAACGCTCTTCTGACCTACAAAACTATTCTCGATCCCATGAAACCGATCAGCTTCTATCTCTTATTGGAACGATCGAGACAGGTGTGCCACTTGAACCGAACCAGGTAAAATCTCTCAGAGAACTGCTCGAGCAGGAGATCGGGGTCTTATCTGAGGGATTAAAAGGCAGGTGCTCCCTGACCAACAATCACTATCCTCAAAACTTGACAATAGGAAACATCTGTGACTTCATGACATTGCCCACATTGGTTTATGAGCTCGAATACCCGCGGACCAAGAAAATTGATTGGCTCTATGTCGCAGAGAAAACACTCGCCACATTCGGCATCATTGTCGTTATGATCGCAGTCTCTCAATCGTGGATCTACCCGGTGGTGATGGACACGGTGCGTATGAAAGCGGAGGGAATGACCGCGCAGCAGAGACTTCGGGAATTCCCCTGGGTTCTCGGTGATTTGCTTTTTCCATTCATGATGGAGTATCTACTGGCATTCTACGTGATCTGGGAATGTGTTGTAAGTCTCTTGGACTGTTTGCTACTTCGGTTTATTACTAAGTTCATCTAGCTCAATGCTGTGGCCGAGATCACCATGTTTGCAGATCGAGGGTTCTATTCCGATTGGTGGAACTCGGTCTCGTGGGATCAGTTCGCGCGAGATTGGAACCGTCCTGTCCATAACTTCTTGTTCCGGCATGTATACCATGGCTCTATCAGCGAATACCGTTTGTCACGGGTATCTGCCAGTCTCATTACTTTTCTCTTATCTGCATGTGTACATGAGCTTCTCATGCTGTGCATCTTTCGGCGGCTCCGAGGTTACCTACTAATCCTTCAGATGTCTCAGCTACCACTTGTTGCGCTGAGCCGGACTCGCCTGATGCGAGGTCGCCGTTTGTTGGGCAATGTCGTCTTTTGGCTGGGTATCTTTACAGGGCCAAGTCTGTTATGCAGCTTGTACTTGATCATTTGATCTGATACGGTACCTAGATATTCGTGGGTGGTTACTGCTTCAATGTAAACAACAAATCTATATAACTGTAATGCTACATTGCGCCTACATGTTGATTTGATACATGGTTTGTATACTACCTCCGATTGGACGAGCGCACTCTTTATACCTCACCCTGATATATGTGTGTCTTTCTCTATACTCTTCCTCTTTCCGATATCTTTCCTATATACACAGTTTTTGAAGATATACTACAGTTTCGTTGACGGCTATAGTTGAGGTCTACATTTCACATCCCAAGCGTTCCATCAAGCGTGCCATCCTGTTGCTCACTAATTCATTAGCGCGCAGCTTATTGCAGACCAACTAGTGGCATATGGCCATTTGGTCGTCATGCGAGGCCTATTCCACGGTGACCTGGTGCGGTTGAACAATCGCTCCGCTAGCTTCGATCTGATGGGCTGGCTAAAAGGCCCTCTTGGTCATCTGCCAGACCGTGTAGAATCCGTGGCTCAAGGGAAACCAAGGGAAATAAAGTCCTCATGGGCTGCGAGCGGGTCGGTGCTGTCGGATATTGCTCCGATCTTTCTGCTGCTGCCCGAACAAACATAGGCAAAATACGCCGTGCAACTGCTCTAGATAGGTTTCTGCGATGTTGCACATGTCGCACATCCCATTTTCGTCAACGCAGAGGACTTACAAGTGATTGCTGCGGCTGGTAAGTTAATATGATCCGGTTACAGCGTCTTGACTAAATATTGACTCAATCTTTCTGGTCCCAAAGAGCCGTGAATCTGAGAAAATCTGGCCAAAATGGCCAGGCAGTTGCATGATTTTATCAGTGCCTTTAATCGGAGAGACAAAATATCTAGCATGATAACAATGAAACTTCAATTCGATTCACACTTGGTTAGGCTGGCCTTGAGAAGCGACATATTTACATGTATTTGGGGAAACAAAAAAAGGTATGCAATGCCTAACAATTGGCCAAAGTGAACTGTTGTATTCCTCACATCTTCTCGTGGGTGGCCATAAGAGAACCTATCATCTGTTAGAGACGGAAATTTCTGCCATACCGACGAAAGTGTGAGCTTACCAATAAACGTAGTGACCAGACGAGACCGAACTTGACAAATGTCCTCCGGGACCAACCAGATGGTGGCACCCATCTTCCTGGCGATACTGATAGAAAGCTTAGCGTTTGCGTATGCCTCTTCGTCGGTCCGACCAGGCGTGACCAAATCGTAATCCACATAGCTGCTCTTCATGCCGTTGAGCACATCAAGGAGGAAGATTCCAGATCCAATAGACTTGTCTTTGAAGCTACGTATCGTGGAAGACTTGCCGCCACTGCTAGACATGTCATTGGCCCAGCGGATCATCTCAGTATCGGTTATTTCACGTTTGCCCAGCCGCTGGGCCAGCGCAGAGAGTGTGTTGGTGATGTCACGGCGCATCAGCTGCCACACCAGTCCAAGAGTGAGGGTTCGTTGGCCATCAGTAATATCAGCACCCTGAACGCCGACGAGAGAGAAACCATTATGTTTCCCAAGTTCGATCGAATAATTGGTATTTTCCACGGCCTTGAATCGCATCAATTCACCACCAGACGCTGGTGGTTTGTTGACATGTCTCCAGTTCACGCTTCCAGGGATGACCTTGTCGTATGCCTGCAACAAAATAGAGCCATCGCGTAGGTCATCAAATAGCGAATTGACCGCCGGCTGCACATCCAACGAATTCAACCATAGAGTGAAGACTCTGGCCTCTCGCTCACCCTCAGCGTCAAAGTCTTCAACTTCGAGCTTCTCCTCCTCGGTAATCGGGTCCAGTCCAGGGTGGGTGTTGAACAGGTTAGCAACAAAGGCAAGGTTTAGCTTGGGGTTTCCGGCTACCAATGAGGTCGGGGTCAGGAACTTGCGGCAATCAAGGGAATCAGCGTTCTGGAGGACCTGCTCAGCCCGCTCAAGCAAGTCTCGGGTCTGGAGAGGTGCACGCGAGCAAACATCGGGTGCCAATTGATTAAGGAGAACGGTGTAGTTCTCGCCATCCTTGACATCGGTAGAAAAGTTCGTCACCCTAGGTCGGTTAGCCACATGTCTTTATTTGTGTCCCTCTCGGGCGGTACATACCGTCTGTCCCACTTCGCATTCTTCAAATGGTAGTTGAACCAACGAAGAAGAATCTGCTCTGGAGGCAAGCGCAAGAACTGCTCCAGAGTTTCATCCTCGTCCAAAAGCCTGTAAAGCTCCGGGTGAAGTTTGATATCAATCTTTCCAAGAAGACCACGGCGGATGATTTGCCAGATGAGACCCAAAATTAGATGCTCGCGCACTTCAATGATATCCCCGCTTCCAATGTTGACAACTGAGCATCCGATACCCTTGGCAGAGTTGATAACAATGTTGTTGTTCTCGGTCATGTGGAAAGCATTTAGCTGCTTGATCTTCTTCCCGGCCTTATTCAGAACGCGCTCATCAATGGTGTCTGGTACACTATCGTTGATCAATTTCGCCAGGACCAAGCCATCCTTGGACTTATCAAACATCTCAAATGTATCGGTGGGAAATGGTAGGAGGTGGCCAACATCCGCATCGCCCGCCAGGACGGCATTGATATGTCGCGTGAACTCGGTTCGTTCGTCCTCGTTGATCGTATGCGTGACATTAGAAGATGATCCCTGGACATGGATTCGTCCACCCACACTACCTTTGGATACATGCCGAGATGCTCCAGTGCCAGCGCCGGCCCCTTGGATCACAGCCGCAGGGGTAGTTGCTGCGTGGACACCTTCAGTGGGGGTTGTCCGAAGCTTGGAAACGAGCTGCCATGTCATTAATACCAGCGGGGTGAGAAAAGGAAGAGGGGAGAGTGTATTACATCCACATAATCTTCGAGTTCCACGCGCCGGGAGCTATCAAGTTCCACATCCTTCAAAGCTGCACGCACCACATCGTATGGCTGGCGTTCTGATAGCTGAGCAGCTTTGATCACAGTAGATTCATCCAGGTAGCCACGGTCTTCGACGTCCAATCTGTTGAATGCATCCTGGAGAGAAAATATTTCGCCTTGATCAAGCTGCGGAAAACGCCTACATGAATCGCAATGGTCAGCATATTGTTCTCATTAAATGGCGAGATAATGTACTTCTGAAGCTTGAAGACGTTCATCTTGTCAGGAATCACAACCCTGGGGGCAAAACAGGTGAGGGGTTCACCCAGGGAAAGACTGTGTTGCGACAAAAAATGAGGAAGTAGTTTACACCTTGAATAGATCAATTGTCAAGAGGTAAGTAAGCAAATGATCAGAAGAAATCCGATCCGTACTCAAGGTGGGCAGTGCAGGGCGGAAGGCAGCCAGGTATAGACGAACCGAGGGGGGGAGAGAGCCACACCGTAATGAAAGTAATTGGTTAACGATACAGAGTACATCACGCTAGGGGTATTGTTGTATGGGAGCGTAAGTACCATGTCAGTAACACCGTGTTCTCGTATTATCGTATTGGGGAACGTCGAAGACCTTCTGATGACGTCGGCATCTTACACATAGACTAACTATGTTATAATTACCTAGTTACTTGTCTATGCTATATGTATATATATACATATAAGGTTGGCCTTTCATGAAACTACTTCATCTCACTAGCTCGTCATTATGTTTGACTGAAATAAGCCATATATACGCCGACCTCGGGAATTTGACGAATCCACGGCTTATAACCCCTAAGTCTATGGACTATCAACATGAAAGATGAATACATGTTTGGAATTGGGACCTTAAATAGAAATATGTAGTTATACAAGTAAAGGACCAATGTCAAGAACGGACATATACGGTACATAGTTATAACGTTGTACATTACAACGTAACTAATCGCAAAAAAATTGGGATTACATCATTTCCCATCTCCAAACATTGCAAACATTCATTGCAACGCCAACGTCTACCTTTTTGGACACCTTTTGGCCGCGGCCCTATTCTCTATTCGTGCTCATCCTTCGTCTCGACACTTCCGTTGTTCCTTAACCCAGCTGCTCACGTTGGTTTGTTTCGCTACCTTCCGACGGGCGCTCCTCCCCATGGCGGGCGCAGAGCAGAAGTCGTTCTTGGGGACACTCACTCCATGGAGTACACCAAAAAGCGCAATCTCAACACCGCAGCTTGGAGATCACCAGAAAAAGGATGTTCTGCAGCGGTCGCAAGGGGAGGACCACACGGTGACCCACATGCATCGATTAAGCATGCGACGCTATCCTCCCGATTGCCCTCCATTGAAAGTCAGGTGGTTCTACGCAGTGGACTCGCCCAAGCGGAAACCGTCCATTATAGGCCAGAAAAAGGCGGACCAGAAGCCCTTGCCATCGCCGAAGAAATTCATACCTTTCCCAGGGAAAGACTCTCAGTCCATTGAATCGACATTTCAGAAACTCTCAGACATCGAAGATGCCCGCCAACCAAATCCGCCAAACGACAGCGAACCTGTATTGACCAAAGTGCCCGTGAATGAGGATTTTCTTTTCAATGTCGATGTGGAACAACGAGAGTTGAGTCCTACCTATTGGATTGGTCCTGTGTATGAAGTCCGTCGTGGAACGTGGTTCATTCAGGATGGATCTAGCCTAAAACCATGTGAAGAAAACCTTGCCACCCAGCTTGAAGAGGGCTATATCAAATTGTGTCCATGGAGGTCCCACCCATCAGAACATAATTCGCAAACAAATGAAGAAGATAGATCTGATCAGACCAAAAGCGTACCAATCAACACTTTTGAGACAGATCCCAAACCCCCTCATTCAACCAACTTGAACTCTTCTCCTCGTACCACAGGGAATGATTCCGGCAGTCCTGGTCCCACAGTGGAGCCTCAACAGTATCGTCTCTTTGGCGCTTACATGAATAGGATAGTCGGTTATCAAGATTCCACGACGGCCTGGCTGATGAACGATGATTTCATGTCACGTTTCAGTACTTCGGTGTATCAAAAGCTAGGGGGCGTTCCGGGAACGAAGTTGGTTCGCGGTTTCGAACCCAGAAAGCCAAAAGAGATACCAGAAGCAAAGGGTCCCAAACAAAAACCACTGGGCGAGTCAAGACCCGCCAAAGCTTTGAGTGAAGCCTCGAAAGAAAAGACAGAAAAAGACACGGACAAGTCAACCTCCGCTGATGGATTCAAGGACTACGAAAGTGGATCGAAATCAACATTAGAACGCCAAATGTCCTCCCTCGCAGGCGAGCCGCAAAATCCAGCTGATCTCGAGGAACAGGCTCGTAGGCAGGAGGAACAGGAAATGGAAGAATCCAGGGAAGTGGACGGCGCGGACAGAGAGCGTGAGGTTGATCATCTAGTTCTTGTCACCCACGGAATTGGCCAGCGACTCGGTTTGCGACTGGAAAGCATCAATTTTATACACGATGTAAATGTGCTTCGCAAGACGCTAAAAACTGTCTACAAAGGTTCACCTGACCTCCAAGCGTTGAACTCGGCGCACCCAGACAGCGATAAGAACTGCCGTGTTCAAGTGCTTCCTGTGTGAGACTGATCCCTTTGCTCGGCATTTCTTTTTGCTAATTTCAGCAGGTGCTGGCGTCATCTTCTGGACTTTCCATACCGGGGAGTTCGGCGGAACAGAAAAGAAATGGATCTCACTGATGCAGACACTCTCGAGGATGATGCTTACCCCAGCCTGTCCGATATTACACTGGAAAGTGTACCTGCTGTTCGAAACCTCATTTCAGATTTGGCTATGGATGTACTCTTGTACCAAAGCGGGTATTGTGAACATATCTCCAATATTGTCATCCAAGAATGCAATCGAATCCTCCGGCTGTACCGGAAGCAAAATCCCTCTTTTAGAGGGTCAGTCAGTCTCTGCGGCCATTCGCTTGGAAGCGCGATTCTATTTGACATCTTGTGTCACCAACCAGGAAGCGATACCGGACAGAATGGTACCTCCAATAGAATGGCCCAAGGGAGCGACGACTCGGGCCTCCCCAAGGGTTCGAGTGCGTTTGAGTTTGACTGCGAAGAGTTTTTCTGTCTGGGATCCCCTATTGCACTCTTTCAAATGCTCAAGGGCAAGACGATTGGTGGATACTCTGCCTTAGGTCCCCGAAATCGGAAAAATGCTATGGATATCGGGATCGACTTGGACTCCCATGGCCCTGGACATGCGCTCAGCGACAACGCCGGTATAATCTCAACGCCAAAGTGTCGAGATCTCTACAATATCTTCCATCCTTCTGACCCGGTGAGCTACCGGGTCGAGCCTTTGATATCTCCAGCTATGGCAACCCTGAAGCCTCAGCCTCTACCTTCGGTGAAGAAAAGCCTCTGGACGACCTCTGGTCAGAGTCTGTCTATTCTCGGTAGCCGCATGGGCCAAAGTGTGGGATCCCTCTGGACAAATTTTACCACGGGTGTCGCAAGCAGTTTGTTGAATCGCAGCTTGGGTCTGAATGGCGACGACGCCTCATCGGCTACTCGGACTTGTAGTAAACTAGGTGATGAATCAATCCATAGACGGTCACCGTCAGGCTCAGTCCAGCATGCGCCCGATGGACCCGACGATCACCATCATACATTGATTGAATCTGATCTAGAAACTCTTTACGATGGTTTCCAAAAAAGCAGGGGTGTCCATCATGGCGAGAGTCTAGATCCCGATGCCGACACTAGCCAAGATCGGAGGCTGAAATTCGAGGACGCCAAAGTGCGTGCCTTGAATGCAAACGGCCGTGTGGACTACAGCATCCAAGAGTAAGACCATATGTCCTGCAGTGTTGAACCCTGTTAACGGAATATAGGGGAGCCTTCGATATCTCATTGATAGCAAGCATTGCTAGTCATCTCACCTATTGGGGAGATGAGGATGTCAATCACTTTATGCTCTCGCAGATGCTTTCTAGAAGACAGAGGCATAAACGAAAACAACAACATAGATGAAACAAATGAAAAGATACACCGCACTCTGAGGCTTGACCTCGGCTCCAGTTAGTTAGTAATATGTACATATGCAGCCAAACTGGAATGGGACTAGCGCCGAGGAGTTGTCGGCTAAGGATTAGGTAATATAAAATTCCCCTACAAAATCTATCGTTTCTCTATTTTCCATCATGACCTTTTCTCCACCTCCGAGGATGCTTTTTCTTCGAGTCCATCCATAACTTCCTTCTTAATGCGGTCGGAATGCATGCCTTGGACTTCGTGGAACTGAGTACTACTCCTCACGATGAACGCCACAATAGGACCGTTAATTTGTTGCCCAAGGGCCATATTACCAACCATATCCTGATCAGATGGACTTTTTGGGTCATTGTCATCCCCTGTAAAGCACTTCCCTTTTCTTTCTCCCAACCGCAATCTCTTTACATCTGGCATGAAGCGCACACTCTTTGAATGCTCAGATTCACTCGGATAGCGAAGATCAATTCCTTTCTGTTAGCTTTAGATTCCTTGCTATATAGCTTATGCTTGTAAGGAAATCATGATTGGATACATACAAAATATTATACACACTATTTAGCTTTGTCTTGAGTATTCTGTACATTAATGAAGTCCAAATGTTCCATTCTTATACCTACGGGTATGTACGCACTGGCCAAGTCCGCCAAGCATTTCTCCCAGGTTCCTATCCCCTTATTCTCTCTACACAGATCTACAACGGTCACTCACGTTTGATTTTGACATGGAGGGTTAAATACAATTACTCTGGGCACCCTCCAAATCCGGGATATCTCAGCACAATGAGTCGCCTCAGTGATGACGACTCCGAAGTCATTTCAGCTCCATCCAGCAAAGACCACAATACTCCCACGACGCCAGATCCCATCTCAAATACAGCGATCTCAAAGGAACTCATCAATACTATCCTCACTTTTCTCTCAACCTCTACCAATGAGACCCTCCTTGGAGTCTTTGCGATTCTTGCACTCATCACCTATATTGTCCTAGGGAGAATCGGTCTACTTCTGATTGGAGTGGCTGTGGGGGTTGTCCTGCACGCTTCCTGGGAAGGATCGGATAACGAACACACAGAAGAAGCGTCTCACGCCCAAAAGCCCAACCGGCGTAGAGAATTGGCCCTGGAAGTCTCCAACAGGCTTCTAGACTGGCCGAGTCGGGCTGGTGCTTCAGACATCCAAGGGGACGATGGTTCTATACGTACGCTGGAAGATATGTCCTCGGCAGATTTGGAGTATGCCACCTTCCGACCGGCTACCGCTGTCGCGTTGAGAACGCTCACTGATGCTGTCATTAAAGACTATGTCAAGTAAGTATTCTCCTCCATTTATGCCCCCTTGCCCCACAGTGAAATAAGTAGCTTATCCCAAATAAAGATACTGGTATGAGCCACTTTTACCGTCCGAGCCAAGTTTTCCAGACTCCTGTCGAAGAATTTTGACTCATTTCATTACATCAGTCTCTTCGCACCTCTCGCGGAAACGAACAGAGGACACGTTCTTGCAGTTTCTTACCAACTCCTCATCTATCGTCATTGTATTCTTGAATGAACTTGCTGCAGCATTTACCGCTGTGGGCTCATCCCCGACGGAAGCCCAAAAAAGCGTGGATCAGTACCTTGAACAATTTCCGGATAGCAGCCTAGCGAATATCTTGTCCGAGAAACAACAAAAGAAAAAACTCAGCATGATCGCGGATGACATCTTGTCAAATTTCTTGGATGCCAAAACCTACAATTGTCCGGCTGTACGGGACTTCCTCCGTGAGGTCTTTGCGGGAGTGATATTGGGGTCAACTGTTACCAATCTTGCCCGCCCTGAATTTATCAATGAATGGATTATCTATCTTCTGCAGGGCGGCGAATCCGAAATTATGCACGCTATCGACGCAGGCGTTGAAGGTGCACGGAACCAAAGCGTCAGTTCTCCCAGATCTTCAGAATACCCAAAGGCAGACTCCGTCAAAGCTGCACAGAGAGAGTCCATGCATGTGGCAAGGGCTACAGAGGAAGAGACGGTCCTAGAGGTGAAACGTCTAAGCGCTATGATTGTATCCCATGATACGCAGAACTCGGAGTCAGATCGGACGTGCCAAAACGAACAAATTGACGAAAATTACCCTTCGAACACTGATTTGGCTTCAGACACGACTGATCAGAACAAAGACCACGAAGACCAGGGGCCGCTGCCTAATACGCAATTACTCGCAAGCCCGAAATCATTCGAAGACTCTTCTGTGCCACCTTTGATTCTTCATGGGGCACAAGTGTTGGTGGATGATGATGGAGCAAGGGATGAAAAAGGCCAAATCAAGTCGCGACCCATGTGGGATTATCTGCTACAGGTCGAACCAGCGTCAACACGCTCGACTGGATGGATGGTATTTCGCAAATATTCAGACTTCCAATCTCTCCACGAGATGCTGGGGACTGTTTCACGATTGAATCAGATTTCGAGTTTCTCGGAGCGTCACCCCATACTGCCCACCTGGAAGGGCAAAACACGAGTAGCTCTCGCTCGGGACCTTGAGTTGTATTTACAAGACGCCATGAAGCACGAGTCACTTGCCGACACTGATCGAATGCGGCGATTTTTGCAAAAAGACGTTGGTTCTTCCACTCAACCTAGCGGTTATAACAAACCGGTATTCTCTTTCCCTGGTCATATTGCGTTTGAGAACATGGGCAAGGGTATGCTGGGTGCATTGACCAATGCGCCTAAGGGAGTGGCGGGGGGCGGTAAAGCCGTCCTAGAAGGAATGACGGGGGTGTTTGGCGTCACCGCTAATGGCAAGAAACCGGCTGTCAGTGCTGATCAGATTCAAACCAAAGTTGATGACTCCAGCCGCACCATTCTGTCACAGACACGCTCTAGCCTTGGTGATCGTACCGGCGTAAGCAACGAAGATGTTGATTCGCCTGTGGTGTACCCTGGCGACTCCCTGGAAATCCAAGGAGGCGAACATTCCAAGTCGTCTTCGGTTGACAGTACCAGAGAGTCGTTTGGGAGTGAGCAGGGTGCATGGACCACAGAGATCTCACCCTTTAAAACCTCGCTTGATATCAGCGAGCATACTGCAGAACTTGATATTCAGGCAACAGAAACTATTGATCAAACCTCATCACATCGCCGATCGGAGACTGGGCAGAGTATTGATAAACCCCGCAATCAGGGGAATCCCATCACAGCTGATGAGACGAAAATAGCAGTAGAGCTGATCTTTGCGGTCATCAATGAGCTGTACACCTTGTCGTCTGCGTGGAACATACGCCGAACCCTTCTGAATGCTGCCAAGTCGTATATCCTACGGCCCGGCAGCCCGACATTGGAGACTATTCGTACTCTGTTGCAAGATTCCATGATAGAAGGCCACACTTCGGACGACGCCCTGGGGGACTACCTCGTCAAGCTTCGTGAGAACGCGCTTCCGACAGAGGAGGAGCTTAAAGCCTGGCCCTCTCCACCCAGTGAGGAGGAGAAGATCCGGCTTCGGGATACTGCACGTAAACTATTTGTGCAGCGGGGGATTCCACAGGCCTTAACAAGTGTTATGGGGGCAGCTGCTAGTCGAGAAGCGCTAGAGAAGATCTTTGATAGTCTTCAAGTTGAGAGTATCGCCCGAGGATTTGTCTTCTCGGTTCTACTACAGGGCCTTAGGGTATTGACTCTTTAATTTTCAAAGGATCATATCGATTTGGAATAAAAATGAGAGACCACAAGTAGGAACTATCATGATGTACACAGTAGGTATGCTGGCCTTCACGTGATGCCGTGTCCGCGTTTCGCGTTTCCCATTCGTGTTTGGACACAACTTCCCACTTTCTTCCTCTTCTACCTCTTCTATCTCTTCTATCTCTTTTCACAATTGGATTCGCCAATATCATCTCCAAGTCATGTCATCCAGGAAACGTTCGTCCGACTCGGGCGTTGGCCTTGACAATAGCGTACGCCCCAAGAAGGCCAAGGTCAACACCACAGCGGGACCCAAAACCGACTCTAATGGAGATTGCTATTGGGAAATATCCAAAATGCGCCGCCTGACCGTATCTTCTTTCCGTGGGAAAACCCAGGTGAATGTTAGAGAATACTATGAAAAGGACGGGCAGGAGTTGCCAGGAAAAAAGGTTGATTGATCAGTCAGTTGTCATAAACAGTGCTAATACTCTCATTCCCAATGCAGGGAATCTCAATGCCCGTGGATCAATTCGCTGCTATGGTCTCTATTCTACCTGAGATTGAGCAAGCCTTGAAAGAAAAGGGGGAAACTCTGCCTCGGCCTGTCTACTCGGCAGACGGAGGCCAGTCTGATCAAGGAGAGCAAGGATATGCTCATTCGGACAACCAAAGTCCATCAAAGCAGAATATCGAGGCGACAAGTGATGAGGAGAGTGAAGCATAATCGCCACTGAGGAGTTAATTTACGTTGCCCATAACTAGCCCTTGTCATTTTATAATAATCAGATTGATCTTGGCCGATTAGATCAACTTACTCCAAATCTACCCATAGATCATATACTCGCCTCTTGCGTCGCCATGTTGTTGGCAATAGAACCCCCCCGCCAAGCCTGACGATGATCTTTCTCCTCGAGAAGCCGACGCTGGTCTCCGATTTGGCCCCATCCTCCTCCTCCAGGCGTACGAATAATGATCCGCTCCCCTGCTTGCATCTGAGCGGAATTCTTCGCGCCGAGATTGATGTACCTTTCTTCCCAGCTTCCGTCATACTTCTTCACGCGGCGCACCCAGATGTTCTGACCACACTGGGCGTCCTCGCCTCCCTTCAATCCATATGGATGATAGACTCTTCGTTCGGAGAGGATAGAGACTTGCACAGGAATACGGAATTCGATATCTCGCACAACGCCGTCCCCACCGCGGTGTTGACCATTACCTCCTGAGTTCGACCGAAGACTGAATTCGCGGAGGATCACAGGGTACCGCCGCTCAAACACCTCTGCATCAGTGATTCGGGTGTTGGTCATGTGTGTATGAACCCCTGAAGTGCCTTCCCAAGTCGGGCCAGCCCCGCTACCGCCAGCGATGGTTTCATAGTAACCAAACCCTTTCGTTTCTATCTCACCGGGCATGTTCCCTCCGAACCCAAATGTGAGGTTGTTTGTATCACCCTGCGACGCAGCGCAAGCCTGGAAGCATCTCAAAATGACGTCGGTCACTCGTTGACTCTGAAGTAAGAAGTAAGAAACAATGGGTCCATTATCAACGTCAGTATCTGTCTGGTCTTACCGTCAAGACATTGCCACCCACTACGGCAGCTGATTCCGAGGGGGATAGAAGACTCCCAGGAGGTATTCGAACGTCAATGGGCTTTAAACAGCCCTGATTCAATGGGATATCTGCTGAAATGAGGCATCGCAGGCAATAAATGATCGCTGAATATGTGACGGCCTCCGGTGCATTGATATTGCCTGTCATTGTCAGCCCAAACATCAAGTTTACCCTTGAAAATCACTCTCATACCGTATACTTCTGGGCCCGTCCCCTCAAAATCGAAGATTGCCTCTCCTTTGTCCCCGTCTATTGATATCTTCAATTGGATAGGGCTCCCATCATCCATGTAATCAATAGCACTCAGTTCTTGACCAGCAAATCTCCTGCTCACGTCTTTTAGTAGATTGCGGACGCTGAGCTCTGCGTTGTCTTGGATCTGGTGCATATAGAACTGTACGACATCTTCGCCGTACTCCTCGATTAGAGCGCTGATCAAGTTGATCCCTTTCTTATTCGCAGCAATTTGAGCTTTAAGATCATTCAAGTTATCTGCTAGGCATCTAGTCCCACTGCAGTTTGGGTACTGGGCCGGCTCTTTGTACAGCAATTCTGTGATGCGCGCCTCGTCAAACTTGCCTTCTTGTACCAGTTTTTCACTCTTGATGGCTGCGCCTTCTTGGTAAAGCTCTTTTGAATGAGGTGGCATAGATCCTGGGAGTATTCCTCCAATGTCGGCTTCATGCAGGTTAGTATATCTGATCGTTTCCCCCCTTCTCTCTGTCACTGGGGGAAAGGTCTTACCATGATGCGCCCTAGAAGCGACGTAGAATATGATCTTTCCCTGGCTAAAAGCAGGCTGCAAGACTGTGATATCTGGGAGATGAGTTCCCCCAAATTCCGGGTGGTTTGACACGATCACATCGCCGGGCTTCAGTTTACCTTGCCAGATCCGGGCTTGTATCCGTACACATGTTGACATACTACCGAGATGGACGGGCAAATGTGGCGCGTTCGCAACAAGCCCGCCTGCTGCGTCGAACAATGCGCAAGAGTAGTCAAGTCGCTCCTTTACATTGGTACTTACACTTGTCTTCTGTAAAGCACGTCCCATTTGCTCGGCGATAGCCATGAATCTGTGAGAGAAGACGCTCAGCAGGATAGGATCCACATTGTCGGTGCTAATCTTTGGCTGGCTGGCATCGGATTCCCCAATATCGATGACAACGTGGGTTTTTGTCAAGAGCGCCGAGGCTCCTGGCGGTACCACGATTGTTTGAGTGGCATCGGCTAAGATCGCTGGGCCTCTCACTCGCTCATCAACCTCCAAGTCGTCGAGTTTGTAGATTGGTGTTTCAACTCGGCCGCCCTCGAAGTATACAAGAGATCTGCGATATTCTTGGCCCGTCGTCACTTCCCTTGGGTTGGATTCCTGGATCTGCCGGTCCACAGTCTTCTCTGACATTTTGAATCCTTTGCCGATTCCTCTCACCCGCACGTCATCCACGATTATTTCCCGACCTGGGAGAGTAAAACCAAACTCTTGGTCGTGTTGCTTCATAAATGCCTTCCCAAAGGCCCATTCGTCGCCCCCAAAGTGGAGATCGGCCTCCTCTTTGCTGGGTTTAATTATCATCAAGGCAGATTCTGTGCCTCGATATCGCATATTGAGGTATTCTTCAAACACGATTGAATCATTGTCGAAGCCTTGCTCTCGTAGCCTCTGTGTGGATCGTTTCTTTAATTCTTCCATTCTTGAACCAAGTGCATACCGGACCCCTTCCTTGTCATCATCAGCCCAGGTCTTCGATTCAGGCTCTTGGTTTTCATCAACGACGTCTGCCAGTGCCATCCCGTATGCCGAGAGCACCGAGGAATACCGATGAATCAAAATCTGCCGAATCCCTAAGCTCTCGGCAATGGCAACGGCATGTTGGCCCCCGGCTCCTCCAAACGTAGCCAACCTATGTTTTGAGGTGTCATGTCCCTTGGCCTCTGTCAGGGATCGAATAGGTCGGGCCATTGTCTCGTTGGCTACCTTGATGAAACCGAAGGCAACCTCGTCAGGGGACATTTCTCGACTTTGGCCTGCTTTGATCAACTTGTGGTTGATCTCTTTGGTTAATTCTTCGAACAACACCCGACTGGCTTTTTCATCTAGTCCCTGGGTTTCATCTGAGCCGAAAATCTTCGGGAAGAAGTCTGGGGCCAATCGCCCAAGAAATAGATTGGCATCAGTTACTGTGAGTGGTCCACCCTTGCGGTAACATGCAGGTCCTGGATGGGCTCCCGCGGACTCGGGCCCAACAACGAAGAGATCGTTACGGTAGAACAATCTCGAGCCACCACCTGCAGCAACGGTGTTGATATCCAACTGAGGAGACTGAATTGTCACTCCAGCAGTGGTTGTCTCAAAGACGTGTTCGTACCGACCAGATCCGTACCTGCTAACATCCGTGCTTGTCCCTCCCATATCAAACCCTATTACTGGTATTTTCGACTCAGGATCGTAGGAAGTCAACGCATACCCCACCACTCCGCCAGCAGGCCCTGATAGAATTGCTCGTAGGCCTGAAAATTGATCCACATCCACAAGACCACCATCCGACTGCATGAATTCACAGCGTGCACCCTTGGCGCTCGCCTGCAGTTTGACACTCTCACTGCCTAGGCCACCTTCAAATCCGGCTTGAAATCCAGAGATATACTTCTTGATGGCAGGTGTCAAATATGCATCGGCGCAGGCTGAAGTGGTCCTCGGCACAAGTTTAATCATCGGCATGAGCTGGTGGCTCAAGCTCACATGGTGGAAACCAATATCCTTGGCGATTCTTCCCACCAGTGCCTCGTGGTCTGGAAAGGTATAGCCATGTATAAGAGATACTGCTATGCTTCTAATCCCGCGGTTATATACCTCTTTCAGCTGTGATCTCACCAAGCCCTCAGATGGACGCTTCAGTATGCGAACCGCTTCCGAAGAAAGGCCGCGAACAACCTCGTCTTCTGCCCGGGCCTGTTCCCGGAGTGTAGTGACAGTGGTGTTTCGTTTCGGATCTTCTGCATAGTCTTCCAAAGTGACACGCTCGTCTACCTCAATCACCTCCTCGTAAAGAACATCGGGACGTCTGATAGCAAGGTCAAATATTCTGGGACGAGACTGATTCCCAATCTCGAGGCAGTCTTTGAAGCCCTTGCTTACCACCAGTGCTACCTTCTCCCCCTTCCGTTCGAGCAGCGCATTTGTTGCCACGGTTGTTCCCATGCGAATGCTCTGGATCAAAGAAGTATCGATGGGTTCCCCACGAGGGATTTCATGGCCGGTAAATCTGGAAAGAATGCGCCGGATCCCCTCCAAAGGTGCATCTTTGTAGCTGTTGGGGTCTTCTGAGAGCAGTTTAATCACAATGTCATCTTCCAAACGGCCCGTTCCTGGATTTCCAATGCAGTCCGTAAATGTCCCGCCTCTCTTTGCCATGTCAGTGTTCTGAATAAGTAGTGAAGGGGAAGAAGGGTAATACATCGATTGCAATGCTGATACCTGTTTTCTTTGCTGAACTCATGACAGGAGGTAGAATAAAGTAGCTGAACGTTGAATCAAGTGGCAATAAATTGGGCTTCAGGGTTGCTCTACTGGATTGATGGATTGATTGCGGTTCCCCGCGCCAAATAGCTTACGTCATGTCATGTTCAGAGATTCTGTTGCTGTTTTTTGTTATTTCTGTTGCTCTCTCTTTCTCTTATTAACAAAGCTGTAGAAAGTGGTGCTTTGCATTGACCTCACATACAACTAAGGCACTACAATGGGATAGAAAATACCAGATCACATAGGATGGCGACCGGTCGGAGAGGGCGAGGAATTGAAATAACCGCTTTCAAATTAAATTGCGAACAAGACGGAGGGCGAAACGGATTTCATCGTGGTATATGGGCGCCGACTTGGAACTGTCGCTCGACGTTCGCTTCGGTGGATCCGAGCTGCTGACCAGGATAAATTACCAACCTCAAAAAAGAAATATTGGGAATAACTTGGGGAAAAGGAAAATTTGAAAAAAAGAAAAAGGTAGGGGAAGTGAGGGTCACACGTTCACTTGGCCCCGGCTTGTCCCAAAGAGCAAGCTTCACCATTTGAAATCAGAAACATAAAAGGGAAAGGCGGACGAGATACGCGATATGCCACAGGATGGTATTAAGAGAAACACTGGGGCGATAACTTTGTATCCTCCTTCCCCGTTGGCACAACCGCAATGAAGGACACCTTCAGAAAACGAAAACAGAACGACGACGGGGGGCATGGGTCGAGAGCGAATGAACGTAGTACTGAGTTTATCTACTCAGCAGTATCAAGCTCATCATGAGCAGAAGGCATTGGGTCCAGGGGTACTGCTATATGTGAGTGAAAAGAACGTTTTCAAGGGTAGATTCTGAGGGCAACTGACCTTTCCTGTCCTCACCGTTGGGGCCGTTCTCACGATCCTCCTCACGACGCTCTCGATCATCATCGCGTCTTTCCCGGTCATCCTTGCCATCGCGTTCACGGTCATCAGGGCTGCGAGAGCGGTCACGAGAACGGTCACGATCACGTCGGTCGTGGTCACGGTCACGGCGGTCAGGATCACGGTCGCGGCGGTCATAGTCACGGTCGGTACGGTCGGCGTCGCGTTCGTACCGATCATCTCGGCGAGGTGAATAGTCGCCGCCACGGCTACGACGAGGGGATGGGGAACGACCACGGCGAGGAGGAGTGCGATCACGGCGACGATCACGGCCAGCATCACGGAGGGCGTCACGGGGAGCGTCGCGGCCAGAGCCAGAGTCAAATCGCCAGGAAGCGGAGGGAGGAGTGCGTGCCCACTAGAGATAGGTTAACAGATATTTAACAAATGGGAGGACGGATGATATGCTTACCTCAATCTTCAGCAAATCATCGCGGCCGATACGCTTGTTGTGCATCTCATGGTAAGCATCATCGGCATCGCGGCGACTCTCGTATTCAACGAATGCGAAACTAAGCGACGTAGATTAGACAGGTAAAGTGGTTTCAGATATTATTTCAACTCACAGTCGGCTAGATGGAGTGCGCGGGGCGGGGATATCACAGCGAACAAGACGCCCATAACTAGTTCCAGAATCAGTTGAGCTAGCTTCGGGTATTGGTATCCAGAGAAATTATGATAAGGAATGACCGAGACCAGCTAACAGTTGCCCAAGGAGTGAGACGGGCAACGTAGACACAAGCTTCCACACCAATGTCACGCTAGTAGAAAGAAGAGTGTCGTCCAAGGCATTTAGTGCCAAAGGTCTTCATCGGGAGGTCGTCGGAAGGATGGGAATCGAAGTTCGTAGGTGCGGAGGTAGAGGCGACACGTACCGTTCGAATTCGTAGGCAAGATCGCGAGCACGGGTGCCATGGCCAAACCCGGTAACATACAGAGTAGTTCCAGAGCGAGAAGACATGGTGCCGTTAGCACAGAGCAATAGAAAAAAAAAGAAGATTGTGTCAGTTGAAAAGAATTTGGAAGATGTTGAAAAGAGAGGTGGAGCTTAAGAAGCTTCAAGAGGATAAAGAGTATAAGGAAGAGAGAGAGCGCAAGAAAGAATTCGTGATGAAGGTGCTACGGTGGATCAAACATGCCAATGACGCAATTAATGAAAGGTTTATTCTTTGGTTGCTTTGATTTCTCTTCTCTGTTTTATTTTATGACGGAAGCATGGTATTGATGAATAGGTTCTTTACAAGTATCATCATATTCTTGATTTGATTAATTATAGATATAGATATAGATTTGACAGTACTTAGAATATTGGTTTGAGGGGTCTATACTACTAGTTCACCCGTGGACCCCCCAAGGTAGGTACGTAATATAAGTGGCGGACTATCGGGAGGTACCGTGTCTGTCGGTAAGTCGGGATGTTCTTCTCTTTCTAAACCTTCTAAGCACCTTTTCCAGGTATACATACCACCTCTTGTGTGATTTATTTGTGTTCTTATTTCTTCTTTCTTTTGACCTGTTCAACAGCATCTCCTGCCAACAGTGAAGGGGAAAAGAAAAGCAACTCCGGTCCAACAACCCGTCCTTTCGTTTTGACGCTTCTCCTTTTTGGCAAACGCACTATCAACATTACCCTTTATACCTCAGTTATATGGCCATTGAGAAAAAAAATCAATACACCGCTGGACACAAAATCAATAATGTGTTTTTAGATCACCAAGCCCTGGAAAACAACCAACCTTCATGGCTAGCACTACATCAATAGTGTTATATCGCATTTGATTTGCAGCGACAATCACGCTTCATTCTCCAATTAGATTAATTTCGGAAAATCATCACACGGCAGATCACAAAAGACTTCTTTATCAACCTCATTGCCGAACCGGATGTGCATATCGTCAAGATGAGCTTAGATCGCCAGGATGTTCAGAAGGAGCAGTTGGAAGGTGCACCAAAGCCCGGCTTGCAGAATTTATCCAAGTTTTCGTCTGGTTCAAATGTGGCCAAGGTAAGAAGGGGATCTCCGGTCCATATGAGCTGCGGGGCTGACTAGTTGATTGAGCAGGAGCTGATTAATGAGAAAACTCCATCAATGTTAGTTCGTACTAGAAAGTACCTCGCCGAACCAATGGTGGCTGCGTTTATGGCTGGTGGAGTGGCTGGTGCAGTTTCCAGGACAATAGTGTCGCCACTCGAACGATTGAAAATCCTTCTTCAGATTCAAAGCGTCGGTCGAACAGAATACAGATTGTCAATCTGGAAAGCCTTGGTAAAGATGTGGCGGGAAGAAGGCTGGCGGGGCTTCATGCGAGGAAATGGAACAAACTGTATTCGCATAATTCCCTACTCTGCGGTACAGTTTGGAAGCTATAATTTTTATAAGCAAGTGGGTGGCTATTTTTATCTTGCAGAACTAGGGTTTGATGCAAACTGACATTTCCTTGATTCAGTTCATAGAGTCTCCCGATGGTGAGATGACCCCGATGCTTCGCCTTCTTTGTGGCGGTGTTGCCGGTATCACTTCGGTGACTGTCACCTATCCTCTGGACATCGTTCGAACACGGCTTTCTATTCAATCTGCTTCATTTGCCGATCTTGGAGTAAGAGACCCAAGCCAGAAACTGCCAGGCATGTTCACAACAATAGCCATGATCTATAAAAATGAAGGTGGGACAAAGGCTTTATATCGTGGAATTGCTCCTACTGTTGCTGGGGTAGCTCCATACGTGAGTTTTCAGCTTAATTTGACTTGGTCACAACTGACGAGCGACAGGTGGGACTTAATTTCATGACCTACGAATCGGCGCGCAAGTATCTAACACCAGAAGGGGACAAAAACCCTAGCTCGTGTCGAAAATTACTCGCTGGCGCGGTCTCTGGAGCTGTCGCCCAGACCTGTACCTATCCTTTGTCGGTTATCTTATTCTATTTGGCTAGGCTCCATGAAACTGACTTTTCCTTAGTGATGTCCTACGTCGGCGATTCCAGATCAACACAATGTCGGGAATGGGTTACCAATACACTTCGATTTGGGATGCTGTGAGGGTCATCGTGGCTGAGGAGGGACTACGTGGACTTTTCAAAGGGATAGGGCCGAATCTTCTGAAAGTTGCTCCTAGTATGGCAAGCAGCTGGTTGAGTTATGAAATGACTCGTGATTTCTTTGTTGGCTTGAATGATAGAGAATAGTCCCAACAACATGTGTCTAGAAATATTTTTCTCATTATCATCATGAAGATTTGATTACACACAATGCATACACATACTCATAGATAATGTGTAAATAAAGCATTCTGTTACGCTATACGGAATATTGATGTTGATGTAGGTTGGAGATGCAGATGTACGGAGTGCGCCGCAGATAGCAAAATCTGAAGATTAGGTTCATTTGTTAGATGCAGACCCATATACCACGTGACCAGGTGGCGAGTGGAAACATATGTAAGTCACGTGGCTTCACTAGTCATGTGCCTCGCGTTTCCTATTCGGGTCTAGCGTAGGGCTAAACCCACACACCACTGTCCAGCCGAAAGTCAAGGATCAAAAACCTCCTGCACTTTCCATACGGGTGCGACAGCAAGCTATTTCCCGGGAAGTCGACCAATACACAGCCATGGGTATGTTCAATCATCTCCATTCACTCGAATATCGCATCTCGCAGCATTCATTCGAACCCCTTCGCCTTTTCTTCTCGTTGTCAGTGCATTCCACTGACCATTCATAAATTGCAGGTATCGACCTGGACCGCCACCATGTGCGGAGCAGCCACCGCAAGGCTCCCAAGAGCGACAACGTCTACTTGAAGGTTCTGGTGAAGCTCTACCGCTTCTTGGCTCGTATGAACCCCCCCGATTCCGAATTTCGTCTGCAGCGCAATTCCTACAGGTGTACAGTTGTGGGGATTTTCGTGAGGCTGATATGAGATGCATGATAGGCCGCACCGAGTCCAACTTCAACAAGGCCGTCCTTCGTCGTCTCTTTATGTCGAGAATCAACCGCCCCCCGGTTTCACTTTCTCGCGCTGTCGCCAACGTCAGCGAGGCGCAGAAGGGCAAGACCATCGTCGTTGTCGGCACTGTCACCGATGACAACCGCCTTTTGACCGTCCCCAAGCTGTCGATTGCTGCCCTCCGTTTCACCGCTACCGCTCGCGCTCGCATTGAGAAGGCTGGTGGTGAGACTTTGACCCTTGATCAGCTTGCTCTCCGCGCTCCTACCGGTGCCAACACTCTCCTCCTGCGTGGACCTAAGAACGCCCGTGAGGCCGTGAAGCACTTTGGCTTTGGTCCTCACACCGACAAGGTGCGTTATTACGACTGTGAAATGAGACGGTGTGATTCCAATTTACTGACTCAAAACAGAAGCCTTACGTGGCAAGCAAGGGCCGCAAGTTCGAGCGGGCTCGTGGACGCAGAAGATCCAAGGGCTTCAAGGTTTAAGGGACTTGATGATAGTGATGCGGTGTATGTATTGTGAAAGATGCATTGGCCACATTGACTTTCTCGGTGCCTGGAATCGTTTCAGTTCTAGCCAAAGGCCTCAAGTCTGTGTACTTAAAGTGGCGGGATGTCTTTGGTCGGACTGGGAAATGAGAATTTACGAATGAGGGGGCAAAAGAAAATTGAATCAGGCTTTGTCCTAAGTTTTTTCTTATGGGATTTTTCAAACAAGAGAGCAAGAAAAAAAAAATCTTTTCTAAAATGATATCCTTCTATTGATGCACTGCGCTTGAGGTGATTACTGGCCTATGGGCAATCTAGTATGGAGATATTTTTTCCTTCCTTCACCGTCATAGTCCGCGGCACCATGACCATTTCCCCGGATCAAATACTTGTAGATGGTCAGGCCCTCGAGTCCGACCGGTCCTCGGGAATGGATTTTGTTGGTGCTGATGCCAACTTCCGTACCAAATCCAAACCGCATGCCATCGGCAAACCTAGTAGATGCATTCCAGAAGACACCGGCACTATCAATTCCGCTCATGAACATATCCGCCACCTCTTTTGACTGAGTCAAAATTATGTCGGTATGCTTTGAGGAATGCATATTTATATGAGTAATGGCAGCCTCCACAGCAGCGATCGGGGGGTCAGTCGAGCGAATTGTTTTCACTGCCAACACAAGGTCCAAGAACTCAGTGTTATAGTCGGATTCGGTGGCCATTTGTACTTCCACTGACTTCTCGGCTGGCAATGTCTTTGTCAAAGCAGATTTTGAATCAGGATCACATCGAAGAGTCACGCCTTTGTCTAGGAGAGCAGCAGCTACCGCCGGGAACACCAATTCAAGGGTATCCTCATGGATAAGCAAAGTCTCCAATGAGTTGCATGCCGCTGGATAGTCCGTTTTTGAATCCACAATCACTTTCACAGCAGTATCGATATCGGCATCGGCATGTATGTAAGCAGAACAAAGACCATCGGCATGTCCAAGAACAGGGATTTTCGTGTTATCTTTCACGAAACGGACGAGTTCGTTTGAACCTCGAGGAATGACCAAGTCAATCAACGAATCCTGGGCTAAGAGAGAAGACACTGCATCGCGTGTCTTGACCAGCTGAATCGATGACACCGGTACGCGAGATTCGGCGATAGCTTTGGAGACAACGTTCGCGATTGCCGCGAAGGACTCCATGGATTCCTTTCCACCTGGAAATGTGCGTCAATGATACAATATCATGAAAGCTTTATAAGAGCTTGCGTGTTACCTTTCAGAATAGCAGCGTTACCTGACTTGATGGCTAACGCAGCGATGTTTGCTATTACCTCTGGGCGGGCCTCAAAGATAATCAGTAATACACCGATAGGGCAGCTGACTCTCTCGAGTGTCAGACCATCGTCAAGGAGAGTTCGTAGCGTGACTTTCCCAACTATGATTGTATTGTATTAAGTACTGTGCCAATGAAGCTTAAAGATTAGAGAGTTGACTCACTCGGGTCATCCAAATCTCGCACACTCAAGATCCCATCAAGCATGTCTTTGTATTTTCCAGGCCGCGACAGATCAAGTCTCTTAAGCACGCTATGACTCAAATCCCCGTTGTCGGCTGCAATAGTAGCAAGTTTTACATCCCTGGCATTGGCTTCAAGGATGTCCTTTTCGTTCATTTCCAATGCATTATGAAGCAATGTCAAAGCTTTATTGCGCTCGTCGTTGTTCAAAGTTGCAAGGCGACGAGAGGCAAGTGATGCGCTGCGGGCGACATCAACTGCTGCGGATTCGGTCAATGACATAGCGCCAAATTACCTTCGCTCCTATAGAAATTGAACAATGAGCGTGGGAAAAAAGTGAAATTTGTAGACGTAGAGGAAAGGGAGAGAGAAAAGAAAAATTCGAGTCACATTCAGAAGTGTGGAGGGGCACGTTATCGATCCCGCTCGTCTCGGATTTACCCACCTTTCCGAGGTCCAGATGTCTCCAATAATCATCACAACTTCCCTACGTCACGTTTCTTTTACAACATTTTAACAAATCTCTCTTCTCCTCTTTCGCTCTTCTTTTCCTCGTCAAACCTTGAGTCTCTATTATATGGCAATCCTGACTTCATCAAAGCGAGAGCCAAAATATCATACTGGTTCGAGAAATAACATACCTTCGCGCATTTGACGCCGAGTTATCTTGTGCTTCTCTTTGATAACCTTCCAGGATGACACTCCTTTCGGATATTATCTCCGCATCGGCACATTTACACAACTGCAGCCACCCACCCAGCGACGAGTATGCCCGTCGAGCTCGCGAGCTAGTTGAATACTTCAGACGGCTACAAACAACGAAGGCACTCGACTCATTTGCCAATGATGAGTCTTTTCTCGATGTAAGCAGCTTTATTCATATCAAGCCCATCCGAGATAGTTTTATTGGGGAGGGGGGGAGGGGGGGAGGGGGGCAAGTTCGCAACTAATACATTTGTCTTAGCGTTTTGACCCAGCGATAAATTCTATCCCGTATCTTTTCGTGCTACGTGTGCAAATACAAAAAGCACAGGAACTGAATGCAGATTCATTTCCAGCGGATCTCCGCCCCTCTGGGAAGCTCTGGATATACGCTGCACGTTTTTTGACGAGTTTCAATGGGTTTCAGGTCAGATACGCTGGACAAGAATGGCGCCTTCTTATTGAGCTCGTGGGGCAAGTCTCACAAGCTGCATCAATGGTAAATCGGCTATTTTTCAACGTTTCTTATGTCTGATTGCTAACCTAACCCTACTACAGCCACTGCTAGGTGCTACGCTGGTTAAAGACGCTATGCTTCGTCTCGACCCATCATGTGCCGTTTTCACCTCGAATCACCTTTTGCTTGTCCGGCTTTGTCTCGAGGCCAAGGCGTATTCTTGTGCATTACCGGTCTTGAATAAGCAGATTTGTCATTTCCCAATCTCGCTGGGGAGTCCCACTTCTGAGCTCTCTGTGCTCTGCGCAGATCACGGGTCAGGTGTATCCTTTATGACCGAAGCTTCCCGGGTTTCATCCAAGCTATCATATCGAGACTACTTGCAGTACTTTCTTTATGGGGGTATGGTGTACATGGCGTTGAAGGAGTGGCGCAATGCACTTCATTTCCTTGGGATTGTCATCTCTACACCTAGTACTAACTCCGTGAGCTTGATTATGGTGGAAGCCTACAAAAAATGGGTGCTAGTAAGCTTACTCGAAAAGGGCAAGGTAAGATATCTCTTCGCTGAGAAAAAGAAGGAAAGGATATTCGACAGCATTGTTTTCTCGAGCTAATTGTTTTTGTGATCAGCTCTGTCCGCCTCCAAGCATTACAACACCTCATGTGCTTAAGGTATATCAATCACTTGCGAGGCCCTATATCATTCTTGCTCATGCATTTGAACGTGGTGATTTGAGGAGGCTTAATGCCGAACTTGATGCTGCCAATGGAGTCTGGTGCGCGGTATGTTGTGGTTCTAATTGACACTATAGGTGGTATCGTCTTGACATCCAGAGCTAATGCCGCCACTTTAGGACAATAATCTCGGTCTTGTTACCCAGGTAATGGGTGCTTTTTTCAGTCAAACCGTGATCAAGCTTGGGAAGACCTTCGCAGCCTTAACCATGGCCGACCTCTCGAAGCAGGTGTTCCCCTCCCCTGTGTGTGCTGAAATTACTGGATCTGCTGTTTCATCCCTCATTATGTCCCGTGCCTTGAACGCGACATTGGTACAGTCCAAAGATGTTGCTGAATCTTCTATGCTGCGGTTCTCATCTATCCATTCGTTACCTCAACTCTCTCATGAGTTGGATTTACAGTCCCAACTCAAGCAAGAGATGAAGCTCATGGAGACCCTGGTGATCAATCTTGGCGAAACCAATCATAACCTGGGATTAAGCGATGAGTACGTTGATAGCCTACAGAAGGGTCAGGTTTGGTCGGGGTCTAGTGAAGTCAATCCCATTGTAGGGGGGGAGGCCGGACTTGAAATGGATGAAGATCTGATGGGTGACATGTCCTAATCTTATCTTCATGGTATCAGGCAGCAATGAGGACTAAATAGTCTTGCCTGGAATGTATTGCTTGTGATGCTAGTCACTTATAGTATATGTAGACTAGTTGGTAATGATTGTGATGGATGTAGGGTTTGATATAGTTATGACGATTAAGGATGAACGTACTATCCGTACTGATATTACGCGCTAGGTTCGACCTTGAAGTATATTTTCTAACGGAATAATAAGTATAAGTATGACGATCTAGGCAGGAGCGACTTCCCTCGTTCCTTCTAAGAAGGGCAAACGAGCTTTTACACTGGAAGTAAATAAGTAAATAGGAAGGATATAAGGAGGAACGCCCTCGTAGATAGTTTTCCCTTTTCTTCTTCTCTCCTTATACTTAGAATTTTGATATAAATATACTCTTTCCTTAAACGACTTGGTATATAATATAATTCTAAGTATTACTTTAAAAATTTAACCTTAAACTATATAGTTATATAAGTAGTTATTATAACTAGCTCTAGTTTAGTTTATATCTTTAAACTTTTTCTCGATTATAATATAGCTCCTAAAACTAGAAGTTTAGTAAGCTATAGAAAGCGACCTTTAGATACCCTAAAGGAAGAAGATACTAGCTAATAAGGACCTATTACTCTTACCCCTAGCCCTTTAAATATAAATATTATCCTAATTAAGAGTATTAAGAGAGACGAAATATTATACCCTAGCTAACTAGTATAGACTTCTTAAAAAGGAAAAATAGAAGCTAAATATAGAGATCGCTACCCTCTATAAGAAGGAAAGAGAAATAGTAACTACTATTGTTGGAGGGCGGTAAAACTAGGCACAATGCTTCGTTTTATGCTCTCGAGGGGTGAAATGCTTAGTATTTAAATAGATAAACAACTAGGCGGTCAAAAACATGAGATCAAAGTGTATATTTAGGTCAGGAATAGACTTCCATAAAGCTCGAAAAGCCCGAAACCCGACCCGACCCAGCCCTCAAAAGGGTCGGGTTTCGAGCCTACTTATAAAGCTCGCAGCGGGTTTCGAGCTTTAGCCTTAGGCCTATAGCTCGAAGGGGGGGGCTCGACGAGCCCCCCCTAACGACTAAACAGTACAAACATACTAATTTCCCGTGACTGTATAAATAATACAGAAACTCCTAGTAATTTTGGGTATTTTAATTATATTACTCACTCTAAATTAAATAAAATCAATGATTATAAATTAATTCTAGTATATATTATTAATAAGACTGATATATATTATCCTCTATATACTTCCTTTTCCTTACTAATATATATAGCTGAGTATTAGAGTCTAGCAATAGATAATCGCTAGTATCGTTATAATCACTCTTATTCTTACCCTTATCATTATAAATATTAATTAAATCCCTAGAACTCTCGGCCTATTCTTCTATATTACTAATCTATTTAATCTCAATATCCTTAAGCTTATCGTCCTTTTCCTCTTTTAATACTTCGGTCTTATTTAAAGAGAAGAATCGTTTAAGATCCTTTACCTCCTATACTTCGAGATCAAATCTTAATATATAAAGAAATAGTATCAACTCTTTAATAGTCTTAGCTTTTATACGACTACGACAATAATAGTAAATATCGCGAGTAGTATTAAACAATCGTTCTACGCCTATACTAGTTACTAGAATTATAAGTATATCCCATATAAGAGAAGCAATCGCAGGAAAACGGGTATAGTTCTCTTACCAGAATAGTAGCGGCTTAGAATCAATAATATCTAATATAATTAGTAATAAGTAATTATCAAAATAAGATTAACTTACCACTATTAAGATATTAGGTTATCTTATCCCTAACCGGCCTCGCTTTAGGTTTCTTTACGCGAAGTAGATTATTAAGAACTATATTTAGTCTTAATCCAGAAGAAGAGGCTAATAGACCTTAACTAGTTACTTAACGTTCTTAGTAAGGGGTAAGAGCATCTTAGAATAAAGCTCGATATTTCTTATACTATTCTTTTATCTAATTATCGGTTAGAAAGAATTAGAATCGACTATCCGGCACCAGTATAGTACTAATCGTATAAAAATAGCTATACTTATAATCTATTTACAAATAATACTTATTAAGCTTCAATCGACTAGCCTTAAGAGAAGAAAGTGTGACGTGCCAGATCTTACAGAGATGAAAGAGTACATCAATTCAAAATAACTAAGATAGAGAGAGAGAAGAAGCAAGTTGTAAAGTGGGAGATAGCTAGCGAATATAGCTGCCACTTTGCAAATAATGCAAATAGTAAACAAACAAACAAACAAACATGCCAATCGTAACATATCCCCCGCGCGAAATTCCATCTAGTCCCTAGATACTAGACTAGCAATAGCAGCGTTGTAATCCAAATCATCTTCGTCATCAGCTTCTAGAGCAACTAGATCTGGATTAATCGAGTTAATAGCTAGCGAGCCGACCGCGAGGTCCATACAGTCGCCGTTATTATTATAAGAATTATTATACATAGGATTTATTACGTTGGAATTAGCAGAGAACGAATAACCAGCCAGTTATTAGACAATCTTAATGAATTCCGGGTAAGTATATAGAAGATTTAGTTGTTAAGAAAGGCGGCTGCGGAGTGAATTATTAAGGCCTTTGCGGAAAGCGGAGATCTTTGTAACGTCGGGCCATTCTTAACCTTTAGCTTCGTAGAGAAACTCTTTCGAACTTAGCGATATAAGCGGGGATCGAATCGGTTTCCTACTTAATCGAAAGGAGACGATCTTCGGCTTCTTAAATCTTATTAGGATTATCGTAAACGCGGCGGAGTTAATCGAGAATTGTATTAAAATTATATACGCCGGAATCACGTACGATAGCGAGCTGGGGTAGGACCATAGCCTGAACTTAGCTTATAAGGTTAAGATAAACGTAATAGAACTAGGCTATTGAATCTCCGATCGCTAGTCCGTCGATAGCGAGTTTTACACGAATAGCAGCGTCCCACGTATCGTATTTAACTAACTGACCGGTAAACTTCTCTGGGTCTAGAAGCGAAGACTTTAGACGTCTTACTTAGGGGATAGGTGGTTGTTAAACCTATACTTACTATTGGAGTATCTATTAAAGATTTCGGATTTCACCGCGAAGGGTCTCAATTATAGCGGCGAATTCGGCGCTAAGTTCGGCGCAAAGTTATTATTATTAATCCATTTTAACGAGGATCGAGGAAAGGGAGCGAGGTTAAAAAATTGCACTGGAACCGTGGCCTAGGCGTTTCGAAAAGAAGAAGAGAAAAGGTAGATTCAAGAATTCAGTTTCACGAAGAAAAAGAAAAAATTCAGGGTTCTAGATAGGAGGGTCCGAACAAGTCTCTCGCACACGGCTTACTTGATCGTCCCAGAGCAGTCTAGTCTCTAGCTCGCAACCTAAGGTCTGCCGCGTCACCGGACTGTCTAACAGAGAAAAGATACTTCGACCGAGAATGTACTCGCTATAAGACTTCTATACGGTGTACGAAAGCGGAAGTGCCACTACTTACTACAGGACTGCGTAGCAAGGATCTTAGTTATCATATAACGTGCCAGATCTTGCAGAGATGAAAGAGTATATCAATTCAAAATAACTAAGATAGAGAGAGAGAAGAAGCAAGTTGCAAAGTGGGAGATAGCTAGCGAATATAGCTACCACTTTGCAAACAATATAAACAGTAAACAAACAAACAAACTGTTGGAGGGCGGTAAAACTAGGCACAATGCTTCGTTTTATGCTCTCGAGGGGTCAAATGCTTAGTGTTTAAACAG